>OY740788.1:10638073-11066733 GCA_963514005.1 Raja brachyura | reverse complement strand
ATATCCGTAGATATTTGGTTCTGAAACCAGTACTCAAAACGTTGACGAAATGTATAGGAAGGAACTGCAGACGCTGGTTTATACCGAAAATAGACACAAAATGCATGAGTAACTCAGCGAGCCAGGCAGCATCTCTTGAGAGAAGGAATGGGTGGCGTTTCGGGTCGAGAGCCTCGAGCAGATTGGCGGAACAGCACCTCATATTTGCTTTGGGTAGCTTCCACCCCAGCGGTAGAATATTGACTTCTCTCATTTCAAGTAACACTTGCTTTCCCTCTTTCTCCATCCCTTCTCACTTCTTAGTTCTCTGACAGTCTGACTGTCCCCCCCCCCCCCCCCCTGATTATTTTTGTTTATCTCCGAATGCTTCGTTGTCACTTTTTCCGAGTCAATAACGATATATTATACATTTTCCTTGAACGGCAACCCCTTTGATGCCTCGTTTTCACAGCTTACTGTTCCTTATCTCTGTGTCTCCTCCTCCCCCGAATCTCAGTCTGAAGATGGGTCTCGACCCGAAACGTCACCCATTCCTTCTATCCAGAGATGTTGCCTGTCCCAAATTTTGTCTCTATTCTCAAAACGTAGAGACCGTTTCGACTAGTCCAGCATTTCCCCACGAACCCGGAATGACCCACTGTTCGAGATTCAGTCTGAGCTTTAACATTATCACACAATTTCCAGCATTGGAGCCGGGTGATGTGTTAATAAAACATAAATCGGCAGAGCTGAATTACTGGCGGGGATTGCTAAATATTGACACAAGTCTGGCACTCTCAGGAGAATAATCAATGTCATTGAAAAAATAAGCTCGACCAAAGTATCTTTCTCACCAGTCTTCGCTGTAAGTATCACACAAACTGGAGTAGGAATAAAGGATTTATATTGTCTGAAGTTTGAGGATCAGTTTTCAGTAGAATAGATTTTATCCATTGAAATCAAGTGATTGGATTATTTCTTCCTTTGATGACACCGAAACACAAGGCAAAGATATCCAGTCTTTTTATATTTTCTTTCCCCTAGTCCTGCATGCATTGCATAAATTCATGCTTCAGATGACGTTACATTTACTTGGCCTTTGCTTTGCCTAAGAGTCCACAATGTGTTGATGGATAACTGAATGACTCCATGAAACCCTGACATGTTGGCTGGGTTTTTGTAGACTTATGGGGTGAGCTAAGTAACAAGCGCCCTTTTACGTGTTCACGATATTTGGCTTTCCATTTTTATAGATTATTTTCTTCGATCGTCAAGGCCTCTTGCATTTTACAACCTGCCACAAGGAGGTGCAAGGGAACAAAACAGACTGGGTAACATGGAAACGTAGAAACATAGGAGTGGGCCATTCGGCCCTTTGAGCCAGCACCGCCATTCAATATGATCATGGCTGATCATCTAAAATTAATACCCTTCCTGCTTTTTCCCCATATTCCTCATATTTTCCCCATATTCCCCATATTTTTTCCCCATGATTCCTGGTTTTAGGTTCTTGGTTTCATGGTCCTCCAAATATATCCCTTTAGCCCTAAGAGCTAAATTTAACTCTCCCTTGAAAACATCCAGTGATTTGGCCTCCACTGTCTTCTGTGGCAGAGAACTCCACAGATTCACAACTCTCTTGTGATTTTTTTTCCTCATCTCAGTCCTAAACAGCCTACCTCTTATTCTTAAACATAGAAACATAGAAATTAGGTGCAGGAGTAGGCCATTCAGCCCTTCGAGCCTGCACCACCATTCAATATGATCATGGCTGATCATCCAACTCAGTATCCCGTACCTGCCTTCTCTCCATACCCTCTGATCCCCTTAGCCACAAGGGCCATATCTAACTCCCTCTTAAATATAGCCAATGAACTGGCCTCAACTACCCTCTGTGGCAGAGAGTTCCAGAGATTCAACACTCTGTGTGTGAAAAAAGCCTTTCTCATCTCGGTCTTAAAGGATTTCCCCCTTATCCTTAAGCTGTGACCCCTTGTTCTGGACTTCCCCAACATCGGGAACAATCTTCCTGCACCTAGCCTGTCCAACCCCTTAAGAATTTTGTACGTTTCTATAAGAACCCCTCTCAATCTCCTAAATTCTAGAGAGTATAAACCAAGTCTATCCAGTCTTTTTCATAAGACAGTCCTGACATCCCAGGAATCAGTCTGGTGAACCTTCTCTGCAATCCCTCTATGGCAATAATGTCCTTCCTCAGATTTGGAGACCAAAACTGTACGCAATCCTCCAGGTGTGGTCTCACCAAGACCCTGTACAATTGAAGTAGAACCTCCCTGCTCCTATACTCAAATCCTTTTGCTATGAAAGCTAACATACCATTCGCTTTCTTCACTGCCTGCTGCACCTGCATGCCTACTTTCAATGACTGGTGTACCATGACACCCAGGTCTCGCTGCATCTCCCTTTTCCTAATCGGCCACCATTTAGATAATAGTCTGAAACTGTGACCTTTGGTTCTGGACTCCCCCAACATCAGAACATCTAGCCTGTCCAATCCCTTAAGAATGTTATATGTTTCTATAAGATCTCCTCTCATCCTTCTAAATTCAAGTGAATACAAGCCCAGTCAACCCATTCTTTCACCATATGTCAGTCCCACCATCTTGGGAGTTAACCTGGTGAACATACACTGTACTCCCTCAATAGCAATAATGTCCTTCCTCAAATTAGGAGACCAAAATTGCACACAATACTCCAGGTACGGTCTCACCAGGGCCCTGTACAACTGCACTACGACCTCCTTGCTACTAAACTAAAATCCTCTCATAATGAAGGCCCACATGCCATTAGCTTTCTTCACTGCCTGCTGTACCTGCATGCTTACTTTCAGTGACTGGTGTACAAGGACATCCATGACTCGTTGCACCTCCCCATTTCTTAATCAGACGCCATTCAAATAACCATGGTTATTTAGCAATCAAATACCATGATTTGTCCTGTACGTTTTCATACCTCTAGTTTCCCTCTCCCCTGACTCTCAGTCTGAAGAAGGGTCTTGACCCGACCCATCACCTATTCCTTCTCTCCATAGATGCTGCCTGATCCGCTGAGTTTCTCCAACCTTTTCTGTCTATCATCTATCAAGACAGATGGGCAAACGTCTGGCCAAAGCTCAATATGTCCTGAAAAGGAGAGGTACCAAAGTTTAGAGTGGAAATGCTACAGCTTACAGTATTGGTGGCTGAAGATATAAATGTGGGACTTAGGGCACAGTAACTGGAGAGTATGTACATGCTGAGGGATTCACTGGAGTTTGGTGCAGCCAACATCTAGGAAGTACTGAAGTCCAGCGTCCTTCCACTATGGGACATTGAGGGGCTCAGTCTCGTGGGGACAGCCCTCAAACTTGGGAAGGGATATCATTCCAGGGGGCACAAGAGTTGAAAGGGTGCTTTGCTTTAAGCAAAGTCGCGAACACTACTTAGTATGACACTTTGAATGTATAGATGCTGAGAGTGTCAGAAGAGGCCAGCAGTATAATCAAGGACAAGTTGCACCCTGGCCACTTCCTCTTCCCCCCTCTCCCATCGGGCAAAAGGTATAGAAGTGTGAAAACACACACCACCAGATTCAGGGATAGTTTCTTCCCAGCTGTTATCAGGCAACTGAATCATCCTAACGCTGTAACAGGTTATTAATATTGAGGTCACTGCAGCGCTCAGGAATACTTCAAAGGATTTGGCGTGATTTATTGTGTAGAACTGTCACTAATTCATAGAGCAAGGAAGGTTATGATTTACTCCGTGGGTTACATAGATACAGAGACAATAGGTGCAGGAGTAGGCCATTCGGCCCTTCGAACCAGCACCGCCATTTAATGTAATCATGGTTGATCATCCCCAATCAGTACCCCTTTCCTCCCCGTTGACTTAAACTAAGTGATTTCTGCTTAGTTTATTGCAAAACCACTGTTGCCTCATAGTTTGTAGCAGGTAAAATTCCAGTTTTGGAATTTGAGCACCTATCATCATAAAAAGTGTAAATGCTGGGAAAGATAATGTTTAAGTTTGGCTTTTGGATCTCCCACGGTAATATTCACTGACTTTTTGGCTGATGTTGCAAAATTTGGAAGTTTACCTCTGGAACAGAAATGTCATTTGTCCCTCCACGCTAAGTTTGCCATCACGCTAAGATGATGGCTGACCTGATAGTAATCTCCATTTTGCATTCTTGCACACCCCTCCTAATTGTTTTCATCTCCATGTTTATCAAGGGCCTACCATAATAATTAATGATATTCTAATAACTTTCCCTACCTACTGGTGCAGTAGGCTTTTGGTACCATGAATAGCAACATCAAGATCCCTCTGCATCTGAATTCTCCATTAAAGTAATATGCTTCTTTTTTCACTTTACCAGACATAATAGATAATTTCATGTTTTTCTATACCATGCTCTATTTATCAGATGATTTTCCACTTACTGGGCAACAAAATCAATACCTGCATTTATAAAATGGTCACAATAGCATGGATCTAATGTAGCTCACCAATCTAAACAAATAGGCTAAAACCAGATTTTGTTGAACTCCACCCAGCAACTCCATTCTTCTTCTGAAGACCATCCCTCCTTGATGACGTCACCCTTCCTCCTCCCCATTCAGTCCCATCTTGATCCTGAGATCTCATTCAGTCTGAATTCTTTCATCACTCAGCAATCTAGGTGTTCAAAAAAAAAACAGAGACAGTTTCAATTTCTGAAAGTGAACATAATCTACCAATGCACAAACTGGTTTAAGCCCACTGTGGCATTGAAAGGGACCCAATTTCATTTTTGGGTGGTGATCATAAGGCTGGCAGCTCAATGCTTAGCAAGGGATCCTTTTGATCTGCCCATTTCTCAAACCCAATGGAAAGAAATAAGTGTGTAGGAAGGAACTGTAGACGCTGGTTTACACCAAAGATATACAAAATATGCTGGAGTTACTCAGCGGGGCAGGCAGCTTCTCTGGATAGAAGTAATGGGTGACATTTCGGGCCAAGACCCTTCTTCAGACTGAAAGTTAGGGGTGAGACATACACAGAGATAAGGAAGGATAAGGTGTGAAAACAAGACATCAAAGGAGATGGGGATCAAGGAAAATGTACAATAGATCATTGTTGCCTAGAAGAAGGTGACAACGAAGCATACAGAGATAACATTTAATCAGGGGTCAGTCAGACTGGTCAGAGAACTAGGAAGGGGAAGTGATGGAGAGAGAGGGAAAGCAAAGGGCACTTGAAGTTAGATAAGTCAATATTCATACTGCTGAGGTGTAAAAGAAAGAAATGCAGATGCTGGAAAATCGAGGGTACACAAAAGGCTGGAGAAACTCAGCGGGTGCAGCAGCATTTAAGGAGCGAAGGAGATAGGCGACGTTTCGGGTCGAGACCCTTCTTCAGACTGGTTAGGGATCAGGGAAACGAGAGATATAGACGGTGATGTGGAGAGATAAAGAACAATGAATGAAAGATATGCAAAAAAGTATTGATGATGAAGGAAACAGGCCATTGAAAGTTGTTTGTTGTGTGAAACTGAGAAGCTAGTGCGGCTTGGGTGGGGGAGAGATAGAGAGAGGAAATGCCAGGGCTCGAGGGCTGAGGGAGAGGTGGGAATTGGAGAAGACAGCAAGGGTTAACAGAATTGAGAAAATTAAATGTTCAAGCCCAGAGGATGCAGACTCTCCAAGCGGAATATGAGGTGCTCGTTTCGCCGAACACCTTCGCTCGGTCCGCAATAACCAACCCGACCTCCCGGTGGCTCAGCACTTCAACACCCCCTCCCATTCCATATCCAACCTCTCAGTCCTGGGCCTCCTCCACAGCCAGAATGAACAACACCGCAAGTTGGAGGAACAGCACCTCATATTCCGCTTGCGGAGTCTGCATCCTCTGGGCTTGAACATTGAATTTTCTCAATTCTGTTAACCCTTGCTGTCTCCTCCCCTTCCAATTTTTTTTCCCTCGGGATTTTTACTTACTTTCGGACGCTTTTCCGACAAATTGGAAACGAGGATTTTTTTTCAATTTTTTTTTTTTCAATTTTTTTTCTCAGGATTTTTTCTTACTCTGGGGGAGAAAAGGGGGGTATGGTCCCACCCAACGCACCCCCCCCCCTCGGACGGAGTATTTAAAAATGTACTTACCACACCATTTGTACACTAATTCCATTCTTCTCTCTTTGTTTCTTAAGATACTCTTAAGATAATGACAATCCATGTTTGAAAAACCCGCCAAGAAACTTGCGCTGCGCATGCGCAGTACGCTGCAAAGGCAGAATTTTAGCTGGCTTTATAGACCGTTGTCATTAGAAGATTGAGGGGCGATCTTATAGAAACTTACAAAATTCTTAAGGGGTTGGACAAGCCAGATGCTTGAAGATTGTTCCCGATGTTGGGGGAGTCCAGAACAAGGGGTCACAGTCTAAGGATAAGGGGGAATTCCTTTAGGACCGAGATGAGGAAAACATTCTTTACACAGAGAGTGGTGAGTCTCTGGAATTCTCTGCCACAGAAGGTAGTTGAGGCCAGTTCATTGGCTATATTTAAGAGGGAGGTAGATGCCTATCTAAGAGATCGATCTTCTTATGTAGGCATGATTCTCCCGTGCCTTTACTACTTATATTTAATAATTACCATTTTATAATTTTAGTCAGGGTAGGCACTGCCTACCTTGCGTACCCTGATGGCACGTACCTGGTTGCTGCCCTTCTTCAGACTGATTTTAGTAGGTGGCAGAAAGCTGGAAGAAAGGAGCAGGACAGGCGAGTGATAGGTGGATACATGTGAGGGAAGGTTTGATTGGGAGAGGGATGGAAGTTGGCCAGAGAATGAAAAGGTAGAAGACAATGAGATAAGGAGATAAAGAACAAGAGGCATGAAATGTGAAGCCAGAGAAAGGGTTATACAATACGATAGAACTTTATTTATCTCAGGAGGGAAATTGGCCTGCCAACGGTCATAAGACACAACAAGATAAATGAAATACTAAATTAAAATGACGGGTGCAAAGTCCAGGAATTGGGATGTGCAAAGATGGGGGAGGGGGTTGGGGAGGCAGTCAGGCTACCCCATGACAGAAGAGGGAGGAGTTGTACGGTTAAGAAGGAGGAGGAATTTTAGGATGGGGGAGAGATATGGGTGGATATGGAACAGGAGGAAGGGGAAAGAGGGCGAGGAATGTGGGAGAAATGGGTGAATGTCCAGGTGGGGCACAGGGAGGGGTGGGGGGGGGGGGGGGGGAGTGGTATTGGTTAGTTACCTGAAATTGGAGAATTCATTGTTAATGCCATTAAGTTTTAAGCTATGCAACTGGAATATGTGGTGCTGTTCCTCCATTCTGACAATGGAGGATGCCCGGGACAGCAAAGCCATTGTGGGAATGGAAAGGAGAGTTAAAATGGTTAGCATCCGGGAGATCCAGTGGGCTTTGGCAGACCGAGCGCAAGTGTTTGGTGAAACAATTGCATAGTCTATGCTTGGTCTCACTTAAAGAAGTGTACCAATTAAAGAAGGCCACATGGGGAACACCAATTGCATTCGAGAAGTAGTTTTTGTCTGGGACACATGATAATAAACTCTCTTGACTTTAATAAATTAGATAGTTTTACATTTGATAAATCACCGGATTCAGACAACAGAGTTTGTTCAGCAAGGTATTTTATTACACTACCAAATACGGCACATAGACTCACGTATCCGTGTACACATCCTTCCAAACCCCGAGTACACAGCAAAGCGTGCACCTGCATGTTGACTTTTTGTGGATCACCTGGCACCCTCGAGACATGGTCCAAGGCTGGGGTTCTCTCTTTCTCTGGAAAGGCACTCAACACAGTCCTTTATGGCGTTTCTCATTCACTCATTCCCCCCTCCTGTGAGCTAATTATTAGCCCGTTCAATGGGACCGTACCACACTTAGCCTGTTGTGCACCCAGTTTTTGCGGTATTACTTGCGGTAGGGGCCACAGGTGGTCCTCCAAACTATTGCATTGTTTTGCTCAGCAAACCCAGACACCACTGGACATTCCCAGACTTGTTTGGGGTCATCTTTTAGAACATCTACTAGTTTTCCCATGAATTAGTAGGTTAACATGTGATGAGCTTTTGTCGGCACTGGGCCAATATTCTCTGGAGTTTAGAAGAATGATGGGGGACCTTATTGAAACATACAGAATAGTGAAAGACTTGGATAGAGTGGATGTAGAGAGGATGTTTCCACTAGTGGAAGACCCTAGGACTAGAACTCATAGCCTCAGAATTAAAGGACGTTCTTTTAGGAAGGAGATTAGGAGAAATTTATTTAGTCAGAGGGTGGTGCATCTGTGGAATTCTTTGCCACAGAAGGCTGTGGAGGTCAAGTCAGTGGATATTTTTAAGGCAGAGATAGATCGATTCTTGAACAGTATAGGTGTCAGAGGTTACGGAGAGAAGGCAGGAGAATGGGGTTAAGAGGGATAAATAGATCGGCCATAATTGATTGGAAGAGTAGACTTTTTAAAAATTTAATTTTGTTTTATTAGAAGTAAGTACAGGAACATGGCACAAGGTGCCTAATATATATTGACATATTACATTTCATGTACAGCTTCTTATTTTTTAATTTTTTTAACAATGAAAAAGAAAAAGAGAGAGTAGATAATAAAAGATAGAGACACATGTGATATATAGTGTGTGAGAAAGCAAAAAGTGTGAAAAAAGAAAGTTGAGAATGACAAAGAGAAAAGTAAGAGAAGAGTAGAAAGTAAGACATTAAGGAGATCATTATCTATATTCTTGACCATCCCTCACCCAATCCTGAAACAGTTAGCTTCTACGGTTTTGTTGCACCATATGCTTCAAAAAAATGGACAATTGGAGACCAACTCGTTAAGAATTGGTCTGATTTATCTATTAGGAGGAATCGCATTTCCTCAAGATGTGCAGTGTCCAACATGCTTGAAATCCACATAGTAGACTTGATGGGCCGAATGACCAAATTCTACTCCTATCACTTATGACCTTATGACCTATCACCTTTTCAAAGTGTTTGGATTGCTGTGCTGCTAATTTAACTGACAACTCAATTTTAGCTGACATGTTCTGTGTGACCCTCACAATACAGACAGAAACAGAGACAATAGCAAAATATGTGATTGTATGCATTGCCAACTTGGTGGTGGCTGTGTAACTCTATGAACCAATTAATGTCGTTTCACAGTCAGCTCCCTTTTCGTGACTTATGGGCCTGTCCCACTTTCACAACTTAATCCAAAACCTCTGCCGAGTTTAAAGGACCTAAAAAAACCCCCAAGATTTTGGTAATCTACGAACTCCTACGACCTTACATGAATATGCTCATGAACTGGAGTGACAGAGGTCATGTGCTGATGTTGACTTAAGCTTTTTTTTCACTCACCTTTTTTTCTCTGTCCAGCTGCCGACCTACAAGTACCCTCGAATATCTACGATGTCTAATTTTAATAGAGGTTTCTCTCATATATGATCACCATTCCCAGAAGATGAGCAATTTTCCCCTTTCTCATTACACAACGGTAGAGTTGCTGCCTTACTCTGTTTCATAAGTTCATAAGGGATAGGAGCAGATTTAGGCCATTTGGTCCATCAAGTCTACTCCACCTCAATCAATGCTGATCTATCATTCCCTCTTAACCCCATTCTCCTGCCTTCTCCCAATTATCCCTGACACCCGTACTAATCAGGAATCTGTCTATCTCTTCCATAAAAATATCCACTGACTTGGCCTCCACAGCCTTCTGCGGCAATGAATTCCACAGATTTACCACCCTCGGACTAAATACATTCCTCCTCATTTCCTTCCTAAAGGAATGCCCCTTAATTCTGAGGATATGACCTATATAGTCCTAGACCCTCCCACTAGTGGAAACATCCTCTCAACATCCATTCTATCTAGGCAAGACCTTGCCCCACACATCTCTTGTTAAACTTTGCACCCTCACCTTAAAGCGATGCCCTCTAGTCTTTGTCATTTCCACACTGGTAGAGAGCATCCAATCTTTTGATGACACTTTTATATATCTTCTAAAAGACCTGCTCTGTATCTCCTAAACTAAAACTAAAACTTATAGGTGAAAAGGTAAGTGTTGCCTTTCTAGATCACTGTTCAGGGTCATGTGGCTGCCCACAATGTTTTATAACCAATGAATAACTTTATGAAGTTCCCTCTCGTTTGTGATGTAGCGTGAAAGGCTGCCACAGGGAACAATGTGATGATGTTCAGATAATGCCATTAATTGAAGGATATATTCTGGGGATCACGCAGTTGCTCTTTTCCGAAATAGTGGTGAGAGATATTTTATGTTCGACTGAAGAAGCCGACAGAACTTCAGATTAACAATGTATCCGAAAGATGACAGCTCTGAGAGTGTAGCACTTGCTCAGTCCAGTACTGGAACGGGAGACCTGACTCGTAAACTGAAGCCTCCAGAATGTGACTTTTAATCCCTCAACCCTCGGACTCAAAAACAGAGTGCAACCTGTTGAGCCACTGGAGTCAGCATAGTCAAGTTTGCAACCAAGGAGCAAGGAACGTGAGGAAGCAGTACTGATCAATGTAAGCAAAAAATCAAATGCAAACGCCAGCTTATAGAATCACATGAAAAAGTTGCCAGTAAATGGAACAGACATTGAACGCGATAGGGATTTCAGGAGTCAAGATTCAAGAGTGTTTTCATGTCATCTTGTCGTATGTCCCAGAACAGAACTATGAAATGCTTACTTGCAGCAGTGCAATAGATATGTGCATATATGAAATATATATATAAATATAAATATGTATACGTATAAATATACACACTCGCATATATAAATATATACACATACACTCACATTATCACATTATATATATATTGTATATAATATGAAATATTATATATACATTGTATTATATATCTAATATTTCATATGTCTAATATTTATATATGTCTGTATAAAATTATATATATCTATATATTACACACACACACACACACACACACACACACACACACACACACACACACACACACACACACACACACATATATGTAAATAATTATATAACATAAAATATTTCAAGGCATAAGACAATCTCCCCAAGTCTGTGCAGTTCAGAACTTATTTCCAGGTTGTTGTGTTTAGTAGCCCAATGGTTGTTGGGAAGAAGCTGCTCCTGAACCAGGACTTTACAGTTTTCGGGCTTTCATACCTTCTTCCTGGGGGAAGAAGTGAAATGAGTGTATGGCCTGGGTGGTGTAGAGCTCTGATGCTGCTGCCTGCCTTTTTGAGGCAGTGACTCCTATAGATCCCTGTAGATTCTTTAGATTTTCAAAGGTTCAAAAGGTTCAAAAGGTTCAAATGGTTCAAAGGGTTCAAAGGGTATTTTATTGTTATGTGTACCAATTAAAGTACAGTGAAACTCAATTTACCGTACAGTCATACTGAAAAAAAGCAACAAGACAACTACATAAAAGTTAACATAAGCATCCTCCACAGCGGATTCCTCACATTCCTCACTGTGATGGAAAGCAATAAAGTCTGAACTTCTTCACTCTTTTTTCTCCCGTGGACGGGGCAGTAGAACGGCCTCAGTTGCGGCGATCGAAGCTCCCGCAGCCGGTGATCGAAGCCTCCATGTTGGGGCGGTCGAAGCTCCTGCGATGGGGGCGGTCGAAGCTCCTGCGATTGGAGTTGGTCCCTGATCAAGGACCGTGAGCTCGCCTCCACGATGTTAAAGTCCGCAGGCTCCTGCATTTGGAGCTCCGAGGTTTTTAAAAGATCCCTCCCCCCGCCCCCACAACATAAGACAAAGCTGAAGAACACAAAAAATACATTTAACACATACTAAAAAACAACAACAAAGCAAAGGACAAGACAGACTGTTGGCGAGGCAGCCACTGCGGCGCCATCTAGTGATTTTGTGGTTAACGTAGAAAAATAGTAAAAGAAAAGCAAACCAATGTGTGATTGCTATGAAAACATGCAAACTAGCTGAGTTGGTAATGGTAAAGAAGTCAATGATTTACTATTTAAGGACCTTGATTGAACTGTACTGAACTAAGTGTCGATCATCATCCCTGGGAGAAAATGACTGGCCTTGGGAGAGTCCACTACACCGGATAAACTTAGATTTAAATAATGTATGAAGGGAGGTTAACCATCTTCAACTGGAAATAAAAGTTTTCCAGTTGACTGTGGTGAACGACTTAAAAAAGTAACAAATTGTAAGGACTCAGTTAAATAAAAGGAAATTGCACAAGGAAGAATGATTATGTACAGTGTTTATTCTACACACTGGGTGGTATAGATTTAATTAATTAAGCCATTGGTAGAAAGGTGTTATCGAGTCATACCGTGCGGAAACAGGCCCTTCGGCTTGACTTGCCCATGCCAACCAAGATGCCCCACCTACACTAGTCCCACTTGCCTGCATTTCATCCATATTCTTCTAAACCTCTCCTATCCATGGAGCTGTCCAAATGTCTATTAAATGCTGTTATAGTTTCAGCCTCAACTATCTCTTCCTGCTGCCCATATACCCACCACTCTCTGTCTGAAAAAGTTACTCCTCAGATTCCTATTAAATCTTTCCCCTCTCACCTTCAATAGATAAATTGTTTACATTTCTCACAGTGACAATATTTTCCTCTGGCTAATTGGCCACTCTCTGTTCTTAAATATCCTTTTTTTCTGTTTGCGTTAATCAAAAGCTTTCATGTTGTGGTTTTGAGTCAATGGCATTGTTAATATGAAAAAACAGACATAGTTGACTTCTGTGTCCATTATAAAATGGTATGATTATTAGCAAACAGTTCTATTGTGATAAACAATACACGTTCTTTCCCACACATACTTGATTTAATACTTGATTTAATAATCATTGGCAAAGTTTTTTCATTTGCATCATGTTAATAATATCTTCATTGTAAAGTCATCCAAAAACATTCCAATCCGTATTTATTTAAATTACCGACATATTGTACTTATGTTTAATTATGCATTATAGTGGAATTAATATACCATATGTCTGAAGAAGGGTCTCAACCCAAAAAACGTCACCCATTCCTTCTCTCCAGAGAGTATCTCTGTCCCGTTGAGTTACTCCAGCTTTTTGTGTCTATCTTTGGTGTAAACCAGCAACTGCGGTTCCATCATACACATGTAATTATCTTATGTTTGGCATTATTTATTTAACTAGAAAGCTTATCTAGTTTAGTTTAGTTTAGTTTAGAGATACAGCATGGAAACAGGCCCTTCGGCACACCGGATCCGCGTCGACCAGTGATCCCCGCATATTAACACTACTCTACACACACTAGGGACAGTTTTTACATTTACCAAGCTAATTTACCTACATACCTGTACGTCTTTGGAATGTGGGAGGACACTGAAGATTGTGGTGAAAACCCACGCAGGTCACGGGGAAAACGTCCAAACTCCGTGCAGACAACACCAGTAATCGGGATCGAATCCGGTTCACCGGCGCTACATTCACTGTAAGGCAGCAACTCTACTACTGTGCCACCACGCTGCCTAGTTTTTTGAATGAATTACTTAGTCTTTTAACCCATTCTTAGAAATTGGGTGTGTTAGAAACCCATGTTTCATATGTGAGTTACACATACATCTGATTTATCCAGTTCGGATCACGGGATGGTTATTTCTGTCTGAAACTGCATTGATCAGGAAGGTGGCTGAGGCATTCTGTCGATAATTACATTTGGGAACCAGCACTGCTCATGGGATCAATCATGGGATCAACCATATCTGAGGAAGGATGTGCTGGCTCTGGAGAGGGTCCAGAGGAGGTTTATAAGAATTATCCCAGGAATGAGTAGGTTAAACTATGATGAACGTTTGATGGCACTGGGCTTGTACTCGCTGGAGTTTAGAAGAATGAAGGAGGACCTCATTGAAATGTACATAATAATGTAAAGCTTGGATATAGTGGATGTGGAGTCTAGGATCAGAGGTCACAGCCTCAGAATTAAAGGACATTCTGAGGAGGAATTTCTTTAGTCAGAGGGTGATGAATCTACGGAATTCTTTGCCACAGAAGGCTGTGATGGGAAAGTCAGTGGATATATTTAATGTAGAGATAGATAGATTCTTGATTAGTTCGGATGTCATAGAATCATAGAAAATAGGTACAGGAGTGGGCCATTCGGCCCTTCGGCCCTTCGAGCCTGCACCGCCATTCAATATGATCATGGCTGATCATCCAACTCAGTATCCTGTACCTGCCTTCTCTCCATACCCCCTGATCCCTTAAGCCACAAGGGCCACATCTAACTCACTCTTAAATGAACTGGCCTCAACTACCTTTTGTGGCAGAGAATTCCACAGACTCACCACTCTCTGTGTGAAAAAAGATCTTCTCATCTCGGTCCTAAAAGACTTCCCCCTTATCCTTAAACAGTGACCCCTTGTTCTGGAGTTCCCCAACATCGGGAACAATCTTCCTGCATCTAGCCTGTCCAACCCCTTAAGAATTTTGTAAGCCTCAATAAGATCCCCCCTCAATCTCCTAAATTCCAGCGAGTACAAGCCGACACTATCCAATCGTTCTTCATATGGAAGTCCTGCCATCCCAGGAATCAGTCTGGTGAACTTTCTCTGTACTCCCTCTATGGCAAGAATGTCTTTCCTCAGATTAGGAGACCAAAACTGTACGCAATACTCCAGGTGTGGCCTCACCAAGACCCTGTACAACTGCAGTAGAACCTCCCTGCTCTTGTACTCAAATCCTTAGTCAGAGGTTATGGCCAGGAGAATGGTGTTAGGAAGGAGGGAGAGGTAGATTAACCATGATTGAATGATGGAGTAGACTAAATGGGCCAAATGGCCTATGCGCCGATAGATACTGTGCACTGCATCTTTCCCCCTTCCCCATGAATTGGCGCTTTTGGCTGCACACATGAGTTTGGTGAACACTCACAACAGAGTTAGGAATACTGTGTACTACTTTGTTTTTTGTGTCCTGTTTTAAGGGGAAGTTTTGAAGGCATTTTGCGATCTACAAGATACAAGATACATTTATTTGTCACATGTGCCAATTGGCACAGTGAAATGTAATCACCATACAGCCATACAGTAAAACTAAAGAACACAGCATAGAGTAGATAGAATTCAACATAAAACATCCCCACACAGCAGGATCAAAGTTTCCCACTGTGAGGGAAAGCACCAAAGTCAGTCTCTTCCACTAATGTTCCCCACTGTTCCCCCTGGTCAGGGCCTCCCCGAGCCCTGCGCATTCGCCGCTACGGGCGGCCCGATGTTCAGGCCCGCCTGCCGGGGTGATGTAAGTCCGACGTTGGGGTTGGGGGACCTTCTCCACGGCCTGGACCTCCAAGTCGGCCATCTCCCACAGTCTGCAGGGTGCGCTGGGCGGAGATGCAACGTTGGCAGCCCTCGGCAAAGGACTCCGCAATGATGGTCAACGCCGCCCGCGTTGGAAGCTCTCCAAACCAGAGCTCCACGATGTTGGAGCAGCGGCCCAACGCCCCGGAGCTCCAAATGGCGATCCAGGTAGGCATAGCCCGCTCCACGGTGAATCCAGCGACGCGCCACTGCTGTTGCAGCTCTGGTTCGGTTCCCGGTCCCCGGCAGGAAAGGTCGCTCCGATCCAGGCGGTAGGCCGCCAGGTGGGGGGCAAGGAAGCGACTTGTAGAAATAGTCGCATCCCCGCCAGGAAGCGACAGGGAAACAGTTTCCCCGTTACCCTGACCCACTCCTCCACATATAAAAGTTAAAGATTCCCCCCAAAACAAACTTTAAACTGACTAAAAATAAAAAAAAGATTGAAAAACAAACGGGCTGCAGGCAGAGGCTGCTGGCAGTGCAGCGCCCCTAGTGACTAGTTGGGTCGCTTGAGAAGTTCAAAGGGTTCAAAAGGGTTCAAAGCTTCAAAGGTCTTTTATTGTCACGTGTACCAATTAAGGTACAGTGATATTCGATTTACCATAAAGCCATGCTAAAAAAAAGCAACAAAACAGACAACTACCTAAAAGTTAACATAAACATCCACCACAGCAGATTCCCCAGTTTCCTCACTGTGATGGAAGACAATAAAGTCTAATCCCCGCAGTCGGGGCAGTCGTTCAAATCTGCAGTCAGGGCGATCAAAGCTCCCGCAGCCGGCGTTCAAAGCCCTCGCGTTGGGGCGATCGATGCTCCCGCATCGGGGCGATCGACGCTCCTGCGATCGGGGCGATCGAAGCTCCCGCGTCAGGGCGATCGAAGCTCCCGCGGTCTGGAGTTCCCGAAGTTGGCCTCTAACCAGGGGCCACCAGCTCCACGATGTTAACGTCCGCAGGCTCCCACGGTTGGATCTCCGAGGTCCATCCCCGACAGTGATCGCCAGCTCCACGATGTTAAGTCCCGCAGGTTCCCGCGGTTGGAGGTCCCGAAGTCGGGCTCCAGCAGAGGCGGCCAGCTCCACGATGTTAGGCCGCAGTGCGAAGGGAGATACGATACGGAGAAAAATTGCATCTCCTTCGAGATTAGAGATTTTATAAAGTTATTGCCACCCAATATTGTGGGTTTTCAAAGTTCACAGGGTGTTTGAACAAATAACTTGAAGTGCTTGGAGTCATAGAGTTGCAGAGCATAGAAACAGGCCCTTCCGCCCAATTTGCCCTCATCAACCAAATTTTTAATGAAACCAATTAATCTACAAACCTGCACATCTTTGGAGTGTGGTAGGAAACTGGAGCACCTAGGGAAAACCCAAGTGGTCACAGGGAGAATGTACAAACTATGAACTTACAGCACCCATAGTCAGGATATATTACAAGTTTATTCATGGGTAACCCCTTGAGATGGACAGTCATCTCATTTTCGAGGGGGTCCAACATAGAACATATAGCACAAGACATAACATACATAGAGGCTCTCATTGACCCACCTACCCACACACCAATCCCCAAACCCCTTCATCCCCACTTGTTATAGTTTATAACAATTATTAATTGACTTTACGTACCCAATAATAATAAGTTATGTGTTACAGCATAATGTTGATGCATAATGCCAGAGACCATCTATCATACGTCGTACTTTAAAACATACTATCAACATTGTTACATGATATATTATTTCATAGTATTGTGACATAATACAATATAAGACCTTGTTACACTAAATACAATAATACATAAGTGTAATGGCCATGCATATACAATAGCTATGCCAAATGATCACACACAGAGTAAGCTAGATAAAGGAGCTCGAAGACTCTAATACTAGAAACAGGTACATGGTTTTATAAGTAAGGGTAAAAGTGTATTTTTAAATAGACGAAATGAGCTAATAGTTCTTATGGTACTTGGCAGAGTGTTCCAGTCAGAAGGAGCTTGGAATTTAAATGCACGTCTCCCAATTTCTTTGTTAGTTCTTGGAATGAAAAAGAAGGGTTGCTGAATATGTCTTAGTGAATATGAGGGTTTGTCTGGTAATAGGTCTTGTTTTAAATAAGAAGGGTAATTGAGATGGATGCATTTAAAGATGAACTGGAACCAGTGGTAGCATCTTCGTGCGTGGGGGATAACCAGTTTAGAGTTTCGCACATAGAACAGTGGTGAGTTAGATATGGACACCTTAAAATAAATCTGGGTCTAACCTGGGTCTCTGGCACAGTAAGGCAGCAACTCTACTGATGCGCCACCGTGCCACTGCTAGGTGCCTCAACCAGTAATGAGTGAATGCACAACAGTTGCTGCCAAGGGTAACTTTGTTACGGGTGACACGTTGGCGCAGCGGTAGAGTTGCTGCCGTACGGCGTGTGCAGCGTCGGAGACCCAGGTTCAATCCTGACTATGGGTGCTGTCTGTACGGAGTTTGTACGTTCTCCCAGAGACCTGCGTGGGTTTTCTCTGAGATCTTCTGTTTCCTCCAACACTCCAAAGACGTACTGGCTTGTAGGTTAATTGGCTTGGTAAATTAAAAAATTGTCCCTTCTGTGCATAGGATAGTGTTAATATGCTGGTCGGTGCGGACCCGGTGTGCCAAATGGCCTGTTTCCATGATGTATCTCTAAACTAAACTAAAAGAAAACGCCTGCAATTGACTTGCATCATTTGAAGTTTGCTCTCTTGCCATGGAAGGGTGAAGTGGAGTCTATGGGTGGATCATTTTGGTGAGGTCTGGTCTCGGCATTCATTCAGTTTGGTCATTCATCTGCAATTCCTTCCGACCACAGTTGAGGTGAACTGCATGCCTTGGCTGGTACCTTGCGCATAAAGAAGCACGGTTTTCCACGGGCACCCTGGGGGATTTCCGGGACCGCTGGGCACGCATGACCAAGGTTGAATGCATTCTTCACAAGGAGTGTAAGATACTTGTATAACAGTTTATCGTTTGTCGTGTATTATGGTGGTGGGTTCTGTTTTGTTTTTTACTGTACTGTAGAATCAAGTACACAGGACAAGATGTTAAGAAGTCCCTTGTGCCAGTAGGTGGGGAGCATTTAACGACATTCGTTGATTGTTGAGATTGGTAGACGCTCAACATCGGGGGGGGGGGGATAGGTATACGTATATCTTGGCCTGGGTAACCTTCAGGACAGTTGGGCACAGGACACATCATCAGTAGTGTACCCTTGCATCACTGGGTGTTTCGGCCTTTTAACACTATACACCCTCCACAAGGGCGGCCCGCTGCAGGATGATCAGCTCTCAGCGCGTGTCCCATGTCAAACTGCCCCAAAGATTCACCATGACGTACTTGGGGCCCAGCATGGGTCTTTCCGCTTGAGCCAAATCTAACGGCTGCTTCTTTCAGCCACGTCTGAGAGTGATCTTATGGTCTTCCGCAGAGCCTGACCGTGGATTCCAAGCTCCTTCAGCAGTCTGATGGTAGATGACGCAACAAATCCTCTGCATCCCACTTCAACTGGTGTTCCAGCCACGCTGCGTTGCCTCTGCTGCAAGCTCTGCGTAGCACAGCTTCTTACGCTCATAGGCCTCCTCAACAGAGTTCTCCCATGGAACTGTGAGCTCTATGACGTAAGCAGTCTTCTGTGAAGGGGACCAGAACACCAAGTCTGGCCTGAGGTTGGTTGAAACAATTTCAGGTGGAAAGATTAGTTGTCGGCCAATGTCCGCCAGCATCCTCCAGTCATGGGCCCTGCATAGGTTTCCTTCTTCTGATCTGTGGAAGGATGTTTAGGTGTTTTCTGTCATTCACGGACAAAGGTTGTTGCCCTTAAGGTGGGGGGGGTTGCTTGCTCTCGGAGGCAAGGAGTTGGTCACACACCGCCTGTTCTCAAAGGCTGTTGCCAAGCTTTTTAGTACCTGATTATGCCGCCACGTGTATCTCCCTTGCGTGAGGCTGGTCTTGCAGCCTACCATGATGTGTTTGAGGGTCACTGGAGTTGGGCAGAAGGCACAGGTTGGATCCTCGCCGTACCACTGATGGAGGTTCTTTGGTGGTGGAAGGTCGTCATATGTCGCTCTGATGATGAAGCTGATCTTGCTTGATTCCATTTCCCATAGTTCTTTCCAGCTGTTCTCCACACCTTCCCACTGCATCCATTGCCCCTCTTTGGCAAGAGAGACCGCCTTTGCACTTCTTGCGGCCTCCTCCTGTCGCCGCTCCTCCTCAACCACCAACGTCCTCCGGTCTGATGTTGTGGCCTTTCGCCAAGTTGGTTTACTTGTCATAAGGCCAAAGCCTCCTCTTCCCTGCTGCACTTGCCCCACGATGTCTTTGTGCCTCAGGGCTGATGAAGCTTGCTGTACTGCATCAGATGGTGTCCACTTCCAGCCAGTTACTCGGGGCGGCGCAACAGCACTGATGGTCTTGTCTCTAGAGTCCCTCAGTGTCATCTGGAGTCTTACTTTAGAACACTTGTATTCCTCTGTTAGACTAGTGAGGGGTAGTTCCAGGACCCCTTTGCCATAGAGGCCGATGTTAGTTAGACATCGTGGGGCCATTTCTTCGCGTTTGAAGTTATGGTTCGCTCCATCTTCTCCACAGTTGTTATTGGGGCTTCATAAACGTTCAGTGGCCACATTGTCCGAGGAAAGAGTCCAAACTGTAGGCACCAAATTTAATATTTGTATAAATATTTTTGATAAAGAAAAGAAGCACGGTTTAGCGCTCATGAAACAAGCCTTTTGTTTGGTTTTGTGAATCGCAATTCTGAAGCTTGTAATCAACACATCTGGTTAAATATGTTAGGCGGCCGGCAAGGTGACTACGGTTGCTGTCTGTACGTGGCTTGCACGCTCTCCCTGTGACCTGTGTGGGTTTTCTCCGGGAAGCTCCGATTTCCTTCCCCATTCCAAAGACGTACACGTTTGTAGGCTAATTGGCTTGGTATGATTGTAAATTGTCTCTAATGTGTGTAGGATAGAGTTAGTATGCAGGGATCGCTGGTTGGCGCTGACTCGGTGGGTCGAAGCGCCTGTTTCCGCAATGTATTTCTAAACTAGAATAATCTACAAGTTGTGAATGGGCAGCTTAATTTGCCGCATGTCAACGTCACACCGGCAAATAGATGTGCTGATTACGGTTCAGTTGGTCATGGTCCTGATCTTGACTGATTTTAGGTGCAAATCCCACAGTATATAGGGCCTGTTTCCATACAGCATGGAAAAAAGGCCCTTCGGCCCAACCTGCCCATTTTGACCAAGATGCCCCTTCTATGCTGGTCCTTCTTGCCCACATTTGGCCAATAATCCCTTCAGACCTTTCATAAATTCATAAGTGTAGAATTAGGCCATTCGGCTCCTCACGTTTAGGCCACCATTCAATCATATCTGATCTACCTTTCCCTATCATCCCCATTCTCCTGCCTTCTTCCATAACAACTGACCAAATATTTTTTAAATGTTGTTCTTGCACCTGCCCCAACTACCTTCTTTGGCAAATCCTTCAATACATTCACCATCCTTTATGTGATAAAAGTTGCGCTTCAGGTTTCTATTGAATCATTTCACTCTCACTTTAAACCTATGCCCTCTGGTTCTTGATTCCGCAACTCTGGGTAAAAGACTGTGCATTCACCTTCTCCATTCCCCTCATGATTTTATACTCCTCTACAATCACCCCTCAGCCTTCTGCTCTCCTAAGAAGAAAGTCCGAGCCTGCCCAACCTCTCTCTGATTTAAAGCACTAGACACTGAGCTGAAGCTTCAGTGAGATGTGAGGGGGTGTTGCATTCTCAGCAATATCATCCTTTAGGTGAACTGTTAAAACAAGGTTCTGACTGCCGGCTTCCATAAATTCTGTGTGGATTTCTGACTTCAGATTTTAGACGCACGGTAGCGCAGCGGTGGAGTTGCTGCCTTACAGCGCTTGCAGCGCCGGAGCCCGGGTTCGATACTGACTAAGGGGGCAGTCTGTACAGAGTTTGTACATTCTCCCCGTGACCTTGTGGGGTTTCTCAGATCTTTGGTTTCCTCGCACACTCCAAAGATGTACAGATATGTCGGTAACTTGGCTTGATGTAAAAACTGTTCCTAATGTGTGTTGGATAGTGTTAATATACGGGGATCGTTGGTCAGGACTGACCCGGTGGGCCGAAGGGCCTGTTTTCGCACTGTATCTCTAAAGCTAAAACTAAAACTAAAACTGAACATATACAGTGTGGGAACGGGCCTTTTGGCACAATGAATCCGCACTAACGTTAGACTGGATCCTCTCCCTCATTGCAAACGAATCTCAATTCTTGCGTATGACATCTTTCCACTACAGGATAGCATTGCAAGTATTTCTCTACATATATGCTGAATACTTTGCTGTGGGTTCTCAAAGGGACTTATGCTGTACAAAGGGAGCTCATCCTCAAGGCTTCCCCTTGTGTTCAGGAAGTACAAGGCATTATCAGTGCAGCTGCAGTTTGAAGGGAAAGAGTCATCATTTTCTCCTGCTGAGGTAAATACCTTTGAGAGCTGGGATATATATATTTTATTCTTTACCAGTTACCCTTAGTCCATAACCAAAGGACATATACCATGGAAACAGAACTCTGTCTGCTTAACTGAATACAGTCCTGGCACTTACGTGGTCACAAAGGTTGCTGAGAAACAGATAATGGAGATTGGAGAGAAATAGACGGGATTGTCGCATTACCTTAATGCCTGGCGATTTCTGTTCCAAATGTGTTGTGGAAGCAAGGCCACTTTAAGAAAGTCATTGGTGGAGCTAGGCACTGAAACTCTGGAGGGTAGTCACCCGGGACATGTGCATCACATTTATTTTAAATTGATAGCATAATTCTACGTGAAACATAATAGCGGCATTATCGTGCCAAGTAACCCCCATTTTACCTGAGGACTTTTCCACTCACCACTAAAGGGAAGAAATATAAACATTGCACTGCAGTCTGAAGTATTTCCATTATGATTAATATCCGCATTATGTTGCATGCATGGTCCTGTTTTCGCATCTTTTGAACTCCACTTCATGCTACTTCAACTGCCACAGTCGGGAGAATTACTGTTCCTTCTAATAATTTTCCCAACGTTAAAAGTTATTCCTTTAATGATGTGTTGACATGATGTAGCACAGTACAAATCAATAAACCATTAGATACACAAGGGCTTTTTAAAAAAAATATGTGACAGCTCCGAATACAGCATTGGGATGATAAAAAATATCCAAAGCGAGCTGATGTTAGTGGAGGCCGATAATGAGGCATCTATGTAATGGTTACATTGTTGTGGACAGAGGGCTTAATCAAATGGGAGGGGCAAGTCTGCCACATTACAACATTTGTCGACTACGCATTCATTGTATATGGAGTAATTGTGATGGTTGTCAATGGTTGCCCAAGGATAAATGAGCTGTAACATTTCTGTCAATGCAGCTGAACCCTTTTCCTCGGAAAATCAAACACTACTCTATCCTTAGGTAGCAATAAAGCTTTTGACAGATTTTGGAAATAAGAGTGGATCCGTTTTAATAGCATCAAGTCCAGAGCCATATAAGCAGATGGATGAAGTTGTTCTATCAGCTACAATTGTGTTATTTATTCTGCACATATATTAAAGTGCAGACTATGAGGCAGCTCTTACTCTGGGCTCCCAGTCTGCCCATTCAGTCATTCAATGTGTCTTTCGCTTTCCTGCCCTGTACAATGCTGGAGAAGATTCATGATCTGCAAAGGCAAGAATGTGACTTGGAAGTATTCTCACAATAAACGCAACAAATTATTCCCAGGACAATAGACTGCTCTAAACGCCAAACAAGCCTCTGGGTGCATATCTGCATGCTAGAGTCTATGAGAAATTGAGGGACACTTTATGTTTGGTACTTCAGAAGTCATAGATTATTTTATGCTTGTGTGGGCTGGGGTGCAGGAGGAGGTCGGGGGGAATGGTCAATTGCAGATTTGGCCGGATTACGGCCACTTTGGAAATCTCTGCCACTAGCCCGGACAATGACATTGCTGCACTACCACAATTCATCCCCGACTCTTCTGCATTCCGTCAGTGCATGAAATGAGCTGTAGCCTGTTGAATTCCTCTAAAAATACACAGAGCAAATGGAAACAGGCGAGTTGGCTGTAACATAGTGAATCTCTTACTTGACCGCTGGTCCATGTGACAGGCCAGAGTGATAGTTTATGAGATTGGCATACAATATCTTGCAACTCTTCAAATTTGCTCTTCAATCAAGATTCTCCAATCTAGCCAACATGGATGTTCTAAATGCTTTAGAGTCATAGAATGGTACAGCTTGGAAACAGGCTCTAGTCCCACCTGCCTGCATTTGGCCCACACCCCACCAAACCTGTCCTTTCAATGTACCTATCCAATTCCTTTCCTCCAGGGATGCTGCCTGACCCGCTGAGTTTCTCCAGCTTTTTGTGTCTGTTCATGGCAATATTGTTGCTCACGCAAGTTTTGATGAGGTCACCTCTCATGACTTACAACAAAACTAATCTTTGGGCTCAAGGGTGAAGTTATTTAACAGCATACATGGGAGGTTGTCAAAGTAATGATGGTAGGAAAATAGTCGTGGGTGTTTTAATGGATGCACCCCCTGGGTACTGAGAAGAAATAACTCTTTTGGTTGCCACAGTCAGTGTTGAAAAGAGTTAGGCCCAAGCATAGATGCCAGGAAAGCAGTTCCTGACTCCTCAAGTGTACATCAAAGTTAGGACCCTGTGCCGAGTTGTGAACCTTGTTGCTTTGTAGATTTACATATATTAATCCTGAAACATGCTCATTGACACTTGGTCCCAATGGACGGACAAGATGCAAAACCAGGATTTAAAACAATGTGTAGAAAGTAACTGCAGATGCTGGATTATACTGAAGATAGACACAAGTGCTGGAACTCAATGGGTCAGGGACCATCTCTGGACAAAGAGGATGGGTGACGTTTTTTCGGGTTGGGACCTTTGCTTTAGACTCTCTGTCTGAAGGAAGGTTCAGACCCGAAACGTCACCCATCCTTTATCTCCAGAGATGCTGCCCGACCCGTTGAGTTACTCCCGCACTTTGCGTCGATACTTAAAACGACACTTGGTTGCATTATGTGAGGTATTTTGTAGCACTTTCTCTGGGCTGCCACAAGGCATCTGGAACCCCCATCCTGGCCTGGTTGGAGACTCTTCATTGAAGAACAAAATTGTGACATTGCAAGCTATTGTGTGCCCACCTCATGAACTCTACCAGTGGGTGTTTGGCTTGGCCTGTCACATTGACTAGTGCCGAGGAAGAGAAGAAGCTGCAAACATCTCTCCTCCAAACTCCTACCATAGACAATGAATCTATCAAGACTGACAGGAAGATATATCTTTGTTGGGTGAGAGCATAAAAAAGAAGCAGCATATAGGAATAGTAGTGGAATGGCAGAGTAGTTTGTGGGCTGTGTGACCTTGTACTGATCATGGGGAGAGTGATACAGCACCAAATCATGGCCTTCAGCTCAAGGATCTGCTGACCATCGAGCAACCGCATTGACACAAATCCCATTGATTCTCACCACATTCACATCAATATCTGCCCAGATTCTCTGCGCACTCACCTACACACTATGTGCAATGGGTTTAAAGATGCCAAGCGAGTGAAAGGACAGGATGTGGTATGGGTGCGGTGACTGGTACTGATTTAATGGGGTCGCGGGTGCAAAAAGAATCCGACTGCTTTCACAAAATTAAACTACTGCTGGAGGAAACCACATGCAAGGAAAACTTACAAGCTCCACACAGGCATCATTGGAGATCTGATTTGTTCTGATCCTTTTCATTCCTCTAGTTTACCTCACCTCTCACTCTCAGTCTGCAGAAGGGTCTCAACCCGAAATGTCACCTATTCCTTTTTGTCCAGAGATGCTGCCTGACCCGCTGAGTTTCTCCAGCATTTTGTGTCTATCATTGGAGGTCAGGGTTGAACTCGTGTCCCTGGAGTTGTGAGGCGTCAGCTTTACAAGCTGTGTCACCATGCCACCCTATGAACTATTCGAGGCTGGCTGGGATAGAGGTTTTGTTATAGCACTAGTTGCAGCCGAGTGTCTGACCGCACAGCACACTCTCTGTGATTCTGTCACTGGCCGTGCCCTGACTATCTATACCTCAAGGTTATCCTAGACTGAAATATGTGACATTAGCAATGTCAGTCAATTTGCTTTTGCATTACTAGCTCAAACGTGTGCTGGATGTGCTCATTGGAACAGATTAATTAGTTTTCCTGTGGTGACAATGAAGCGAGCTTGGGCTCTTTCAGGCTGCACACAGGTATATAACATTATTCATTGCACCTATAGAACCTCTGATGCCACATAGTGTGAGATCACAAATTATTCGCATTCAGAGGGACTTGGTGTCCTTGTACACAAATCTCTGAAAAAGAGTGTGCAAGTACAGCAAGCAATTGGGAAGGTAAGTGGTAAGTTGGCCTTTATCGCTAGAGAATTGACTGCAAGTCCAATTACATGATTTTGGAATTATCTTCTAGGGGCCTGGTGAGAGCACACCTGACACATTGTGCAGAGGTCAAGGAAGATATACTCTCAGTAAATGTTGGTTAAGTGAGAAGGAAACTGTACGTATACTAGAGTTTGGAAAGATGAGAGGTGACCTCGTTGAAGCAGGACATTTTTCAGGAGATTTGACAGCTTAGATATAGTGGTGATATTTCCTTCGTCAGGGTGGCCTAAAGGGGCTGTCCCACTTGGGCGACCTAATTGGCGAGTTTAGGAGAGTTTAAAAAAATGTCATATTGAAGACCTCCTTTGACTATGTAGAAGACCTCCTTCGACCTCCCTTCGACCTCCCTTCGACCTCCCTTCGACCTCCCTTCGACTAGGATGAAGACTATCTATGACTACTTTCGACTACCTTCGACTACCCTCGGTTACCTACGACTAATATGGCGACCTACTACGACCTATTATGACCTACTACGATTAAACCTACGAGTTAAAAAGTATCGATATTTTCCATGGCGACCTTTTATTACTCGCGGGCATTTTTCCACATGTTGAAAAATACGCCGCAACCTAGCTGGGGCCTCGAGTACACGGGGACTGCTCTCGAGCATGAAGGAGAGTTACAAAGACCTCCTACGACCTCGTGTCGACCATGCTGCGAGTATGAGTCCAGGGCAAACTCGCCAGAACTCATGGATTAGGTCGCCCAAATGGGACAGACCCTTAAAACTGGGATTTCCATCTCAAATTAAGAGGTCTAACAGTCAAAAGTGAGAAAGGAAGAAATGACTTCACCCCACTGGAGGTGAATCCTTGGAATTCTCTGCACAAGACAGCTGTGGAATGTCAATTGCCAGTGTGGTCAACAAAGAAATGTATAGATTTTTGGATATTAGAAACATAAAACATAGAAAATAGGTGCAGGAGTAGGCCATTCGGACCTTCGAGCCTGCACCACCATTCAATATGATCATGATATGATCCAACTCAGTATCCCGTACCAGCCTTCTCTCCGTACCCCCTGATCCCATTAGCCACAACTCCCTCTTAAATATAGCCAACGAACCGGCCTCAACTACCTTCTGTGGCAGAGAATTCCACAGCTTCACCACTCTCTGTGTGAAAAATGATTTTCTCATCTCGGTCCTAAAAGACTTCCCCCTTATCCTTAAACAGTGACCCCTTGTCCTGGACTTCCCCAACATCAGGAACAATCTTCCTGCATCTAGCCTGTCCAACCCCTTAAGAATTTTGTAAGTCTCTATGAGATCCCCCTCAATCTTCTAAATTCCAGCGAGTACAAGCCGAGTCTATCCAGTCTTTCTTCATATGGAAGTCCTGCCATCCCAAGAATCAGTCTGGTGAACCTTCTCTGTACTCCCTCTATGGCAGGAATGTCTTTCGTCAGATTAGGAGACCAAAACTGTATGCAATACTCCAGATGTAGCCTCACCAAGACCCTGTACAACTGCAGTAGAACCTCCCTGCTCCTGTACTCAAATCCTTTTGCTATGAATGCCAACATACCATTCGCTTTCTTCACAGCCTGCTGCACCTGCATGCCTACTTTCAATGACTGGTGTACCATGACACCCAGGGCTCGTTGCATCTCCCCTTTTCCTAATCAGTCACCATTCAAATAATAGTCTACTTTCCTGTTTTTGCCACCAAAGTGGATAACCTCACATTTATCCACATTATACTGCATCTGCCATGCATTTGCCCACTCACCCAGCCTATCCAAGTCACCTTGCAGACTCCTAGCATCCTCGTCATAGCTAACACTGCCCCTCAGCTTCATGTCATCCCTAAACTTCGAAATGTTGCATTTAATTCCCTCGTCCAAATCATTAATATATATTGTAAATAGCTGGGGTCCCAGCACTGAGCCTTGCGGCACCCCACTAGTCACTGCCTGCCATCCTGAAAAGGACCCGTTCACTCCTACTCTTTGCTTTCTGACTGCCAGCCAGTTCTCTATCCACATCAATACTGAACCGCCAATACCATGTGCTTTAAGTTTGTATACTAATCTCTTGCGTGGGACCTTGTCGAAAGCCTTCTGAAAGTCCAGATATAACACATCCACTGCTTCTCCCTTATCCACTCTATTAGTTACATCCTCAAAAAAATTCAATAAGATTCGTCAGACATGATTTACCTTTCGTAAATCCATGCTGACTTTGTCCAATGATTTCACCACTTTCAAAATGTGCTGCTATCCCATCTTTAATAACTGACTCTAGCAGTTTCCCCACTACCGATGTTAGACTAACTGGTCTGTAATTCCCCGTTTTCTCTCTCCCACCTTTTTTCCAAAGTGGGGTTACATTAGCTACCCTCCAATGCTCAGGAACTACTCCAGAATCTAAAGAGTTTTGAAAAATTATCACTAAGGCATCCACTATTTCTGGGGATACTTCCTTAAGTACCCTAGGATGCAGCCTATCTGGCCCTGGGGATATATCGGCCTTTAATCCATTCAATTTACCTAACACCACTTTCCGGCTAACCTGGATTTCACTCAGTTCCTCCATCTCATTTGACCCGTGATCCCCTGCTATTTTTGGCAAATTATCTATGTGTTCCTTAGTGAAGACAGAACCAAAGTAGTTATTCAATTGGTCTGCCATGTCCTTGTTCCCCATGATCAATTCACCTGTTTCTGACTGCAAAGGACCTACATTTGTTTTAACTAATCTTTTTCGCTTCACATATCGATAAAAACTTTTGCAGTCAGTTTTTATGTTTCCTGCCAGTTTTCTTTCATAATCCATTGTCCCTTTCCTAATTAAGCCCTTTGTCCTCTGCTGGACTGAATTTCTCTCAGTCCTCTGGTAGGCTGTTTTCTCTGCCTAATTTGTATGCTTCATCTTTTGCTTTGATACTATCCCTGATTTCCCTTGTTATCCACGGATGCACTACCTTCTTGATTTATTCTTTCGCTATACTGGGATGAACAATTGTTGTAGTTCATCCGTGCAGTCTTTAAATGCCTTCCATTGCATATCCACCGTCAACCCTTCAAGAATCAATTGCCAGTCTATCTTGGCCAATTCACGTCTCATACCCTCAAAGTTACCTTTCTTTAAGTTCAGGACCCATGTTTCTGAATTAACAATGTCACTCTCCATCCTAATGAAGAACTCAACCATATTATGGTCACTCTTGCTCAAGGGGCCACGCACAACAAGGCTGCCAACTAACCCTTCCTCATTACTCAATACCCAGTCTAGAATAGCCTGCTCTCTCGTTGGTTCCTCTACATGTTGGTTTAGAAAACTATCCCGCATACATTCCAAGAAACCCTCTTCCTCAGCACTGTATTAAGAGACTCTTTCCCTCTTCCATGTCACTTTTATTTTAATCACTCCAGTCGTCATTTCTACCAACTCATCTCATGCACATGAAACTCTCGAGATCCCACCTCTCTGCTCAACCAAAGGTTTTGAGTCCCAATTAATTTAATTCCTCCAATCACCGGATGGTAACAATCCTCCTCCAAAGCTCATGATTCCCATTCCCAGCTACTGTCTATCTAAGTTCCTAGATGGCACCAATCTTCACACTACCTTTCCCCTGAAGGAACTGGTGTTCCAGTGTTTCAGCCAGATCCAAAGGCTCAATTGGCTCCAACCCTTCAATGGTGGAATCAAGTGATATGGGGAAATAGCAGGGACGGGCTACGGATTTTGGATGATCAGCCATGATTATATTGAATGGCGGTGCTGGATCGAAGGTTTCTATCTATTAACTTTTTGGCCCGGAAGAAATTTCTTCCCATCCCTAGTCCCATTGCAGCATATTCTTCAGGAGGGTTCCAACCTGAAATGTCACCTATCCATGTTCTCTAGGTGTGCTGCCTGACCTGATGATTTATTCTAGCACTTTGTGTGGATTTTCACTCTTCCAAAGATATTGTTCTCCTGCTACCGAACAGGTAGAAAGTGGAAAGAGTTACCACATGGAGTTTTGTAGTAAATAATATGAGTTCATTTAAGGGGAGGCAATTTAATCATACAAGGGAGAATGGAACAGAAGTAGTAATGATAGAGGGTTACACAAAAAGCTGGAGAAACTCAGCGGGTGCAGCAGCATCTAAGGAGCGAAGGAGATAGGCGACGTTTCGGGTCGAGACCCTTCTACAGACCGGTCAGGGATCAGGGAAACAAGAGATATAGACAGTGATGTGGAGAGATAAAGAACAATGAATGAAAGATATGCAAAAAAGTATTGATGATAAAGGAAACAGGCCATTGTAAGCTGTTTGTAGTGTGAAAATGAGAGAGTTGGAGGGAAGGGGGTATCACAGAGGGGGAGCAGTTAGAGAGGAGGTTGTGAAGACATTCGTAGGGAGTTTGGAGCAGACCTGTTGCTCTGTTTCTGTGTTGCAAATTGTAATTTAACTTAATAATAATAATAATAATAATAATATCTTTTATTGTCATTGCACATGTGTGCACTGAGATTTGGTTTGCAGCTTCCATCCAATGTCATAACTTAAACAACTAATAAAATTTAGATTTAGATACCCGGAGAACATGGTTTATAAAAAGAACAGTATAACAGTCAAAACAGACTAAAGTGCAAATGTGTCTGTGCGATGTGACCATCCGAGGGAGACAGTTCACGGGGATAGGGGAGCTCAGCAGGGCCGGTTCAGAGCAGCTATGGCTCTGGGGATGAAGCTGTTCCTGAGTCTGGAGGTGCGGGCGTAGAAGGCCTCGTAAAATATGGCAGCATAGTGTCACAGCGGTGGAGTTGCTGTCTGTAAGATGTTTGTTCGTTCTTCCCGTAACAGCTTGGGTTTTCTCCGGGTGCTACGGTTTCCACAAAGACGTCCAGGTTTGTTGGTTAATTGGCCTGGTAGAAATGTAAAATTGTCCCTAGTGTGAATCACCAGGAAAGTGTTAATGTGCGGGGATCACTGGTCAGTGTGAACTTGGTGAGCCGAAGGGCCTGTTCCACATTGTATCTCTGAACTAAACTAAATTGAACATCTCATACGGCTTGGTTATGGCATATCTGTGCTGTAAATCATTGACCTTTAAATGTGCCTTTCTTCTGTATAATCCCGCAGTAATTGCTAAATGGTGACCTCTAACGAGGCCCTAATGAGTTCAATTGACCCTTTAAAATTTATTTTTCTATTACTTCAAACTCAAAGCACACATGGTACTGCTATTTTTAAACAACCAGGTTGGACAGACTGACGCTTTCGCAGTTGGAAGGGAAAGTTTCAGGGGGGGGGGACTGCCGTTAGGATGGCAGGAGACCGAGAGAGGGAGATAAAAAACAAAACAGCTCAAAATTGGCGACAAACACAAAAGGCGGAGATTTGTCTTGCAAACACTGGCAGCAATATCGGAAGATAGGCCAGGGTAAGGCAAAGGCAGCAGAAGACAGGACACTAAACAACACAGCTCATGAATGAACGAAACAGAACGCTATTTATTCCACTTGCAGGAGGGGGGACAAGACTGATGAATAATTTTTTTGTTATCCAGCCATCCCTCATTTCCATAATTTATTCAGGCATGAGGACTGCGACTCATTTCCTATACTCCATTCAGTCTCCGAAAGTGCTTCAGTCAATGCTCCAAAAACAGAGTTATTTTAATAATTTAACATTGGGCCTGTAGTCACATTGCACACGAGTGACCTGAGAATGAATTGTCCTCCAGTTCACACCACCAACACACGGAGCCCAGCGTAACACCAAGACAGTGCTTTAAAGATGCCAAGCGAGTGAAAGGACAGGATGTGGTATGGGTGTGGTGACTGGTACTGGTTTAAAGGGGTCGCGGTTGCAAAAAGAATCCGACTGCTTTCACAAAATGTCTTTTGTGATATTTGAGCATCTCCAAATTTGCCCCAGTAAATTAAAGGCTGCAGCCGCTGTTCTCATGTTCAAAATGCAGCTACAGTGTGCTTAGCTGTTGACCCTGGATGGAATGGCATCAGAGATCAAGAGAGTGCTTTATTGTCACATGTGCTGAAACAGAACAATGACATTCCTACTTACAGCAGCACGACAGACATAAACACAGTAAAAAAACCTTATAAAACATGGATAGGTGACGTTTTGGGTCGAGACCCTTCTTCAGAAAAGGTTTGAATTTCACAAGTCATTGGAGCAGAATCAGGCCATTTGGCCCATCGAGTCACCTCCATATTCCAATCATGGCTGATCTATCTTTCCCTCTCAACTTGCCTTCTCCCCATAGCATTTGACACAGTTACTAATCAAGAATCTGTCAATCTCCACCGCAAAAGCACCCAATGACTTGGCCTCCACAGCCATCTGTGGCAATGAATTCCACAGATTCATCACCCCCTGACTAAAGAAATTCCTCTTTCTCTCCTTTATAAAGGTACGTCAATTCATTCTGAGACTGCGCCCTCTGGTCCTAGACTCTCCCACTGGAAATATCCTCTCCACATCTACTCTATCCAGACCTTTCACTATTCAGTAGGCTTTGATGAGATCGCTCATCGTTCTAATCTCCAGAGAGTACAAGCCCAGTGCCAGCAAATGGCAGTGCCATGTAAACACACCTCAGAGAGATTTTATCAATGCCTCTCCGCAGTCACACCTGGATCTCTAGTTAAGTATGTCATTACGTCACTATTAATCTAGTTGAAACTTAGTCTAGATTCATACTACAGCTTGAATGTTCTGGTGAAGTGGAAGCTGGTCTGCTGTGACCTTAAGTAATGCTGTAAACACTGTGTAAGATCACTGAGCAGACTATGCCAAAGAGCTTAAAAAACCTCAGAGAATGAAGCACATTGCCAGAATGAAGCACATTGCCAGAGTCTAATAGCCTTGAACAAGTGGATTGCACTATCATTTATCAAGTAACTGAACATTTCTGTCCCTGGAATGTAAATGATTAAACAAGCAGCTACCATTTTGTTGTCACAGAAGTTGGGTCAAGAATGACCAAAGGTGTTTTTGTTCCCCTTTTGCAAATATTAATTTGCTTGTGGTGTTTTCATACATTTCTTTCCAGAAAGCCAGAAAGCCAAGATCAGGATATAACTTTTTTTTCCATTTGGTACGTTGGAGTACAACTTGAATTCAATTCTGCAGCAGAAAACACATCAAATTCAAAATATATGAAGAATGAGGTAATTTTATTTGTTGAAATACTTCAGGTAAGTGGAACATATTGCTCCTGTGCAGCTTTGTGCGTTCCATTTCACTATAGTTCTTGGACAGCCTTGAGATCGAGCTGAAGTGCCCTCTAGTGTTAAGTGGCACTATTCATTCTGAGATTGAGTATTTTTATTGTTGATTTAAATGAAAGTTCTGTATCAGGAATATTTCTAGAGCTGCATCAAGCCCAGAAAATATCTGAGAATGAACACTGAAAACCCAACAATGTTAGTAACGTTAAAGCTTCAACAAAAAGTGTCCTTGATACATATATTAAAAACATTCTCAAGTTGTAGGTACATTTACTATGTAGAGCAAGAAAATGTATTTCAACACTTATGCTGTGACCTTCCAGGTGAATCATTTCGAGTTTAAGTAATTGAGAATTCTTAGGAACACTGAGTGAGAATTTTGCCTGGCTGCATAATGATTCTTAACTCAGAAAATAAAATCTCAAATGATATACATCACATTAATGAAGGAGACCGCTATCAGACATTGTGTTAAATGTGGGATTATAGCAGAGAGAGCATAGGATTTCTGTGACGATTACATTAATATACTTGAGAGGCTTCTACTTCGAAGTAGAAATATTCCACTTCTCCACACTTAGCGGGAAAAATACCTGTGGTGCTTTCACATAACACTGTTGAGTACATCAGTACTCAGTGCCGTCAACAATGTGAATTAATGTTAATCCGAAATTTCTTTCTCATAGAAATCACCAGTTAATAGGGTTTCAAAGCTGCTTCCCTCAGTATTATAGGCATTTAGTTTAGTTTAGTTTAGAGATAGAGCGCAGAATCTTCGGTCCACCGAGTCCGCACCGACCAGCGATCCCCGCACATTAACACTATTTTACACTAGGGACATTTTTTACGTTATATACCATGCCGATTAACCGGCAAACCTGTACACCCATGGAGTACCGCTAACGCTGTGCCACCGTGCCACCGTGCCACCGAATCTGTTCTCATTTTAAGATTTTAAGGAGGGTGCAGGGTGACTTGACCAGGTTGAGTGAGTGGGCAGATCCATGGCAGATGCAGTATAATGTAGATCAATGTGAGGTTATCCACTTTGGCGGCAAGTAAAGGGAGGCAGATTATTATCTCAATGGTGTCAGATTAGGAAAAAGGGAAGTGTAACGGGACCCATGTGTCCTTCTTCTTCTTCTTGTGAATGAAACATAAACCAAAGGAATTGTTAGATCTCAAGCCGGGTGTTGAGCAGCCAGGTTGTTGTCTCTGAGTCAATGTCTGCCAGGCCCTGAGCTCCATTTTGTTGGTGGTAGAGTGGGCACCCAGAGATGACATGGTTGGCTGTCTGTTGTTCTGCTCCGCATTCACAGGCTGGGTTCTGGCGGAGCCCCCATCTCCACATGCTGGCATTGAAACACCCAACTCCAGTACCAAGTCTGTTGAGCTTCACCCATGCTCCCCTGGGGAGGTCAGACCCTGGACAGCTTTTATCTGCTGAAGAGATGCAGCTGTGGAATGGAGATGAGGTTGCCTTCCACCCCTGTGACCACTTGGTGGTTATCCAATGTGCTTTTGTCTCAGTTGGCTGGATGGATGGATGCTAAGAGTAGTTTTCCATGTGGAGCAAAGGGGTGACGGGACTTCAGTCGGGGTGGCCTCTGCTCTCTGCTGATAGCCTGATGGAGGAGGTGATCTGGGTCCATGGCACGATGAGATAGTGCCAGAGTTGCTGCTTGCCTTCGGATTCCTGCAGGCGGAATGCCTGGAAGTATAGGGAGCTGCTGGACTGGAGTAGGTTGAAGGCACCCAGTGATGGTTCGCAAGGTGTTGTTCAGGCTCGTGTCTACCAGGCTAGCATGTCTACTTCTACTCCATACGGGTGCGCAGTATTCTGCTGGGGCATACACAAGAGCTAAACGCAGAGGTGTGAAGAGTACACCAGTCATTGAAAGTAAACATGCAGGTCCAGTAGGCAGTGAAGAAAGCTAATGACATGTTGGCCATCATAACAAGAGGATTTGAGTATGGGAGTAAAGAGGTCCTTCTTCTGTTGTACAAGGCCCTGGTGAGACCACACCTGGAGTATTGTGTGCTGTTTTGGTCTCCTAATTTGAGGAAGGACATCCTTGCTATTGAGGGAGTGCAGCGTAGGTTCACGAAGTTAATCCCCGGGATAGCGTGACTGTCATATGCGAACAGATTGGAAGGACTGAGCTTGTATTCATTGGAATTTAGAAGGATGAAATGGGATATTATAGAAACATATAAAACTGTAAAAGGATTGGACAAGAGGGATGCAGGAAACATGTTCCCAATGTTGGGGGAGCCCGGAACCAGAAAACACAGTCTAAGAATAAAGAGGAGGCCATTTAAAACTGAAATGAGAAAAAACTTTTTAATCCAGAGATTTGTGGAATTCTTTGCCACAGAAGACAGTGGAGGCCAATTCATTGGATGAATTTAAAAGAGTGATGGAGCTCTGGGGACTAGCAGAATCAAGGGATATGGGGAGAAGGCAGGCATAGGTTACTGATTGTGGATGATCAGCCATAGAAACATAGAAACATAGAAAATAGGTGCTGGAGTAGGCCATTCGGCCCTTCGAGCCTGCACCGCCATTCAATATGATCATGGCTGATCTTCCAACTCAGTATCCCTTACCTGCCTTCTCTCCATACCCCCTGATCCCTTTAGCCACAAGGGCCACATCTAACTCCCTCTTAAATATAGCCAATGAACTGGCCTCAACTACCTTCTGTGGCAGAGAATTCCAGAGATTCACCACTCTCTGTGTGAAAAAAGTTTTTCTCATTTCGGTCCTAAAAGATTTCCCCCTTATCCTTAAACTGTGACCCCTTGTCCTGGTCTTCCCCAACATTGGGAACAATCTTCCTGCATCTAGCCTGTCCAACCCCTGAAGAATTTTATAAGTTCCTATACGATCCCCCCCTCAATCTTCTAAATTCTAGCGAGTACAAGCCGAGTCTATCCAGTCTTTCTTCATGCGAAAGTCCTGACATCCCAGGAACATGATCACAATGAATGGCGGTGCTGGCTCGAAGAGCCGAATGGCCTCCTCCTGCACCTATTTTCTATGTTTCTATGAGTATTGTTTTTCTATTATTTTTCTCATGAAGCCGAAGTCACATTTTCCAGAATTGCAGAATGATAATTAGGGGCGGCACAGTGACGCAACGGTAGAGTTGCTGCCTTACAGCGCCAGAGAATAGGGTTCGATTCTGACTACGGGTGCTGTCAGAACGGAGTTTGAACGTTCTCTCTGTGACTGTGCAGATCTTCTTTGGGTACACTGGTTTCCTCCCACACTCCAAAGATGTGCAGGTTTATAGGTTATTGGCTTCTGTAAATTGTCCCTAGCGCGTAGGATAGTGTCAGTTTATGGGGTGATCGCTGGTCGGCGTGGACTCGGTGGGCTGAAGGGCATGTTTCCAAGCTGTATCTCCAAAGTAAAAGTACTAAAGTAAAGACGTCCTCCAAAATGGATTGATCTTTGAACAGGTATAGGCAGAAGTTGCTATTCAGCGACCGGTTTGAGAAAATAAACAATCATCAAGTTCCTAACTACTTACAAAGCACGGGCAAAGGATAATATAATGCCATGTGCATATGTGCATATTACCTTTTCTAACTGTGGGAAATGGAAATGTATTAAGGAAAACAGAGTTGCAAGATAATATGTAACTTATTTATTCATGTCTTTAACCGCACTAACCATGCATATTAAAAAGTATAAAATGTATTTGTTGGGATTATCGGCAGATAGTAATACTCTTGGATGTTAATACACAAATGAAAACTGACACACAAGGAACTGCAATTGCTGGAATTTGGAGCAAAACATAAAGCACTGGAGGAACTCAGCAAGTCGGGCAGCACCTGTGTAGGCAATAGACATGCAAAGTTTCAGTTCGGGAACCTTTTTCAGATCCTGACCTTCAATCAATCCTGACCTCGGGTGCTGCCTTTGTGAAGTTTGCTTGTTCTCTCTGCGACCGCGAGGGTTTCCTCCGATTGCACCGACATCCCAAATACGTGCAAGATTGTTGGTTAATTGGCCTCTGTAAATTTCCACTGGTGTGCAGGATGCAGATGTGAAAGCAGGATAACATCGAACTAGCGTGAACGGGAGATCTGTGTCGGCGTGGGCTCGGTGGGCCCAAAAGCTTATTTCCATGCTGCATCTCTAAACTAAAACTGGGGCTGCCTTACTGCCTTAGTGTGGTAGAGTTGCTGCCTTACTGCCTTAGAGCTCCAGAGACCCGGGTTCGATCCTGACTACGGGTGCTCTCTGTATGGAGTTTGTACGTTCTCTTTGTGACCAAGTGAGATTTTTCCAGCTGCTCCCACATTCCAAAGACGTGCAGGTATGTTGGTTAATTGGCTTCTGTAAATTTTCCCTGGTGTGTTGGATAAAGCTAGGCTGTGGGTCATCGTTAGTCGGTGCGGACTCGTTGGGCTGAAGGGCCTGTCTCCACACTGTATCTTTAAAATAAACAAACTGCTGCTGGCCATTTTGCCAGAGTGCTCCATGCAGAATTCACCAGCATTTAAGTTAGACGTTATTTAAGATTTGTGAGGCCATTTACATGGAATATCGGGCCATTGCTTTGAGATGGAAAGAAATGAACAAGTTGTGTTACATCTCATTTTTGTTAAAAATAGAAAATGCCAGAAACATGTCAGGCAGCATTGATAGAAGCGAAACTGAGTACATGTTCCAGTTCATTAGATACAGAGAATCAAAACAGCGTATCCTTGATCTGAAACATTATCTCTGTATTTCCCTCCATAGATGCTGCCTGACCTGGTGAATGTTTCCAGCATTTTCTGTATTTACTCAGGTTTGCAGCATTGGCAGTTTGTTTTTTCGTTTTCTTCTATTTTAACAATTGTTTTTTTTAACACAAAAGATTTTTAATGATTTACTAGTGTTTTAAAGTAATCATATTTTAATATTGTTATATTTTGTACTAATTTTAGATTTTCAGTTTTAGAGATACAGCATAGAAACAGGCCCTTCAGCCCACCGAGTTCGTGCCAACCTGTGCACTAGTTCTATCCTACACACTAGGGACAATTTTACAGTAGCCAATTGACCTTCAAATCTGCACGTCTATGGGATGTGGGAGGAAACCGGAGCACCTGGAGAAAAACCACGTGGTTCCAGGGAGAATGTGCAAACTCCATACACCCATAGTCAGGATTGAATCATTTAAAACATGTTTTACTTGTTTCATTTATGTTAAAAGTTTGTGAATGTCGCTGAATAGCATAGACATTCAAGGGCATTGAAAAAAGCTTGACAGCTTTGAGAGGTTGCAAAGGCAGGGACATTTCTCCAGTAATTTCAAGGACAGGCTTGTTCTGTCTAAACCAATATGACCTTATTATATCACACAAGGCCCCACTTCCATAGGTCGATAATCAGTTCCAGGAGTCTTCCACTCAGCTAGTTGCTTTTAGGTAAGATTTTCTGTTTTTAATATAAGGATAAAATTGAACGTTGCTATGTTTTAAATAGATCCAAAAAATGATTATATTTTATAAAAAGAATGACAAATCAGGCACAGGCAAATACTGGTGCCAAAGACTTACCTCAACACAATATAAGGACTTTGGCTTGATCATTAATCATCAATTGTTTTGGCACGGTGGTGCAGCGGTAGAGTTGCTGCCTTACAGCGCCAGAGATCCGGTTTCGATCCTGATTGCGGGTGCTGTCTGGGTGGAATTTGTACGTTCTCCCCGTGACCTGCATAGATTTTTTCCTGGTGCTCCAGTTTCCTTCCACACTCCATAGATTTGTAGGCTAATTGGTTTTGTAAAATTGTAAATTGTCCTGAGATGTGAAGGATAGTATCAGTGTGCGGGGATCATTGGTCGGCGTGGACCCAGTGGGCCAAAGGGCCTGTTTCTGCACTGTATCTCCAAACTAGACTAATTGAAGATTATACCATAATAACTAAATAGTTCACAGTCAGAATAGACCTCGAGGTCAAGAATAATTCCTGATAAAACATTTGATATCCTTGAGGATGTGATTTCTGAAAAGGACAGTGGTTAAACCTGACAGGGTGTTATGGGCCTGTCCTACTTAGGTGATTTTTCAGTGGACTGCCGGCGACTGTGAAGTTGTTGCCAGTCGCCTGAAAAACCGGCAACTGGAATGACAACTGTCAGAGTTGAACACACACACACACACAAACTAATTGCTTCCTTCACCAGCCCGTTATGCAGGCGGGGGACAGGGCAATCGGGGGGAGCGTTGTCTAAAAAATTTGCACGGTGCAAAGTCAAGGTGATACACCGTGACAAACAGGAAGGTTGGCGTTGTAATTAAGATGGCTAACACAGCGTGCAGAAAGTTCTTTAAAATAGTGGTGGGTGGGGGGAGGGGGGGGTGGGGAAGGAAGGGGAGAGAAGGAGTGGAGATAACTTTTAATAAGCCAGAGATATACAGCTGTGAAGCTCGGTGGAATTTAACATTACCGGTCGGTAATCCTTGGTTCTGAAAACTACTGCTTATCATTTTTTTCACCAATGAGCCAATGAAATTCACTAGTCAGCACCGGCTACAACCTACGAGAACCTCTGAGAACCTTCGACCTCCTGGCAACCCACCTACGGCTTGAGAATTCTCGCTACTCTCCATGGCGACTTCATTCTTGTCGCCACTAATTTTTCAACATGTTGAAAAATTTGTGGCGACCATGAGGCCGCGACTAGTTCCCAGAATGTGGGAACTCCTCACGACCATGAAGGCGTCTCCCCGGCAACCACACGCGAACATGTGCCGACCATGTGGCGACTGCATAGTCTCCTGCAGTTGCCTAAAAAGTCGCCTAAGTGGGACAGGCCTCTTAGACTTACAGAAGTAAATTGGTAAAACTTTACACATTGTTGTGAAGCTTGAATGTATGGGAATTAATCTTAACCTTAATTATAGATTACAAGAATGGCTGAAGAGTCTAAAGCAATTTGTAATTGTGTACAGAGAAGTTATGATCAGATGGGAAGGAGGGATAAATGGCATGCTCCAGAGTAAATTTTATGCCAATATTTTTTTAAATTTACATCATCAATCTGAAACAACAATACAAATAGGTAATGTATATAAATTGCATTATGGTAGGATGGTAAGTGAAATGAGGGGAAGCTTTCCAGAGGTAAGTTGAACCAATTATGGGATGATTGGCAGATGACCAAATTGCAAGTATTAAACTTAGGAAGCAGAAATAGAAACACATAAGGAATCTAAAGGCCCTGTCCCACTGTACAAGGTAATTCAAGAGTTCTCCCGAGTTTTCCACTGATTCGAACTCGGAGAATGTCCGTATCGGGTCCGTAGAAGTTTGTGGATGGCTCGTAGCATCTTGTACGATGAACGGTTGGAACTTGGGAAATCCGGTAAACTCGTGACGTTTTTTCAACACTGTGAAAAATGTCAATGAGTAAAAATATACTCGTGATTAAAAAAATGGTAACTTTTTGCTCGTACGAGCCGCTACGAGACATCCACGAACTCCTACGGACCCGCTACGGACATTCTCTGAGTTCGAATCAGGGGAAAACTCGGGAGAACTCTTGAATTACCTCGTACAGTGGGACAGGCCCGTAAGGATAAATTCCAAGGATTCACAGTTGATACATTGGCTTACATGTTAGACCAACTTAAAGCAATCATTCAAAGCTAATAGAGTATTAAAGTATAACTAAATCAGTGGAATATATATAATTTAATGTCATAAGCAAACGTGCCCAAAGACTGGTCAGATCACATTTTGAGTACCGTGCCCATTTCTTGTCCCTCACACACAGGGAAGACATATGCTGTACGCTTTGGGGGCAGATTAGAGCAGTTTAGTTTTGTTTCATTTAGTTTAGTTTAGAGATGCAGTGAGGAAACAGACCCTTCGACCCACCGAGTCTGCGCCGACCAACGATCCCTGTACACTAACACTATCCTGCACACACTGGGGACAATTTACAATTATACCGACCCAATTAGCCTACAAGCCTTTATGAATACTGATTTCTCTAACTTCAAGTAACCCTTGCATTCCCCCTCTCTCTGTCCCTCCCCCACTCTAGTCATGGTACTAGTTTCACAGTTGTCCCGTTGAGTTTCACTATCTGTATAACTCGTTAGCGCAGCGGTAGAGTTGCTGCCTTACAGTGAATGCAGCGCCGGAGACACGGGTTCAATCCTGTCTACGGGTGCTGTCTGTACAAAGTTTGTATGTTCTCCCCGTGATCTGCGTGGGTTTTCTCCGAGATCTTTGGTTTCCTCCCATACTCCAAAGACGTACAGGTTTGTAGGTTAATTGGCTTGGTAAATGTAAAAATTGTCCCTAGTGGGTGTAGGATAGTGTTAATACGCGGGGATTGCTGGTCGGCGTGGACCTGGTGGGCTGAAGGGCCCGTTTCCGCGCTGTATCTCTAAACTAAACTAAACCTACCCCACATTGTGGACCATTGTGGGCTCCACCTTTTCTTGATCATCGTTGCCTTTTGCATATCTGTTCTATTTACCCTCTATATCTCTCTTTTCCCTCTCCCCTGACTCTCAGTCTGCAGAAGGGTCCCAACCAGAAATGCCACCTATTCCTTTTCTCCAGAGATGTTGCCTGACCCGTTGAGTTATTCCAATTTTTTGTGTCTTTCTCCTGAGCACATTGTGGAACACCAGCAGATAATATATGTGCCGGACATTATTCTAACTATATCGTAAGGAGCATCCTGACTTTTGACTTGGACTGATTGAATTCTACTTCAGATGTAATTATATTTGTAATTCTCTTTTACCATAATTTAACACTGTCATGATATGAGCTTCTTATTGAGGTTCAGATGGTTTGTTCTTAATGCCTTTTTGCAGTGTTTGGCTTCTTGTGGAGGTTAACTAAGGAAGTGGCCCGTTCCCTTGAACTTCATCACTTTTTTTGCATATCTTTCATTCATTTGTTCTATATCTCTTTGTATCACCGTCTATATCTCTCCTTTCCCTTTCCACTGATTCTCAGACTGAAGAAAGGTCCGCACCCGAAACGTCGCCCATTCCTATTCTCCAGAGATGCTGCCTGACCTGCTGTTTCTCCAGCTTTTTGTGTCTACCTTCGGTTTAAACCAGCATTTGCAGTTCCTTCCTGAACAATAAGTGTACCGCCTCCATTTATTTTGCCACTCATTTCAAAATCTCATACGAGGCTTAGTTGGCCAACGCCACATTTAAATGTAACTGCGAAACTACAAACTCCTCTTCCTCTCTCCTTTTATATGAGAAAAATATCTTTCTTTTCAAAACTGCCATCAATGGGCTCATCCACGCATAACAGTGCTGACTTACTCCCTTTTTAATTTGAAGATCCTGGAGCATATTGTCACCTCTCAGCTTTCTCGAGCTTTTCTCTTTGGGAAAGCATCTGCTAAGACATTCATGGCACTCATCATAGTAACTTTCCCAATATTATAACTTTGTTAGCACATGAGATTGGAAATGCTGGAATCTGTGTCAAAATAATGAGAGCATATTGGAGGAACTCAATGGGTCAGGCAGCATCTGTGAAGGGACATGGGCCGTCAATGCTTCAGGTCTTGGACCCTTCATCTAGATTGAAAGTAGGTGGGGGGGAAGGAGCCAGTTTAAAGAAATGGTCGGAGGCCAGACCTGGCAAGTGGATACTGGCGTGGAAGAGTTGGTCATCACAAGATCATAAATGATAGGTGTATCAAGTCCACTCCGTCATTCAATCAGGGCTGATTATCTCTCCCTCCTAACTCCATTCTGCTGCCTTCGCCCCATAACTCTTGATATTCATACTAATCAAGAATTGATCTATCTCTGCCTTAAAAATATCCATTGATTTGTTCTCCACAGCCTTCTGTGGCAAATCATTCCACAGATTAACCACCCTCTGACTAAAGAGATTCCTCCTTCTTACGGGAACATCCTTTAATTATGAGGCTATGACTTCTGGTCCTAGACGCTCCCATTAGAGGAAACATCCACTCCACATCCACTCTATCCAAGCCTTTCACTATTCGGTAAGTTTCAATGAGGGGCCCCCTCATCCTTCTAAACTCCAGCGCGTACAGACCCAGTGCCGTCAAATGCTCATCATATTTTAACGCATTAACATAATTCCTGGGATCATTCTTGTAAACTTCCTCTGGACGTTCTCCAGAGCCAGCACGTCCTTCCTCAGAATATGGAGCCCAAGATTGCTCATAATACTCCAAATGTGTCCTGACCAGCACCTGATAGAGCCTTAGCATCACATCCCTGTTTTTATATACCAGTTGTTTTGCTAATTTTACAGGACGACACATTGTACCCCGATTTTCTCTCACAAACTTTCCGTGTTCATGTTCTGTACATCGATATTTCACACTGGCTTCACGTAGTGCAGAAATCGTAGATATCATTTAATGGCCTGCCCTTGATACCTTGACTCTTCATGGATGTGTGGGTGTGGAAAGAAGGGATTACTGTTGGAGATAACAGCAGTAGTTCAGCTCATTCAACAAGAATTGGTGAGTTGTGTGAAGAAACCTGTGGTTGGGACATTCCTGCTGCCTCTCTGCCCACCAGTACGTTCACAGTGCTGTTTTCTCTCTTATTCATGCTCCCTTAATAGAGGAAATTATGTATTTCTATTAAAACTCTTAATCATTTTAAGGACAAAGGACATTTATTGTCACATACACCAATTGGTGCAGTGAAATTTGCGTTACCATGCAGCACACAAATAAGATGAACACAACACTATAGAATTTAACATGAGACATAAAACATCCCCCACAGCGGACTTAACGTTTCCCACTGTGAGGGAAGGCAATAAAAGTTCTGAAGTCTGAAGAAGGGTCTCGACCCGAAACATTGCCTATCTCCTTCGCTCCTTAGATGCTGCTGCACCCGCTGAGTTTCTCCAGCTTTTTGTGTAACCGCAATAAAAGTTCAGTCATCTTCCACTTGTTCACCCGTGGTCGGGGCCTATTGAGGCTTCCGCAGTCGCCGCTACGGACGGCCCGATGTTTCAGGCCTGCTCGCTGGGATGACGGAGCTCCGGCATCGGAAAAACACTCTCAGCGGCTTGCAGTTTCCGAAACGGCCGCTTCCTACCGGAGATCGCGGCTCCCGAAGTCCACAGGCCGAGGTGGGCGGAGCTCCAACACTGGCGACCTCGGCGAAAGATCCCAGGGCTCCGCAATGCTAAAGTCAGCGCCGCCCACGGCTGAAAGTTCCGCAGACCACAGCTCCACGGCATCAAAGTCGGCAGTCCCAGCACTCCGGAGCCTCCAACATGGCGACCCCAGCAATGCAGTGGCACCCCAGCTGCCACACGATGGCGCCACCACTCGGACTCATACGTTCCTCATAAATCAGTATTCAGGAATAATTGAAGACATAAAGTGCTGGACTAACTCAGTGGGTCAGGCATCATTTCTGGAGAACATGGATAGGTGACGTGTCAGTTCGGAACCCCAAAACCTGCTAAGTTACTCCAGCACTTTGTGTCTTTTTTTGTAAACCAGTAGCTGAAGTTCCTTATGGATCCATTAAGGTGTGATGGGGGGGGGTGTTCAGTTGCATTTACAGATGAGATGATAAACTTGGGTCCTGTCTTCTCTTTCAGATAGACATTAAAGATATGAAATATTTTGGAAGAACAATGGGATGATCCCTGATATTCCAGGGATCATCCTCAGTGCATCCAAGGACTGATCAGTGGAAATATTAAGTATACAAGAGTCAAGACTGTTTTATTGTCATGTGCCCCAGATAGGACAATGACATTCTTACTTGCTGCAGCACAACTGAATATGTAAACATAATATAGAACGGAAGATAAAATTTCAGTGTGTCTATCGACCATAGGCCATATATACACAATAAATACACAGATAAAGTGCAATAATAATAATAGAGTTATTGTTCAGAGCATATTTGACGTTGAGTTTAATAGCGTGATGGCTGTGGGGAAGAAGCTGCTCCTGAACCTGGATGTTACAGATTTCATGCTCCCGAAGGCAACGGAGAGATATAATATTATAAATGGTTGTATCGTGAGCTTAACCTTTATTCTGCATGTATTATTGACCATTGAACAATACAGCAGACTCATTGCAAAAACCGTAGCTAGTATTGAGGAAGATGACAATCGAAAACATTTAAAGCATAGAAGTGAAATATTATTGGAGTCATACAACAGGCGTGGAAACAGGCCCAACTTGCCCCACCAGCCAACATGTCCCATCTACACCAGCTCCACCTGCCTGCGTTTGGCCTCCAAACCTGTCCTATCCGTGTACCCGTCTAAATGCTTCTTAAACGTTGCGATAATCTCTGCTTCAACTACCTCCTCCAGAAGCTCGTTCCATACACCCACCACCCTTTGTGTGAAAAAGTTACCCCTCAGTTTCCTATTAAATCTTTCCCAACCTCACCGTAAGCCTATCTCCTCTGGTTCTCGATTCCCCTTACTCTCGGCAAGAGACTCTGTGTCCACCCAATCTATTCCTCTCATGATTTTGTACATTTAAATAACATTATTCCTCATCCTCTTGTGCTCCGGGGAATAGGGTCCTTACCTGCTCAACCTCTCCCGATAGCTCAGGCCCTCGAGCCCTGGCAACATCTTCGTAAATCTTCTCTGCACCCTTTCCAGCTCCTCAACGTTTATTGATCAGAAAATTAGCAGGGGTATGAAGCTGTAAGTTTTCAGTTGCCAGACAACAAATCATCTGGCAGCTTGTAATGTATGTTATATTTAAAACAACATAATAAGTACAACATACATAGACAATAGACAATAGGTGCAGGAGTAGGCCATTCGGCCCTTTGAGCCAGCACCGCCATTCAATGTGATCATGGCTGATCATCCCCAATCAGTACCCCATTCCTGCGTTCTCCCCTTATCCCCTGACTCCGCTATTTTTAGGAGCCCTATCTAGCTCATGAGATAACTTCACTAAGATCGACTGTTCTTCTTTACCCATCTCAAGTGAGTACATCTGATTGCATAGTCCCACGCATTCACCATTGAAAGCTGGCTATTTGCTCATCATATCATTTTTGTGTTACCAAAGGAAAGATTTCAAGGATATGTTGGCAGGTACAGCTTCTGCCCAGCTTTCTCGCTCTTGGAGAAAAAAAAAATTATCTCTGCAATTTCAATTGTTATTATATTTTAAATGATCTCAAACTGATCTGTTTCATTCAACAGACCTGGTTTCGTTGAACAGAACTATTCCAGCTAAATTGTATTCTATGAACCATTTTAGTTTAGTTTAGAGATAAAGCATGGGAACAGGCCCATCGGCCCACTGAGTCTATGCCAACCATCGATCACCCGTTCACATTAGTTCTATATTATCTCACTTTCGCACCTATTCCTTACACACTAGGGACAATTTTACAGAGACCAATTAGCCTACAAACCTGCATGTCTTTGAGACGTGGGAAGGAACCGGAGCGCCCGGAGGAAATCCACGTGATTACAGGGAGAACATGTAAACACCAGCAACCAAGGTCTGGATCAAAACCGGGTGTCTGGTGCTGTGAAGCAATAGATCTACCAGCTGCCCCACTGCATATTCTATTAATGAATGATATTGCATTTGCTTTTTATGTGTAACCTTTGCCACTTTTATAGATTTCACTTTCTCAGGGCCAGGTGGTTGGTGGTACAATGAAGAAACAAAGAACTGCGCGCGCTGGTTTATACCAAAGATGGACACAAAGTGCTGGAGTAACTCAGCGGATCAGGCAGCATCTCTGGAGAAAAAGGATGGGTGACGTTTCAGGTCAGGACCCTTCTTCAGATTTATTGAAAACAAGACTTATTCAAAGACATAGCATATATGTAGATATCGAGAAATCGGTGCGTAGTCCGATTCAGTGCCTTTAAGTCAAGATGTTAAACTAAAGTCCTGTCCACCACTTCAAGTGGACGCAAAGCCTGGTGGCATGAGGACTAAGGGATCCTACTAAAATGCTGGCCAATATCTTTTCAACCAAAGCTGATTGATTAGACATTCATTTCGTTTTCTATTTGTGAGACCTTGCAGTGTGCAATGGGTCACAGCATTTGCCTAAATAATAACAGTGACTGCACTTGAAAAATAATTTACTGGTTGTGAAGTACTTTGGGACATCTTGATGATGTGCAAAGTGCAAGCTCTTTCAATTTTCTGAGGACAAGTTGGTTCCGTCTACACCACCAACTCACATCGTGCCTTTGTCCTCTGATTATGCATTCAAGCGGCAAGCAGCAGGAGACGGTCAATAAAACTGTATTTGGTGAGCCAAAGGGTTCATCAAAGAAGTTAAAAATGCATTGGGACTTAGCATCAGTGAAATAGAAGCGGAAGAGCTTGCCTTTGTCAGTGAAGGATGTAGTTTCCACAGAGCCAAAGGTTCTGGTAAACAATGGCATAATTGAGAGAATTGAAGCATCGAATGGGCTTCCCCTATAGTTGTGATGCAGAATAGAACAGGTGGTATCCGTGCATTTGTTGACCTTCGCAAACTTAATAAGGCTATTATGGTTGATAGTCATCCACTATCTAATCTTGAAGATATTCTTTTTGAGTTAAGGGGTTTTATAATGTATTCAATACAATTTGAAAATTGTGTACTACCAAGTTGTACTCCACAAGGATAATGGAGAGCTAATTACTTTCATTAGCGATGAAGAATTGTTTTGATTCTGTTGTGCATACTATGGTCTTAGTCCTGCACCTGCAGTCTACAAAAAGAAAATACAATAATATATAGCTCACAAGGCTCACACTGTAACCTGGACAACATAATTATCAATGGAAAACCTCATCACTGAAGGTGGAGAAAACTTGCTTTTTACATTGTGTCTTGTTTCGTGTTTCGACTCAATTTTAGGAAGTGTCAGGACTTACAAGCAAGATGTAGTTCCTTTGGATCGAGGGGATATAACCTGAGCCATCAACTTGTCCAGCTGCAATTGCTGATGAAGGTCGTCCTACAAACAAATATCACCAAATTATGCCCTTCTCCCATCATATAATAGGTAGCAAAAGGCAGAAAAAATAAGGTTGCAGCAAAAAATGTAGAATGGAACTGCAGATGCTGGTATACACCGAAGATAGACCCAAAGTGCTGGTGTAACTGTATGGGTCAGGCAGCATCTTTGGAGAAAAAGGATGGGTGGCGTTTCGGGTTGGGACCCTTCTTTAAAGTCAGTCATCCGTCTGAAGAAGGGTTCCGACCCGAAACATCACTCATCATATTTCTCCAGAGATGCTGCCTGACCCCGCTAAGTTAATCGGGCACTTTGTGTCGATATTTAAGATATGCTTTTTGTATATTAACACATGCAGGCGCCACCATGTTTTGCACAAACCCAAAGTTCGATCCTCCAACGCACTCTGTCTACTGGAGCGGTTCCCAATCCTGGTAAGCCCCAGGCTCCTCCAGGGCCTTCCTCCGATGCCTTTGACCGGATTGACCCACGATCCGACGTCCCTCTCCTCTCCTCGCCCGGACATCTTTGTGTCCTGGTGGTGCTTCCTGCAGTCGACCTTGAAGGCTTCTGTAGGCATTACCCCTGTTCGCTGGAGGCATTACCCCGGTTATTCTCCACCTCCCGACCTTCTTCAGAAAGCACAGAAGGCTTTTTCATGAGCTTTGGACTAAATCCTTTCACAATAATTGGGGCAATGGAGCTAAGATTGTTGCTGTATTTTAACAAGAATTTATGATAACAATTGCACCGTCCCAGATATGCCTTCAGCTCAGTTGCATTAGTTGGGGCAGGAGCATTGGTAATGGTTTTTGGATTGGGTGTAGTATTTTAGTGTCCATTTAATGTACCTCATTTACCAGGAGAGTAATATAACATCTCTTTACATGTAAACCTGTCTATTCAAGTCTGTTTTTCATTCCATCCAGATTCCACAGCTGTTGAGGTTGAGGTTCCATATGGAGAACTTCATTCATGGATATAATAATACGGGAATGGCCTGAAGCAACCTCTCCATGGTTCTCTGAAGAACCGGTAGTTTGTTATACTGTACCCGAACACACCCTTATTGTTTATAGACACAAAATGCTGCAGTAACTCAGCGGGCCAGGCACCATCTCTGGAGAGAAGGAATGCGTGACGTTTCGTGGTCGAGACCTTTCTTCAGACGGAAAGTCACGGGAAAGAGAAACGAGAGATATAGACGGTGATGTGGAGAGATATAGAACAAATGAATGAAAGACATGCAAAAAAGGAACAAAGATAAAGGAAACAGGCCATTGTTAGCTGTTTGCTAGGTGAGAACGAAAAGCTGGTGAGAGTAGGGTGAGGGACGGATGGAGAGAGAAGGAAATTAACAAGCTTCTCGAAGAAAATAATTGAACCTGAATGAGCCATACCCATTGCATTCGTGCTAAAGCATGAGGGTTCGATCAGGATTTGTGAGGTTCCACAATGACTGGTAATCAAGTCACATCTGTGGAACATTATCCTTTTCCTAGAATACATTTTACAGCTTTGTCTTGGGGCAGAAGTTCACTAAATGAGATCTGAGTCATAAATATTATCAAATACTTTTGGAGGGCCAATCTAAGTTGTTTTTAAATGTCAAGAAACATAAGGGTGTGTGGGAATGAACTGCAGATGCTGGTTTAAACCGGATAGACATAGAATGCTGGAGTAACTCAGCAGGACAGGCAGCATCTCTGGAGAGAAGGAATGGCGGTGCTGGCTCGAGGGGCCGAATGGCCTACTCCTGCACCTATTGTCTATTGAATGGGTGATGTTTCCAGTCGAGACCCTTCAGACTTTCAGAATAATGTTCTTTTGCTCAGTGTTACACAAATCAAATCCCTACGCGTGTTTCCTTACCGATCCTGATATTTGATGCGTTTTCAGAAGTCAGACTCACCTCTGATAACAACTGCGTCTGAATCCAGTCATCAATGGTTCTGCACACTAACCTGTCACTTGAGCGTGCATTGCTATAATTATTGCCTTGCAATAACTTTCCTAGTTTGGCAATGTACCCCCAGCCACAGCTCCATTAGGTTTTCTTAACCAAGGATCAAATTTCATCTATTACATGACCTTGCTTGGATTTGGGATAATGACATTTTGATTTTCAGTTTTTAGTTTAGTTTAGAGATACAGCACGGAAACAGTCCAATCCGCACTGACCAGCGATCCCCGCACATTAGTACTATCCTACACGAAGGACAATTTTTACATTTATACCAAGCCAATTAACCTGCAAACCTCTACGTCTTTGGAGTGTGGGAGAAAACCGACGTTTTCGGAGAAAACCCACGCGGTCACGGGGAGAACTTACAAACTCTGTACGGCCAAGCACCCATTGACAGGATCGAACCAGGATCTCTGGCGCTGTAAGTGCTGTAATGCAGCAAATCTACAACTGCGCCACTGTGACTTCTGAATTAATCCATCAGTTCATTCATTTTTTTACTTCTCGGTTTAATTAAATTAAACATCATTTTACTTCGGAGTCACGTGAATCACTATGTGAAGAACCCCGTACAACCGTTGGTGCGTTATTACGTCAGACGCTTTGGTGTAGTCGGCCGGTTGGAGCAGCAGAACTCCTCCAAGCAGTAAGTTTAAAACGGAACGTAAGTTTTCAAACTTTTTTTGCATTCATTTTCTGTAGCAGCAGTTGTCGATACTCCATTTAGTGATGTTACAGAAAGTGAAGAAGGTGTCGGCAAGGCGCTCCACAGCAGAAAGGGTCGATGACCAGGATAGCATTGTTAGTGGAGGCCTGCTTAGCACACTAAGTCCGACGCCAGCAATGGAGCTAGTGACACCGGACCTGCTGCCTGTGAGCAGCGTAGCTATGCCAACAGGGCGTAAGGCTACTGGAAAATCAAATAGGCCCGTGGACCCGGAGTTGGGCCTGGAGGTTTTAGCCTGAAAAGGAGAGACGGTTTGCTCATGGCTCTCCCAAGTCAAGGTTTTATTGCAAAAAATGCTCGACAGGAATGAACTCCGTGAGGAGGAGTGGTGCCCTTGCCTGGCTAGTGGAGAGCCTGTGCTCGCAGCACCTATAACAGGGCTGCAAGAATATCCTGCCTTTGAGGAGGAAATTATACTGCTGCAGTTTGCTGACGCTGAATCAGTGGTGGAGGAGAGCCATAAGGCAGTGGAACTGGAAATTATCCCTAATATAGCAGAAAAATTTGCAGTGCTTAGAGAGGCAGGAGAGCCGTTAGGGGATGAATTGGCTTCAGCTATACAATATATGCTCTCTCACCAGCTGCAGGATTTGGCCATGGATGAGGCGGCTAAAAAATATGAAGCCCCTATCAATTGCGGTTTACTTAAGGTGCCAATGGTAAACCATCTGATCTGGACACAGTTGGGGATGTCAGCCACAGCTCAAGAATTAAAATTTCAGAAGGTACTAAAACTACTTTCAGCAGGGCTTACGGCATTTGCCGTTACAGTAGATAAAGGGCATATGTCAGAAGCCCATCAAGATGCACTGGGACTCCTCTGTAGTGCTTATTTCGAGATCAATAATATTAGAAGAAGTGCTATTAGCCCAGTTATCAATCCCAATCTGGCATCTTAGTGCAAGCCGCCCAGCGTTCAACCACCCAATCTTTTATTTGGAGGAGATCTCGCCAAGCGAGCCAAACAGTGTCATGAGGACGCTAAATCGATGGGCCTCAGTAGGCCGGGTGGCAAACAAGGAAAGAGGATTTTCCCTTACCGGCGGGGTACCAAATCGGACGCAGGAGAAGAAACCAGCCATTCAGGTCCGCTATATCGGAACTGGCAGCCTGCCACTGGTGTGAAGGGAAGGATGATTTTTCCTGCAAAGGGCCGGGGCCAACAAGCTCAGCCAAGACGTATGCAGATGAGAAAAATGCCTCTTAAAGAGAATGAATCAAATAAAATAGATGTTCAAATTGGGGGAAGATTACATTTGATTCTAAAACAATGGCAGGAGATAACATCAGATTCATTTATATTTAACAGTATTGAAGGGGTAAAAATGGAATTTTACTCTACTGTGTGTCCACCTAATCAGCATGTTCCAATTCAGAAACTTATATTTTCAGAAGAAGAAAATGTGCTCATACAAGCAGAAATTAATACATTACACAAGAAAGGGGTGATTGAGAAATCAGTTAATCAAAATCATCATTTTGTGTCAAGTATTTTTCCTAGGTCTAAAAAGACTGGGGGATGTAGAATTATTTTGGATATGACGAGTTTTAACTCATTTGTTTGCTATAGGCATTTCAAATTGGAAACTTTTTCCACGGCCAAACATCTCATTTCCAAAGGGTGTTATATGGCCAGCATTGATTTAAAAAATGCATATTATTCAGTATCTATTCATGGTGATGATAGGAGGTATTTGAAATTTATCTGGATGACTCATTTGTGGCAATTCAAAACACTGCCTAATGGGTTAATTCCAGCTCCTAGATTATTTACTAAATTGTTAAAACCTGTTCTAGCATTACCCCGAGCTCAGGGGCATGTGGTAATGGCCTACCTAGACGATATTTTAATTTGGAAAGACTTGTGCTGTAGCTGAGTCATCTGTTTGAATTGTTAAACTCACTTTTGAACAATTAGGGTTCGTCATTCATCCAGATAAGTACAAATTATCACCAGTTCAAATCATTGATTATTTGGGATTTACCATTAATTCAAATCATGTTGGCAACTTTGCCTAGGGACAAATTGCAACAGTTAATTGAGGATTGTGTTAATCTCTTTAGAGAACAACGGGCTTCAATTAGATAAGTAGCCAGTTTAATTGGTAAATTGGTGGCTGCTTGCAGTATGGACCTCTGCATTATCAACAATTACAAAGATCAAAAGAACAGGCACTGAGGACACAAGTGTGCCATTTTGATAGGCCTATGGAATTGTCAGTTGGGGCAATTTCCGACATTCAATGGTGGATTATAAATGTTTCACAAAGTTCTAGGAAGGTTTTGGTGGAACCTTGCATAATATTACAGACTGATGTAAGTGTGTTGGGTTGGGGTGCTACAGATATGTCTTCCAGTTGTGGAGGCAGATGGAATACTGATGTGACATCCCTTCCTCAATTAAGAGGGATCAATTATTTAGAGCTGTTGGGAACTTGGTATGGGCTTAAAGCTTATTGCTCTGCCAGGAGGGACTTGCATGTGCAGGTTCAGATTGACAACACTACAGCAGTGGCATATGTAAACCAGATGGGTGGAGTCTATTCACAGTCTTGTGATAGACTGGCTAATCAGATCTGGAGCTGGTGCATTGACCAAAATATCTGGCTTTCAGCAATATATTCAATAGGAATCTGAATCTGAATATTTGCCAGGTAGATTCAACACAGTAGCTAACATTAGGTCACGCTAATTCAATGATAACATAGAATGGATGTTAAATCAGGACATATTTAATCAAGTGATTGCTCAGTATAGAATGCCAGATGTTGACTTGTCTAGACAAAACCATCAGTTGCCCAGATATGTTTCATAGGAACCAGATCCTGGTGCAGCAGCGGTGGATGCATTCTCGCTACATTGGGGTGGAGTGTTTGTTCATGCATTTCCTCCATTCTGTCTTATCAGTAGATGCTTGCAAAAGATCAAGCAGGACTCTGCTTCAGGAGTATTGGTAGTGCCGGATTGGCCTACACAACCATGGTTTCCTCTCGTATTACAAATGGCTAGTCAGCCTCACATGATTATTCCCAAACATAAAAAGCTACTGGTAAATCCAGTAACTGGCGATCGACATCCTTTACATGATCGTATTGATCTGTTAATTTGCAGATTTTAAGGAGGCCATACCTGGGGAGAAGACTGTCTGATCGTATCGTGGATGTTCTCACGTCGGCCTGTAGGGATAGTACTCAGAAGCAGCACATCACTTCGATAAGGAAGTGGGAGGAATTCTGTCTACAGCAGAATATCTCATATCAAACTGCAGGCATCCCAGACATATTGGAGTTTGTGTCCACTCCTTATTTTGATCAAAAATTAAGTTATAGTGTGATCAATACAGCCAGAAGTGCTTTATCTTCTTATTTACCCATGAATTCAGTTACATTCAGTAGGGACACATCCGTTAGTTTCTCGATTTATGGAGGGAGTTTTCAATTCTAATCCTTCGAAACCCAGGTATGCCGGTATTTGGAATGTGAGTGAAGTTCTTGTGCTCCTTTGCCAGTGGGCTCCTGTTGCAAGATTAGGATTACGATGAGGGATTACGTTAAGAAGCCCCGCCAGGCGCATGTTCGGCATACTTCAAAGCAGCGGCATGAAAAACACAGAACCAATAGTCGGAGTAAGATAGTAAGGCTCACAAAGATTAAAACTACCAGATGATCATTTATATTATGAGGGTTGGGAGCGGAGGGCACGTAATCCCTCATTGTAACTCCTCATAAAATAAAGATCAAACTTCGAACAGGTAAGTTCTCGTTTAATCTTAATATTTTACTTCGGAGTCGCGTGAGTGACTACGTGAAGATTTTAAAGCTCTGTGATTTTCATGCCGTAGATCATTCCATACGACACACTGCTTCAGTTTACCCAGTAGTCAGTTAATAATATATTGCTTGAAATTATGCAATAAATATTTTTTAATATATATTTATAAAAAATAATTATATGCACCAAAGCAAATTGGGTTCTGTTCAAAATTGTTTGCTTTGTTGCATAACATATATATATTGACATAACATTTGTTGCATAACACACACATATATATCCTGCACCTTTGCCGCGGACATTGATACCGCTCTTGTGGAGTGAGATTTATACACATCAGTGTCTACTCCAGTTAATCCAGAACCTGTTTATCTATCTAGAAATAGTTTGTACTGTCACTTTTATATGTTTCTTGTTGGTAATGAACATTGGTGTCTCACAATCTCGGAGACTCTTAATTCAATATATATTAATTCAGGTGCTTAACCACACACAATGTTATGTCTTAAAGATTACATTGGTTCCAGCCTTTCTTGGCTTGCTTTGCTTGCTTAGAACATTGACATAAAACGTTATTTTATCTACAGACAACTGTATATAATCTAACCACAACATTTGTAATGTTTGTACTCATTGTGCTGATATTAATGGTATGAACATAACCACTTTAAATATTAACTTCTGAAAATACAGTGTCGTAATTGGAGTCCATTGCCGAAGCAATATGAGAACTATACTGACATCCCAGATTTCTGTATATCTGGGTTTGGTAGGATTTTATTAAAATTCTTCTCATAAATCGGGATATTAACAGATGAGACCCGATAATTGTCGATTCTGAAATCGTCCTAAATAGGATAACAAAACACTCCGCGCTCCATTCATGGCACTATAACTCAGGTGCAACATAACAAGGAACTCCAATACATCCGATATGTTTGCAGTATGATAAAATATATCTGACTGTATACAAAAAGATTTCCCATTCCTTATATGACCCATATATTGTTTCTTAGTTGCCGTTAAGCTGCAGTTATGACATCCATGGTCCTATCTGACATTCCATCAGAACCTGCAGATTAACAATTAATACGGTCATGTAATGGATGACTTCTGCTGTTACTGGATGTACCAACAATTACTGCACCTGGGATTTGTCATGAATGTCTGAATCATCATTCTGAGCACCAATGGGAACAATGACTGTGTAGTAATGGTCCCTAGATAAGGGACATATCAGATATTAACTGATAAGAACAGATACTACACTTGAACTTAGCCAAAAGACAGAGAAGCAATACCAATTTGGAACCACCAAAAGCCTGTGGTGGAGACCTGCTCTATTTTGGTGACACATTGTCTAATCAGACAAAATGGGGAAAACATAAAAACTATACTTCCCCAATGTAGCGAGAATGCCTCCACCGCTAATGCTCCTGGGTCTGACTCCCACGAGATACATTTAGACCACTGGAGATTTAATCCAGACACAACAGATCAACATTTGGTACACACACTGTCTGACAATCTTTTTGAAACTTTTTGAATTTTAACATTCATTCTGTATTGTCATTGCACTTTCGTGATCTGTTGTCTTACCACAATATTGTATTCTCCCACAGTTGTGGTATTGTCTACTCGTAATTGAACATGTACATTCTTTATTGTAGAACAACAGCTATCAATGCATAAAACACCCCCAATAACTCCAAATAATTCAACCATGTATTTGGAGAATTAATCGTCTTGGACAGTCTGAGCACCACTACTGGTGTCGCTGTCCTAAGCTCCCCATCTGAGAGCACTCTCATCAGTCACTAATAACACTGAAGATTTCTGAAAAAGCACATTTTTACTTCTAGTAACTTGTGCAACATTGAGAATCCATCATTGAATTCAGCTCAACCTTTTTTTGTTGGTAACTGATTGGACCTGACCAATAACCTGCACGCTTTTTACTCTTATACTCTGATCTTTGCAGACTTTGATCATGCAGAGCTCCCAATTTGACAGCATGAATGCTGCTATCACTTTACCAGTAACCATAGCTACTTCTTGGATGGTGGGATAATGTTTTTTACCAAGACAAATATAGGCATTTGTAACATCCCCAACCCTAATTTGTTGATAAAGTTACTCACATATCAACTGTATTAAAGACAAACCCCAAATAATCAATTGTTTGGGATGCCTGTAACTTACATGTTGTTTGGATGTACAGAACCTTAGCCTTTCAATAGGCTTATGGTTGCTGAACTCAGTTCTTCAGCTGTCTCACATTTACAATTAACATATCCTCTAGATAAGTCATTACAATGTGATTCTGAGCCCTCATTAATGCCAGTGCTGGTTTGAATAATTGTGTGAGCAATCTGAGGGCTGAATTTAACCCATTAGGCAATTCCTTCAGCTGACCCATCCAATTAATTGAAGTACCTAAATAATAAGGCATCTTTTTTAAGTCTAAAAAATAGCCACATAGCAGCCTTGTGATAACAACTTCGTTATAGTGCTGAAGTGTACTTTTTAAAATGTTTATACTGAACTATAAATTTAAGTTTGTGAGTCCTAGAATGACTCTGCAACCCCCATACTTGTGTCTGGGATATATTATCTCTACCTGACGAGTTCCTGGTACATTCAAACACCAAGCCGATCAGATTTAATGCAGAATTACAAAACAATTGTAATCTTAACCAACCAGAGGTTGTTTTCCCAGAAATTCCATGTGTAATGGAATGACGTTTCTGTACTTCCATAAATGAACCAGAAGATCTCCTTCTTCTTAATATAGGGGTTCGTTTTCATCAATCATAAATCTGGTTATAGCTTGCCCACATAATCCTGCATTTTTAGGGGATAATGTTAGCCAAATGGCAATTTGCATCATAGAATTGGGTTTGAATATGCATTGCAGAGTAACGCAAGCATGTCTTAAAAGTATTGGACATTATCGACCCATGTATATCTTCCCCAAATACAATGATGCCAACTGAATATCAGCTAGAGGACATACTGGAACACATTCCCTGTCCTCGCATCATTGACTCATGGGTGCCTAATTACTGAGTTACTGTTGGCACCCTGAGCAAAGCACAATAGACGGGTGTTTTATATATTTTTATATATTATTTACTGTTTCAGTCATAACAGTATCTTGGAGTAGGAGAGAAACCAAATAATGTTGGCCGCCAGGTTCATCCTTAGCCTCACCAGTCCATACCAATATAGCAAAACTTGGTGCTACATCGGGAACACCCGGAATATTTCTATTGTGCTCTGGTGTATACACATAAGTAGGGACACCAGCTTCAGGGTCAGTTTCATCCTGCCCTGGTACTCCCGAGTCTTGCTCTAGGGAGACTTCATCCAGACCTATGCAAGGCACTGTTGAATGAGATTCTCATTCTTCATAGGCACCATACTCATTGTATGGAAACTCTTTCGGAGCCTGCCTTAGAATCTCATGGGTCTTAAAACCCTTAATTGTTTAGAGTTTTGACCATTTTATCTTGCTCTAAGGACTTAATCCAGACCTATGCAAGGCACTGGTGAGTGAGATTCTCATTCTTTATAGGCACCATACTCAGTGTATGGAAACTCCCACGGAGCCTGCCTTAGAATCTCAGAATCTTAGAACTTAGAATTATGTACATCAATGATCTGGATGAAGGGGTGGTAAATTGGATTAGTAAGTATGTAGATGATACCAAGATAGGGGGTGTTGTGGATAATGAAGAGGATTTCCAAAGTCTACAGAGTGATTTAGGCCAGTTGGAAAAATGGGCTGAAAGATGGCAGATGGAGTTTAATGCTGATAAATGTGAGGTGCTACACCTTGGCAGGACAAATCAAAATAGGACGTACATGGTAAACGGTAGGGAATTGAAGAATACAGTTGAACAGAGGGATCTGGGAATAACCGTGCATAGTTCCTTGAAGGTAGAATCTCATATAGATAGGGTGGTAAAGAAAGCTTTTGGTATGCTAGCCTTTATAAATCAGAGCATTGAGTATAGAAGCTGGGATGTAATGTTAAAATTGTACAAGATGTTGGTGAGACCAAATCTGGAGTATGGTGTACAATTTTGGTCGCCCAATTATAGGAAAGATGTCAACAAAATAGAGAGGGTACAGAGGAGATTTACTAGAATGTTGCCTGGGTTTCAACAGCTAAGTTACAGAGATAGGTTGAATAAGTTAGGTCTTTATTCTCTGGAGCGCAGAAGGTTAAGGGGTGACTTGATAGAGGTCTTTAAAATGATGAGAGGGATAGACAGAGTTAATGTGGACAAGCTTTTCCCTTTGAGAATAGGGAAGATTCAAACAAGAGGACATGACTTTAGAATTAAGGGACAGAGGTTTAGGGGTAACATGAGGGGGAACTTCTTTACTCAGAGAGTGGTAGCGGTGTGGAATGAGCTTCCAGTGGAAGTGGTGGCGGCAGGTTCGTTGGTATCATTTAAAAATAAATTGGATAGGCATATGGATGAGAAGTGTATGGAGGGTTATGGTATGAGTGCAGGCAGGTGGGACTAAGGGAAAAAAGTTGTTCAGCACGGACTTGAAGGGCCGAGATGGCCTGTTTCCGTGCTGTAATTGTTATTTGGTTATATGGTTATATGGAATCTCATGGGTCTTTAAAACCCTTGACTGATTAGAATTTTGAGCATTTTATCTTGCTCTAGTGACCTCATCCAGACCTAACCAAGGTACTGGAGAATCAGAATTCCATTTTCATAGGCACCATACTCAGCGTATGGAAACTCCTTTGGAGCTTTCCTTACAGGAAGACATACATGGGTCTTATCAAGGACCGTGAGCTCGCCTCCACGATGTTGTAGAGCTCTTGAGTTGATGATGCTCGATTATTGACACAACATAGAACATAGAACATAGTAGCGTACAACATGGGAACAGGCCTTCAGCCCACAATGTTCGTGTCGAACATGATGCCAAGTTAAACTTATTTTGTCTGCTTGCATATAATCCATTTCCCTCGATTCCCTCCATATTCATGTGCCCATCCAAAAGCTTCTTAAATGCCACTATCGTATCTGCCTCCACCAACTCTCCTGGCAGTGTTTTCCTGTCACCCACAACCTTTTGTGTAAAAGAAATTGCCCTGCATTTCTCCTTTAAAATTTGCCCCTCTCACCTTAAAGTTTTGCCCTCTAATATTTGACATTTCCACCCAGGGGACAAGGTGTGATATACTTCTATCCGATCCCCCCCTCAACCTCCAGCGCTCCAGAAGGACCAACCTTTACATTTTTCATGAATGGTCTTAGAACAGAAAAAATGTCTACTGAGGCTTTAAAGTATCTGTTCTTTACAGATGTGGAGAGCCTAGTTCATCAGCCATTACATCCTGAAACATGGATACAAGGGAATGCAGGTGCTGGTTTGCAAAAAAAGGCACAAAGTGCTGGAGTAATGCAGCAGGTCAGGCAATATCACTGATTATAGACAATAGGTGCAGGAGTAGGCCATTCGGCCCTTCGAGCCTGCACCACCATTCAACGTGATCATCGCAGATCATCCACAATTAGTATCCCGTTCCTGCCTTCTCCCCATATCCCCTGACTCTGCTATCCTTAAGTGCCCTATCTAGCTCTCTCTTGAAAGTATCCAGAGAACTGGCCTCTACTGCCCTCTGAGGCAGAGAATTGCACAGACTCACAACTCTCTGTGTGAAAAAGTGTTTCCTCATCTTCGTTCTAAATGGCTTACCTTTTAGAACGGACTTTCAGAAAGCATTTGATAAGGTCCCACATAGGAGATTAGTGGGCAAAATTAGGGCACATGGTATTGGGGGTAGAGTGCTGACATGGATAGAGAAGTGGTTGGCAGACAGGAAACAAAGAGTAGGGATTAACGGGTCCCTTTCAGAATGGCAGGCAGTGACTAGTGGAGTACCGCAAGGCTCGGTGTTGGGAACCGCAGCTATTTACAATATACATCAATGATTTGGATGAAGGGATTCAAAGTAACATTAGCAAATTTGCAAAGCTGAGTGGCAGTGTGAACTGTGAGGAGGATGCTATGAGAATGCAGGGTGACTTGGACAGGTTGGGGGAGTGGGCAGATGCATGGCAGATGAAGTTTGATGTGGAGAAATGTGAGGTTTTGGCGGTCGCAAGAACGACAACTAAGTTTTGTAACTTATTTTATTCTCAAAATAGCTTCTTAGCTCACAGGTTCTTACCACACGTCTAGCCACAACGGTTGTCTGCACTCAACTGCCGTGCGAAAGCGAAACCGCGCAAAAAATCAGCAGCCTCTCCTTAGTCTAAGGGGTAAGCCATTTAGAACGGAGACAAGGAAACACTTTTTCTCACAGAGAGTGGTGAGCCTGTGGAATTCTCTGTCTCAGAGGGCGGTGGAGGCAGGTTCTCTGGATGCTTTCAAGAGAGAGCTAGATAGGGCTCTTAAAAATAGCGGAGTCAGGGGATATGGGGAGAAGGCAGGAACTGGGAACTGATTGGGGATGATCAGCCATGATCACATTGAATGGCGGTGCTGGCTCGAAGGGCCGAATGGCCTACTCCTGCACGTATTGCAGGCACGTGCCGTGAGTAATTACTCAGGGTAGGCACTCCGCTTTAAAAAAAAATTAAACCCGCATGCGCAGATTGTTCGCTCCGTTAAATAAATAAATAAATAAAAACAGTGACATTTCAATTTGCCCAAGGCTTCCTAGTCCTAGACCAATTGGGAGAACAGTTCCTTTCACAGTGTGTGGAGAGTCTGTGCCTGGGGTAAAGTTGTGGGGAGGGCACGAGTGTTGAGAAGGAGGGTGTCGGGGATACTGCCAGTAACTCACTCACTCACCGCTATCACAGCTCTCCGGGCGCAAAGTCACCGCACTGTATCCGGGGATAGAAGCATCGGGGAGCGGCCACCGGGACCCAACAGCAGAACTGGCCGCCACTTCAGCGCCTTCTGCAGGCCCGCTCACCTTTGGCAGTGCTCTCCGTCGGAACACCTGTCACTTGCCGTTCCCTGACTTCGCTCATGTCAGTGGCTTCCTGCAAATCCTTAAATTCCCACAGCCGAGTAACCTCAATCACGCTGTCGGAATTTAAGGACATGAGTGAGGCCAGCTAGCGGCAGGAAAGAGGTTTTTAGACGGAGAACTGCCAGAGGTGAGCGGGGTCCGGCAGAAGGAGCTAAGGTGGTGGCTGGTTCCGCTGTCTGGCCCGGCGGCCGCTCAGCCACCCAAGCTACTTCCCCCCCCCCCACCCCCCAACCTCAATGCGATGGCTCCGGGCAAGGAGCGTCGCAAGTGGATGCTCCCTACCCCTCATTCATAACATTCGTGCCCTCCCCGCAACTTTACCCCAGGCCAGACTCCCCAAACGCTGTGAAAGGAGCTCTCCCCCCATCCCCCACACCCCGGGAAATACAGTATTTAAAATTGAATTGAATTAAATTACCTTTATTGTCATTCAGACCTTTCGGTCTGAACGAAATTTCATGCCTGCAGTCATACATATATTAAAAATAACAAAACCACACAATAAACACAAATTTAACATCCACCACAGTGAGTTCACCAAACACCTCCTCACTGTGGTGGAAGGCAAAAGTCTTAAGAGTCTCTGTCTTCTTCCTTCCTTGTTCTCCTTCTGCGCTGAGGAGATCCAGGCCTCCGATGTTGCCGTCCACCAGGCCCGCGGCCGAGCCTCCGAAACCAGGCCGCCGCCACCACCGTCGCTGGAATACCGGAACACCGCCACGGGGGACCGCCGCTGGAACGCTGGAGCACCGCAGCTCCAAAGTCAGGTCACCAATGGAACGTCGCTGGAGCACCTGTAGCCCCGAAAGCCAGGTCACCGCTGGAGCACCAGTAGCCCCAAAAGCCAGGCCGTCGCTGGAGCACCTGCAACCCCAAAAGCCAGGCCGCCGAAATGTCACTGGAGCACCGCAGCTCCGAAAGCCAGGTCGCTGCTGAAGGTCCGAAGCCGTGCCGCTGCTGCTGGAAGGCCGCCTGCTCCGCCATTAGGGCCTCAGCACAGACGGAGACGGGGGACACGACAAGAAAAGTGGCATCCCCCTGAAGGGAGAGACTAAAACCCTGTTTCTCCCCCCCTCCCACACACATACACAGCCTAATAAACCAAAATAATCACTAAACACAGACACAAAGACAAAAATAAAATAAAAACAGACGGACTGCAGGTGAGCCGCAGCTGCCAAGCAGCGCCGCCACTTCCGGTGATGAAAAACATCACCAATAAATGTACTTACCACATCATTGGTACATGACAAACCATAGTTGAAAACCCCGCCAAGAAACTTGCGCTGTGCATGCGCAGTAGACTGATGCGCATGCGCAGTGCTGCAAAGGCAGAATTTCTGCTGCCTTCAGCCCCACTTGAAAGTGACGGCATCAGGCAGCGCTGATGGCACGTGGACTGCACAGAGCTTCCTGTGTCACAAGCGCTGCGGACGAAAGGCACGGAGAATTATGCCTACGTAAGAGATCTGTCTCTTACATAGGCATAATTCTCCCATGCGTTTATTATTTATATTTAGTTATTACTATGTTACAATTTTAGTCAGGGTAGGCAGTGCCTACCTTGCCTACCCTGACGGCACGTGCCTGACCTATTGTCTATTGTCTATTCTTAAACTGTGGCCCTGGTTCTGGACTCCCCCAACCACGGGAACATGTTTCCTGCCTCTAGCGTGTCCAAACCCTTAACAATCTTATATGTTTCAATAAGATCCCCTCTCATCCTTCTAAATTCCAGAGTATACAAGCCCAGTCCCGGGAATTAACCTTGTGAACCTACGCTGCACTCCCTCAATAGCAACAATGTCCTTCCTCAAACCCAGAGACCAAAACTGCATACAATATTCCAGGTGTGGTCTCACTGGGGTCCTGTACAACTGCAGAAGGACCTCTTTGCTCCTATACTCGACTCCTCTTGTTATGAAGGCCAAAATGCCATTCGCTTTCTTTATTGCCTGCTCTACCTGCATGCTTACTTTCATTGACTGATGAACAAGGACCCACAGATCCCGTTGTACTTCCCCTTTTCTCAACTTGATAACATTTAGATAATAATCTGCCTTCCTGTTTTTGCTACCAAAGTGGATAACCTCACATATATCCACATTAAACTGCATCTGTGATGCATCTGCCCACTCAGCCAACTTGTCCAAGTCACCCTGCATTCACATAGCATCCTCCTCACCATTCACACTGCCACCCAGCTTTGTTTCATCTGCTAATGTTACTTGCAATCCCTTCATCTAAATCATCGATGTATATTGTAAATAGCTGTGGTCTCAGCACCGAGCCTTGCGGTACCCCATTAGTCATTGCCTGCCTTTCTGAAAGGGACACGTTAATCCCTGCGCTTTGTTTCCTGTCTGTCAACCAATTTTCTATCCATGTCAGCACTCTACCCCCAATACCATGTGCCCTAATTTTGCCCACTAATTTTCCATGTGGGACCCTATTGAATGCTTTCTGGAAGTCCAGGTGCACTACATCCACTGGCTCTCCCTTGTCCATTTTCCAAGTTACATCCTCAAAAAATTCCAAAAGATTAGTCAAGCATGATTTCCCATTCGTAAATCCATGTTGACTCTGACCGATCCTGTTATTGCTATCCAAATGTGCGGCTATTTCATCTTTTATAATTGATGCCAGCATCTTCCCCACCACCGATGTCAGGCTAACTGGTCTATAATTCCCTGTTTTCTCTCTCCCACCTTTCTTAGTGAGTCTGAGGAAAGGTCCTGACCGGAAATGTTGCCAATTCATGTCCTCCAGAGATGCTGCTGAATGCACTGAATTACTCTGGCACTTTGTGTCTTTATTTTACGTCTTGGACCCCTTTGACAAGGTTGCTTTGGTGAATGGGTTGTGGGTGTCTTAATGCGGAGGCTTTGTCTTGAATCATCCCCGACAGTTGTTCAGAAAAGTATAGAACATAGAACTGCAGATGCTAGTTAATACACAAAGGTACGTGGCGCAGTGGTAGAGTTGCTGCCTGACAGCACCAGCACCAATTGCGACTACGGGTGCTTGTCTGTACGGAGTTTGTGCGTTCTCCCAGTGACCTGCACGGGGTTTCTCTGGGTGTTCCAGTTTCTTTCCACACTCCAATGACGTACAGAGTTGTAGGTTAATTGTCCTTGGTAAAATTGTAAATTGTCCCTAGTGTGTGTAGGATGGTGTTAGTGTACGGGGAGTCTGTCACTGGTCAGCATAGACTCGGCGGGCCGAAGGGCCTGTTTCCACGCTGTATTTCAAAACTAGACTAGACACAAAGTACTGGTGTAACTCAGCAGGTCAGGCAGCATCTCTGAAGAACATGGACAGGTGGCGCTTAGGTCTGGACGTTCAGACTGCCCCGACCCGAAACGTCACTTGTCCAATTTCTCCAGAGATGCTGCCTGACCTGCTACGTTGTCCTTTCATATAAAGTACACAGTAACTGGGAATTGAGTTTCAACTCTCGTAACGCTTTGATAATCTGATGTGATTGTGATATTTGCTTCCAGAGCCGCTAATAGCCTTTATTTATATTCTTGGAGATTGCCAGTAATATCTGAATAAATAATCTCAGCAGAACAAAATGCAGCTGGAGGGCGATATTCATTATTAACCACACATCATACCTGTGCTGCCTGGAGTCAGGCTAGAGGGTGAATACTTTCTTGTACTATCCCTTTTTTTAATTCCACTCTGATTATATTTAACTTGCAGAAGGATATTAAGTTGAAAATAAATGTCTTTAAGGAATTAAGTGGAATGGATTGCATTTTGTTGGTTTGTGCTTTTGTGCCTGGACCACCATTTCTTGTCCTGGGTTATTCAAAACATCTTCCAGACAGAGAGGGAGAGGAGAGAGAAAGAGAGAGAGAGAGAGAGAAAGGTGAGAGAGAGAGGTGTGTGTGAGTCCTTCTATAAGGGAGTTGTACCCCTTTATACTGGGGACCTGGGGTGGAGAGTGTTGCATGGAGCGGTGGTCTGTAATAAACTTTTGAGTCGGTTCACGGGCTCGTCTGCCGCATGTATTTTCTGCGGGGAGGAGAAGACCGTGTTCCATGTGTATATGGAGTGTGAGAGGTTACTGCCCCTGTACCAATATCTGAAGGGGTTGTTCCTCAAGTTTTGGCTGCATTTTAGCCCCACAATCCTGGTGTTCGGACACAAGGCAGGGAGTGGGGAGAGCCGAGTGGTGGGGGGGGACTTACCTGTCGGTTTGCTCCTCGGCCTGGCTAAGATGGCCATTCGCGGGTCCAGGCAGCGGGCGGTCAACGGTCAGGCGAGAGTCGGCTGCCTGCCCCTCTTTCGGGCCTACGTCCGTGCAAGTGTGTCCCTGGAGAGGGAACACGCGGTGTCCACGGGGACTCTGGAGGCCTTCCGTCAACGCTGGTCACCGCGTGGGGTTGAGGCTATTATAAACAATGATTGTACTGTTGTACTACAATGATCTGTTCGTTATAGTGTGATTTTGATTATGTTTTGATGTGTTGTATTATATGATTGTGTTGAATAAAGTTTTTGAAATGGAAAAAAAAAAAAAGAGAGGTGTGTGTGAGTCCTTCTATAAGGGAGTTGTACCCCTTTATATTGGGGACCTGGGGTGGAGAGTGTTGCATGGAGCGGTGGTTTGTAATAAACTTTTGAGTCGGTTCACGGGCTCGTCTGCCGCTTGTATTTTCTGTGGAGAGGAGGAGACCGTGTTCCATGTGTATATGGAGTGTGAGAGGTTACTGCCCCTGTACCAATATCTGAAGGGGTTGTTCCTCAAGTTTTGGCTGCATTTTAGCCCCACAATCCTGGTGTTCGGACACAAGGCAGGGAGTGGGGAGAGCCGAGTGTAGGGGGGGGACTTACCTGTCGGTTTGCTCCTCGGCCTGGCTAAGATGGCCATTCGCGGGTCCAGGCAGCGGGCGGTCGACGGTCAGGCGAGAGTCAGCTGCCTGCCCCTCTTTCGGGCCTATGTCCGTGCACGTGTGTCCCTGGAGAGGGAACACGCGGTGTCCACGGGGACTCTGGAGGCTTTCCGTCAACGCTGGTCACCGCGTGGGGTTGAGGCGATTATAAACAATGAATGTACTGTTGTACTACAATGATCTGTTCGTTATAGTGTGATTTTGATTATGTTTTGATGTGTTGTATTTTATGATTTGTGTTGAATAAAGTTTTTGAAATGAAAAAAAAAAAAAAAAAAAAAAAAAAGAGAGAGAGAGAGAGAGAGAGAGAGAGAGAACGAACGCTGGTCACCGCGTGGGGTTGAGACTATTGTAAACAATGAATGTACTGTTGTACTGCAATGATTTGTTTGTTATAGTGTGATTTTTTGATTATGTTTTGATGTGCTGTATTATATGATTGTGTTGAATAAAGTTTTTGGAAAAGGAAAAAAAAAAAAAAAAAAAAAAAAGAGAGAGAGAGAGAACAATAGACAATAGACAATAGGTGCAGGAGTAGGCCATTCGGCCCTTCGAACCAGCACCGCCATTCAATGTGATCATGGCTGATCATCCCCAATCAGTACCCCATTCCTGCCTTCTCCCCATATCCCCTGACTCTGCTATCTTTAAGAGCCCTATCTAGCTCTCTCTTGAAAATATCCAGAGAACCGGCCTCCACCGTTCTCTGAGGCAGAGAATTCCACAGACATGGAAACGGGCCCTTTGGCCCACTGAGTCAGACTGACTTTATCAACAACCTATTTAGACTAATCTTACACTAATCTAATCTGATTCTTATTTTCTCCAGCACCTCATATTCAATTTGGGTATCTTACAACCTAATGGTATATGAATTCTCTAACTTGGATTATCAACCTACAAATGCCCCCCTCCCCTTCTCCCTCAACCTAATTTTTCCCTCCTCTCTTCCTAGATATGCTCCCATTTCCTCGCTTCCCCTTCCTACTATATGTTTAAGAAAGAACTGCAGATGCTGGAAAATTGAAGCTAGACAAAAACTCAGCGGGTGAGGCAGCATCTATGGAGCGAAGGAAATAGGCAACGTTTCGACCCGAAACGTTGCCTATTTCTCCAGCATTTTTGTATACCGTTCCTACTATATTCCTTCTCGTGGCTTCACAATACACATCTCTTCTATCCTTATCTTCTTATCTCATACCTTTGTCTCTTCATCTCTGGCCTTTTTCCAACCATCTTCTAATCGAATATCCCTCTCACTTGTCTCCACCAATCACTTGCCCAGCTTTTTCCTGCTCCACACTCTCTTCCAACTAACTCTCCATCACAATCCGTCTGAAGATGGGTCGCGATCCAAAATGTCACCTGTCCATGTTCTCCAGAGATGGTTCTCAGGGAGACTGCTGAGTTACTCCAGCACTTTGGATCTTTTTATTTTCTCCATCTAGTCATTAATTCCCCCCAGATTCTGCCACTCACCTACACACCTTGATAGACAGAGATAAGCTTTTTCCATTGAGAGTAGGGAAGATTCAAACAAGAGGACATGATTTGAGAATTAATGGACAGAGATTTAGGGATAACATGAGGGGGAACTTCTTTACTCAGAGAGTGGTAGCTGTGTGGAATGAGCATCCAGTGGAAGTGGGGGAGGCAATTTCGATTTTATCATTTACAAATAACTTGGATAGGTATATATACAGGAAAGGAATGAAAGGTAGGTCTGAGTGCAGGTAGATGGGATTAGGTGAGAGTAAGTGTTCGGCACGGGCTAGAAGGGCCGAGATGGCCTGTTTCCGTGCTGTAATTGTTATATGGTTATATGGTTACACAGAAGGGGCAAGTTATAATCATCATTTAACCTGCCGACCCGCATGTATTTGGGATGTGGGAGGAAACTGGTGCACTCGGAGGAAACCCAGGCTGTCACAGGGAGAACACGCAAACTCCACACAGACAGCACCCGAGGTCAGGATCGAACGGAGTCTCTGGCGCTGTGAGGCAGCGGTTCTTTAAGCTGTGCCACTTAAATCCTTGCCCACTTGACTTTCAAGCAGATAGTTATTCACTCTGTAATGGAATTCCCTTCTTGTTGTTTCCCAACATCATTCCAGTGCAATGCAGAACATAACTGGGAGGTGGTTGACAATTAACTACAGGACACCTGACCAAGCAAAGCATGCCTGATGATAATATTTGCAAACTGCTTTGATCGAGGATGATGCTGCTGTGCTAATTTGTGGGTAAATGAGCTTTAATATTTTTTTTGCTATTGAGGGCCCTGGCTTGCAAAAGAGCCTTTGATCTGAGAACTAAATGGAGTGCTTGGAATAATCAGCCTGTAATTTATCTGCCAGCCTGCAGGAGACATAGATACGTAGTAGGAGGCACAAGACCTCCTATCCCAATCCTCTAACTGAAACAAATTAAAAAACATAGTTGAAAGCATGCAGAGTAGGTGAGACTCTGTGCGTCTACGCTATCTATTCCTCTCCTGATTTTATACACCTCTGTAAGATCACCCCTCTACCTGCTATGCTCCAAGGAATAGAGACCCAGTCCACTCAACCTCTCCCTATAGCTCACGACCTCTAGTTCTGGCAACATCCTTGTAATTCTTCTCTGAACCCTTTCTTTTTTTAAAATTAAAAAAAAAAATTTATTAGGTAGAAGCAATTACAAAATTTAAAAAAAGGTGCATATTCATTGTTGACATAATAAAAATCATTTTGTTCTTTGTAGATATACATAATCAGTATTATTTATGTTAATCCTTGCTTAATAATTGTGCTTCTATATTTTTTTTTCCATTTTTTATAAAGGTAGAAAATAGTAGAAAAAGACTGAACAAAACAAAATATATATATACATATAAAAAGTTGGGAAAGAATGGAATATTCTACAGATTTTGCAGCGTTGGAGATATATCCGCGTTTTATGAAATGTAGTACTTCATCTATTCTTCGATTCTGGTTTCAGTCGGGTTCTCGTGCCAAACCAGTTTGCCCCTTCAAATATTCAATAAATGGGGAGCATATTTTTTTAAATAGTTCTTGTTTGTCCATTAAGACAAATCTTATTCTTTCCTTCTCTGAACCCTTTCAAGCTTGGCAATATCTTTCCTATAACATGGTGCCCAGAACTGAACACAATATTCTAAATGCGGTCTCACCAATGTCTTATACAATTGCAACATAAGGTGGTTGTTTGCCCGAGGCAGCGTGTAGTACAGATGGAGTTGATAGTGGGGGAAAAAGATTTTCTTGATGGACTGATCTGCTTTCTCAACGCTACAATTTCTAGCGGTCTTGGACAGAGCAGTTGCCAAACCATGGAGGACTTGAGACCAAAGCTCCAGCAAAGAAAGTAGTCCGATTTTCTTTTCTTGATAGAATATGGTTTCTCTGGCAAAATTGTCATCTCCAGTTGGAAGAAGCAGTTGAGCTAACGTGGCAGGTGGCATGTATTTGGACATCACCGATCACCGCAGTCACTGGAGTAACGTGTTTGTCCTTAGTGCGACTCATCCTTGGAGCGAAAATGTAAATCAAAGGACTCCAGACATCCGAAATAAAAGCAGCAAATGCCGGAAACATTCAGCAGGTCAGGCGGCACCTGGAGAGAGAGAAACAGAGCTAACGATTTAATTTGAACGCCCTTTTGTCACAGCAGTTCTGAAGCATCAACACTTTCTCAAGGGATGCAGTTGGACCTGTTGAGCGTTTCCATCCATTTAATCTTAATTTATCTTTTGACCTTTGATCTTTTGCCCTTTGACCTATCTTCAATTACTTTGTGTTGGAGACGTGATCTCACTTTTATCTGCTCTTACCCATGTTGATTCTTGTCCTCCTGGCCTGAGTGTAGTTTCTATGAAAACATTTCTGCTTCTTCACAGATCCTTAATTGTTGTCGTCTCATACAAGATCACTTTGGCTGCAACAAAAAAGAAAGAAAAATTGGTCCAAAAATAAGATCCGAAGAATATATTGTCAGAGAAAAGGAATCATGAGGAGAATAGATCGGGTAGATGCACAATGTCGCTTGCCCAGAGTAGGGGAATCGAGAACTAGAGGACATAGGTTTAAGGTGAAGGGGAAAGAATTAATAGGAATCTGAGGAGTACCATTTTCACATGAAAGGTGATGGGTGTATGGAATGAACTGCCAGAGGAGGTAGTTGAGGCAGGTTCTATTGCAGTGCTTAAGAAACAATTAGACAGGGATATGGATAGGATGGGTTTAAAGGGATAAGGGCCAAACGGAGAAGGGTGGGACTAATGTGGGCTTGCTTGTTGATGTGGGCAAGTTGGGCGAAGGGCCTGTTTCCACCCTGTATCACTCTGTGACACAAAAGCCTTTGGAACATCTATTATGAAGAGCAAACTTAAAGAATTGCAAGACATTCATTGGACGCCAATCTCATAAACTCTAACACTCTGGCCTGTCACATGGACTAGTATGAGATTCCACATGTTACAGGCAGCTCACCTGTTTCCATTTGCTCTGGGTATTTTTAGAGGGATTCAACCGGCTACAGCTCATTTCATGCACTGACTGAATGCAGAAGAGACGGGGATGAACTGTGGTAGTGCAGCAATGTTATTGTCTGGGCTATATGACTCTTTGAGTCCATGACTGTGAAGGAGAGCTTTATCCAAAGAAAAAGGACAATAGGATATGTGAACAATTATATTACAGATAATCTATTTAAAGATCCTATTTAAAGCTAATCTTACGGTGGTAAAAGGTATTAAATGTTTATCTGCACAACACTTAACGACAGAAGCAGCATTTGGCATCGGGTTTAATCTACAGCTGTGGCTGTAATTGACTTAATATTTCATGTTTGCCAACCCTGCAACTTTAATTATCCTTTACAGTCAACCTTGCTCGCTGTCATAGAGACATCTCAATCCACCTCGGAAACCAGCCAGCTTGAAAATACTTTCAGGTATGTCAAATTAGCAGGAAAGGTTATGAACTGGCTGATTTAGGAGTAAATTCAGCTCATATTTCTTTGCCCAGGTGGTGATTTACAGCTGGGTGTGTTGCTAGTAAAGTTGGCCGCGATCAGGGTAATAGCTTTAATTTAAAGAGCAGCTGGCCAATCCTAATAGAAACGCAGTATGATTATTATACCGGAAGTGAGCAATTCAGAGCTCTATCCTAATATCCTGTTCTCAGGATTGTTTCGTTTAATTTAGAGACACAGCGCAGAAACAGGCCCTTTGGCCCACTGAATCCAGCCCAGAGATCCTTGCACACTAATGCCCCTGTCCCACTTGGGAAACCTGAACGGAAACCTCTGGAGACTTTGCGCCCCACCCAAGGTTTCCGTGCGGTTCCCAGAGGTTTTTTGTCCTCCGGCAACCACCTTCAACTAGCATCGCAACCGGCTTCGACTAAAAAATTACTGATTTTTAAAACGGAAACCACTTTCGACCATTAGGGAGACTGGCAAAAACCTCCGGGAACTGCACGGAAACCTTGGGTGGGGCGCAAAGTCTCCAGAGGTTTCCGTTTAGGTTTCCTAAGTGGGACCGGGGCATTACACTATCCTACACACACTCGGGACAGTTTACTATTTTTTTTTACCAAGTCAATTAACCCACATGTACGTCTTTGGAGTGTGGGAGGAAACTGGATATCGCGGAGAAAACCCACGCAGGTCACGGGGAAAATGTCCAAACTCTGTGCAGACAGCACCCGCAGTCAGGATCGAGCTCAGTTCGCTCGTGCTACAAGGCAGCGACTCTACTGCTGTGCCACCATGCCACCCAACGACACTATAACATTAACAACAATTTTGCAACAATGATGTGCATTTAACATGTGGAATCTTCCAAAATATTGCATCTTCAATTGTGCCTCGTTCAATGCAGGACTACGTTGGGAGACATGAGGGCATTTGGCTAAAAGCTTTGTAGAGATATGGGCAAGGAGAGAGAGGTAAACAAGGGACCTCATGGGAGACCTAATCCACCAAGGATGTTTGGAAACCATTTCTCCAATGTGCACCTCAGCAAGGGAAAATGCTTTTAGAGTATCCATCATACCATGGAGGTAGTTGTTCGAGATATGTTAGAGAGGGCTTATTGTTATCTAGAGCTTCCACATCTCTAGTAGATTAATTACTGGAAGATGGTACAATTGATATTACAGAGGACGAAGAGAGGATGGGTGGATTGCAGTACACATAACCCAGTTTGCCTTGACGGTGCCGAAGTAGAGATGGTTGAAAACTTCAAATTCCTTGGAGTCAAGATCACAAACAACTTCCTCTGGACCACCCATACTGAAGCAACGGCCAAGAATGCACACCAATGGCTCTACTTCCTTAGAAGGCTTAGGAAGTTTGACATGTCCCCTACAACTCACACCAAATTCTACAGATGAACCACATATTTTATCGGGATGCATCACAGCTTGGTTTGGGAACAGCTCCATCCAAGACAGCACAAAATTGCAGCAAATTGTGGACGTAGACCATCACACAAATCAACCTCCCTCCATCGACTCTATTTATACCTCCTGCTGCCTCGGCATGTCCAGCAGCATAATCAAGGATGAGTCCTACCCTGGTCACTCCCTCTTCTCCCCTTTCCCATCAGGCAAAAGGTATAGAAGTGTGAAAACGCACACCTCCAGATTCAGAGACATTTTCTTCCCAGCTGTTATCAGGCAACTGAATCATCCTACCACAACCAGGGAGCAGTGCTGAACGACTACTATCCTGAACTGTCCCTTGGACTATCCTTGATCGGACTTTGCTGGCTTTACCTTGCATTAAATGTTATTCCCCCATATAATGTGTCTAAACACTGTAAATGTCTCATTAGTAATCATGCATTGTCTTTCCGCTGACTGGATCGCATGCAACTAAACCTCAGTACACGTGACAATTAACCAAACTGTAACTAAACTGTAAAATAAATTTGATGATTATAAAACCAAGAGTTGAGAGTCGAGTATTTATTTGTGAGTAGCACAGATATGAACCATAACAATTAAATTCTTATTTGGCGCAGCTGTACAGGCACATATGATGCAACAGCAACAGAAATACATATGCATTAATATGCAATATCAGCTATTCCAAGTAAGTTAGATGGTGATAGTGCAGAAGCCAAAGTACATAGAACATCCATAACAGTGCAAAGTCTGTAGTGGTTTAGTGGTGGTGGTTAAGGGTTGTGGTTAGTGCTGTATAGGATGGTTCATGAATATAGATACAAAGTACTGGAGTAACTCAACGGGTCACGCAGCACCTCTGGAGAAAAAGGAAGGGTGATGTTTTGGGTCAGGACCCTTCTTCACCCATTGAATATTTGCATCAGAAATATAGATGCCATGTTGATATACGGTAAACCTTATCAGCAAATGTAATGATATATTAGAAAGATATGATTGTATATTTAGAAATGTTATCAAGGAAATATATTATGGAGGTACCAGACCAAAGCCAGCTTGAAGAAGGGTCACCTATTTGTTTTCTCCGGAGATGTTTCCAGACCCACTGAGTTAATCCAGCACTTTGTGTCTATGCTGGGTATAAACCAGCATCTGCAGTTCCTTGTTTCTAAATCTGGTTCATGAATATGGTGGTTGATGGGAAGGTGCTGTTACTGAACCAAGAGGCAGCGCTTCTCAGATCCCTGTACCTTCTTCCCGATGGTGGAAGCGAGAAGGGAGCATGGGTTGACAGGTGTGGGTCTTTGAAGATATTAGCTGTCTTCTTGAGGCTACACCTCCTGTGGATCCTTTCGATGATGGGGAAGTTAGTACTCATGATGGACCAAGCAGTGTCCATCACTTTCTGTTTCCTCCATTGTTCCTAAGCTTTCAAATTAATGTACCAAAGAGTACACTTGCCCAGATTAGATGAATAGAGGACCAGATTTAAGGTGATGGGGGAAATGATTCAACAGGAATCTGAGGGGTAACTTTTTCACGCAATGGGTGGTGGGTGTATGGAACAAGCTGCTAAATGAGGTCTTTGAGACAGGGACTCTCTCAACTTTTAAGAAACAGTTAGACAAGTACATGGATTGGACAGGATTGGAGGGACATGGACCGGGGTGGAAGATTGCAACCTTCACGTGGTCCGCCCTGTTTCGACTAATGCAATCAAGTCAACGTGCACGAACAGAAGATCAAATAGAACAAGTTGTCCAACAAATTTAGGCTGTGCACACCACATGAAAGAAGAAGGAGAGGGATATGGACCAAATGCAGGACTAGTGCAGCTGGGACATGTTGGCAGTGTGGGCAAATTGGGCTGAAGGGCTGGTTTCCACGCTGTTTCACTCTACGACTCTGACTGTAAAGATTGCTCATCGCAAACTAACATACGACAGGAAGCACAGTGAGAATGTGCGGGTGATATGATACAAGTTAGGAAATAGGCAGCAGAGTTTAATTGAGAAATTTATGGATTGAGGCAGGTGAACCAGGAATCGATTGGAACAAAATGTACGTGGAGCATATACCGTAGTCTTCAGCAGCTGATTAGTGGAGGTAGGGCAAGAGCTGGATATTTATTTTTGGTCGTGTTTGTTAACAGCCTGTTAATAACAATTCTAAACTGCTGATGGAAGAGTTTCATGGACGGGCTAAAGAGAAACCTTTCAGCAGCAGGGGAGATTCGGTGGTTTTCCTGTCTGTGTACAAAACAGAAGGGGACATATGTGCATTGTAAACGAGCAGATAGGACGAATAGCACAGAAGGAGATGTTTGTTTGTTAACTTAGGTTCAGTAAAACATATGTCCAGCAGATCTGTATATCTGTGTTTCCCTTGTGCTAATTGGACGTATTAAGACTGACTTTAAGTGAGCGAACATATGAACAAAAACATTTGAATGCTTTGCCCTCAGCTTTGTTTGCACATATGTTTATAACTCTAATTAAATTTAACTGAAAATCAGAACAAAAATTATACTCTTGTACTGGTTGGCACTAAAGCACACAAAGCCCAGAATATAGTCATAAAGTGAAAAGCTGTCTTTTATCGACAATATATAAAGGGACAAGGAATACTTGGAAAAGCAAAAAAAACTCTTCTGGGATTTATTGAATAGCAAAGTATTAAAATAACAAACATATGTACAAAGAGAGTGTGTGAATAGCTATTTCTAATGAATAATTTATGCTATTTTGTTTCATGCTAAAAATGCAGGCAACTTTTGCAGTGTTCTGCGATCCTGGACATTGAAACAATAAAAATAATACGAGTTTCATCTTTTAAAGTGAGTTGTGAAGAAGAGCAAAATTTCTGTAGAAACAAGGAACTGCAGATGCTGGTTTACACAAAAGGGCACAAAGTGCAGGTGTAACTCGGCATTCAGACAGAATATCTGGGAAACTTTCGTGTGGTGCCAGAGCTGATGCTACTATTTAAATGGACACACAAGCAACTGCAGATGATGGTTGACGAAAAAAAGATGCAGAATGCTGATCAGACTTAAGAAGCATCCCGACCTGGAACGTCGCCTATCCATGTTCCTCAAAATGCTACCTGACCCGCTGAGTTACTCCAGTATGTTGTGTCCATTATTGTCTAAATGTTCGTTCCTGATCACACATGAACACATGTCATTCTCAAAAATTCAGTTTCACTGCACTACTTATGGGCGGTACGGTGGCGCAGTGATAGAATTGCTGCCTTAAGGGGCGACCTAATCTGCAAGTTCAGAAGAGTTTGCCCTCGACTCATACTCACAGCATGGTCGACACAAGGTCCTAGGAGGTCTTTGTAACTCTCCTTCATGCGCGAGAGTAGTCCCCGCTTACTCAGGGCCTCAGCTAGGTCGCGGCGTAATTTTCAACATGCTGAAAAATGCCCGCGTGTAAAAAAAGGTTGCCATCGCAAAAATATACATTTTCTTTACTCGCAGGTTTTGTCGATGTAGGTTGTAGTAGGTCGGCATGTTCTTCGGAGGTAATCGAGGATAGTCAAAGGTAATCGAAGGTAGTCAAAGGCAGTCGTAGTCTTCAACATAGTCGAAGGGAGATCAAAGGAGGTCGTCTTCACTCCACTATATGGTGTTCAATTTTCCCTAAGCTAGTTGAAGCTAGTCTATAACATAGACGAAGGAGGTCAAAGGAGGTCTTCCACATAGTCGAAGGAGGTCTTCAACATGACATTTTTTCAAACTCTCCGAAACTCTCCAATTAGGTCGCCGCAGTGGGACAGCCCCTTTAAGGCTGTCAGAGATCCGGGTTCGATCATTGAAGATTTCATCCTATAATTCACAAGTTATTCACAATTAAAGCTTTAGAAATGCCAACTTTCACAAGATATTCTGATTGATATTTTTCCCCTCTAGGCAGAGACCACATTCACTGAACATTTTATGCTTTATTTCTCGACATATTACTGATTAAAGTTTAAAAAAAATCAAAAGACTGATGATGTCACAATGGCTCGGCTAGCAGTGATAAGCTTCACTGCAGATTTCATCCTATATTTCCTGTTATTCATGATTAAAGCTTTGAACATGCCAACTTTCACAAGATTTTTACTGTTAAAATCATTCCCGCCAGCTTCCAACACACTTTGATACAATGTTGCGACACAGGAACACTCTGAACTTTTCACCTCACAGGAAGGGGAGGGCGAATTGCTATTGCAACACGCAGAGTAAGTGCAATTGGAATTTATTTTAAAGCCCACTGTTGAGGGAGGAAGGGGAGTGCTGGCATCTTATGTTCGGGAACGGCTTGAGTTGGAGGACCACTCCTTCCATGGGGGCTACGGGTAGGGAATGGGTGCATTGGGGGAGCAGACCCAATGAGTCTGCACTTGGTCTAGTACTTATTAAAAGTCTGGTCTTGTGTGTGTGTATATGAGTATATGTGTCAGGCACGCGCTGTCAGGGTAGGCAAGGTAGGCACTGCCTACACTGACTAAAATTATAAAATGATAATTATTAAATATAAATAGTAAAGGGACAGGAGAAGTATGCCTACATAAGAGATCGATCTCTTAGGTAGGCATAATTCTCCGTGCTTTCTATGCGCGGTACATGTAATACGCGAAAGTCTGTGCAGCCCACGCGCCGTTGACGCTGCTTCAAGGCTTCATGACAAGGGCAGCTGAAATTCTGCCTTTGCACCGTGGATTGAGTACTGCGCATGCGCAGCGCAAGTGACTGTAAAGTGAGAAGCAGCTGTAAAAGGACAGCTCCACTGGGGGGTGGTGGGGGGGGGGGAGAGTTCCTTTCACAGCATGTGGGGAGACTGGCCAGAGGTAAAGTTGTGGGAGGGCAGGAGTGTTGAGAAGGAGGGGGTCGGGGATCATACCAGTAACCAGCCCAAGAGCAGGCCAGGGGGCGATGGATAACAGGACGTGGGCAGTGGAGCTTACTCCATGTGTCAGCACAAGTAACCTCAATTGGTCCCTTGTTCACGCTGACACAGGAGTGTCCACTGCCCGCTGTCCTGTTATCCAACGCCCGTTGACCCGCTCCACTCTATGATCTTTGCTCTTGAGCTGGTCCCCTCACTGTTCAGATGGAGAGCACTGCCAGAGGTGAGCGGGGCGGCAGAAGGCGCCGAGGTACCAGAGGCCACTTGAAGCCATGCGAGCTGCTTCCCTCCCTGGCCACAATGCGGTGGCTCCACGTCTGGAGCGCCGCCGCAGCGGTGAGTGAGTGGGTTACTGGCATGATCCCCGACCCCCTCCTTCTCAACGCTCCTGCCCTCCCCGCATCTTTACCCCTGGCCAGACTCCCCACTTGTTGCGAAAGGAACTCTCCCTCCAATTGGTCCCTTGAACTAGTATTGTCATTCAATAAGGTCACAACTGATTCAACTTGTCCCGGTGTGCTCCCGTTTTTCACACCATCTCTCCATCTGCCATCACCCTCCATCCCCCACCCATTCAGTAATTCAGATTGAAGGAGATTTGGAAGCCTTGGGCAAATTGAATTGTTACTTTCTTTATTTTTATTTTTAATTTTTACGGAGAGGAGAACAATCTGCGCATGTGCGGATAAGATTTTTTAGAAGCCGACTGACTGCCTACCCTGAGTAATTACTCATGGCATGTGCCTGATATGTGTGTGTATATGTGTGTGTATATGTGGTTGTTTTTACATCATCTCAAAAACACAACACGGTAACGATTACATTTTTACATATTCTGATTGACATTTTTCCCCTCGAGGCAGAGATCAACTTCACTGAACATTTTATGCTTTATTTCTCGACTTATTCTCGACTGATTACTGATTAAAAGTTTAAAAAAATCAAAAGACTTTGAATTTAAAATGACCAGCTTCAATTGATGACGTTACAATGGCTCGGCTAGCAGTGATCAGCTTCACTGAAGATTTCATCCTATATTTGACCTTATTCGCGTTTAAAGCTTTACAAATGCCAACTCGCACAAGATTTTTACGTATTCTGATTCACATTTTCCCCGTCTAGGCAGTGATCACCTTCACTGAACATTTTATGTTTTATTTCTCAAGTTATTACTGATTAATGTTGAAAAAAAATCTAAAAAATTTGAATTTAAAATGATCAGCTTCAACTGACTACGTCACAATGGCTCGGCTTCACTTGCAGTGATCTGCTTCACTTACCTTTGGGAACGACTTGAGTTGGAGGACCACGCCTCCCATGGGGGCTAAAGGTAGGGAACGAGTGAGTTGGGTGAGCAGACCCAATGGGCTGCATTTGGTCTAGTAAGTTATACAATTGTCCCTGATGTGTAGGATAATGTTAGTGGATGGGGCGATTGCTAGTTGGTGCAGACTCGGTAGACTGAAGGGCCTGTTTCTAAGCTGTTTCTCTAAAGTCTAAATAAGAGGATTGGGAAGGAGTAGGTCACTGGACCCCTTATGCCTGATCTGCCTTTCAATGTGATCTTGGTTGATCTTTCTTGAGTCCTATTTTCCAATTCCACCATGCTTCCAACCCTCCCTATCTCTGTAACCTTCTCTGGCCTTGTAACCCTCTGAGATATAGAAACAAAGAACTGCAGATGCTGGTCTATAAACAGGACTCAAAGTGCTGGAGTAACTCCACAGGTCAGGCAGCTCCTCTGGAGAACATGGACAGGGTGCGTTTTGGGTTGAGACCCATTGTCCTCTGAGATAACTGTACTAATTTAATTCTAGTCTCGCATTTGTCCCTGGATTTATTCGTTCCTCCATTGCCAGGCATGACTTGGGCTGCCTCGGCCCCAATGCCATGAAATTTCCTCCTTAAAACTTTTCACCTCGTTTCCTCACTTTGGTTTATTAAGATTCTCCTGGTACATTTCAGTCACACGTTAATATTTTTGTAGCTAGACACAAAACAATCCAAATCCTTGACTGTGGGTCAACAGACCAAAGTCAGCACCTGGTGCCCTAAAATCAAAATTGGAGGCAGAACTGGTGACTTGTTTCCGCTAACTGGTTAGCACGCAACAAAAGCTTTTCAATGTACCTTAGTACACATGACAATAAACCATACTAAACTGAACTAAATTAACAGGAGATAAACACAAAAAGCTGGAGTAACTCAGCGGGACAGGCAGCATCTCTGGAAAGAAGGAATGGCTGACGCCTGGGGTCGAGACCCTTCTTCAGACTGAGAGTCGGGGAGAGGGAGACAGATACGGAAGGGTAAGGTGTGAAAACAACAGATCAAAGGGGATGATGATCAAGGAAATGTAGAATGGTTCATTGTTAGCTGAGGGGAAGATGACAACGAGGCATACAATTGGTAATATTTAATCAGGAGGACAGTGGAACTAATCGGAGAACTAGGATGGGGGCAAGATGGAGAGAGAGGGAAAGCAAGGGTTACTTAAAGTTAGAGAAATCAATATTCATATTTTTGTACGTGTTAGAGGGCAATTAGCTGCACTAACGCACCCATAAAAATGGAGGTTGTTATTATTGGAGTCAATAAATTGTATTTAAAAGAAAATATTCCAGAGTTAGTTTTGTTGAAAGTATTCTAAAGCTTTGCACTACTTGTAAATGAAATGCTAAGGTTTCTGAGTTTTTGTTATGATCACCTGCTTTTTAAATACAGGGCACACACATAAGCTTTCACACTTTTCTGCATTGGTCTCTTTGAGCGAAAAAGCCATTCTAAGACTGTCAAACGAACAAGGGGAGTGCCTTTAAAATCACAAAAGCAGAAGTGGAGACAAAAGCTGTGATCTAATTTTAACACATTAAGGACATAATGGTAACTAGTCACATCATGCAACAGAAGGCAAAAGCTATTTAATGTCTGTCGTGTAGGACCATGCTTTATTCTTTTATTGTTAAATATGTTCACACATTATGGTTACCTAGCTCTCGTGGTTGCCTGGCTACAGCCTAATCAATGCAACAATGCGTGCAGCAGGAAAACAGAGGTAAAGTTGTTGACTCTTTGATAAGTGCCTCCTCAAATGAAACATCTTTCATCCCATTTTAGTCATGAAATTATTTTCTTAATTTTCTCGTGGGCAGCAGATTTGTGATTCGTAGTGAATATCTGTGATTCTGCCTGCTAGGTTCCAGGGGATTTTTTTCAAAATTTGGATCGGTTAATGCACTATTAACTAGTTGTATTTTGCATTTTTTTTTTTTTTGCAACATTATTAAGCAATATTATTCTAACTGTCCTGTGTGCATACGAGGTGGAACACTCGGATGTCTCTTTATTAAAATAAACAAGGAGATAATTCAGCACGGTCTAATCTAAACATTACCAATGTGCTTGTTCAGGAAGTCATTGTTCAACAAGTAATATATGCTCGCACTCGCGTGTGTGTGTGTTTGTGTGTGTGTGTGTGTGTGTGTGTGTGTGTGTGTGTGTGTGTAAGAAGCGTTGACATATAGTGTGCTAGATGACTCATTAGGCAATCCTTTAATCTCCTACATGACTAAGAATGTGTGCATTGTCACCGTCTTTTGTGTTTGCTTTAAAGGCTAAAATTCTCTTGAAACAGTATTGAAAAGGCACTATTATTAGTCCTGTCCCTGCCGTGTGTCTTTTTGTAGAATTTTTTGGTGCTGATCAGAAGCCAATTTAAGAAATAAAGGGACAATTTAATTCACTACTCTTTCAGCCACAGAGAACGAACCAGGGATTGAGGCTAATTGGACAATGCTTGAAAGAGATAGCAGGGGCACCTAGGGCTGAATGGCCTTCCTCTGTGCTGAAGGTTTTGACAATTCAATGTTTAACCTTTTTTTCAAAGTAGTCCAAGCTAGCAACCTTTCAGGTGCATGAACATCATCTGGAGCTTAGAACCATCCAATTCTCGAAATGGCTGCAACGATAAACCCATGATGTGGTGCTTGAAATGCAACTTCAGATGGCGAACTGCCCATGAAGCTGAAGTACTATTACTGAAGTCAAACATCTGATGGCTGAACAGCCAAACAACCTTTCAATAGCCCTTCCACCGTCATCAAACTGGTGATGGTGGGGCTTGTCTGACACAGAGAGGATACTGAGACCAGGGAAAACATCGCAATGTTTTTTATGTGTAGCAAAGAACTGCAGATGCTGGTTTACACCCAACTTAGCCACAAAAAGCTGGAGTAACTCAGCGGGACAGGCGGCATCTCTGGAGAGAAGGAATGGTGATATTGCTGGTCGATGCCCTTCTTCAGACTGAGAGTCAGGGGAGAGGGTGTCTAGAGATATGGAAGGATAATGTGTGAAAACGACATTCAATGTGAACCATTAAACATTTCCTTATCATCATCTGCTTTGATCTGTCCTTTGCACACCTTACCTCTCTATCTCTAGACTATCTCTCACTCTGAAGAAGGGTCCTGACCCGAAATGTCACCTATTCCTTCTCTCCTAAAAATCTCCCTGAGTTATTCCAGCATTTTGTGTCCATCGTCGCAATGTTTTTAGTTTAATTTAGTTACTTGTACTGAGGTAGAGTGAAAAGCTTTTGTTGTGTGCTAACCAGTCACAGGAAAGAGAATACATGATTACAATTGAGCCATCCACAGTAGACAGATATATGATGCAGGGAATAACATGAATGACATTTAATGAAAGATAAAGACCAGTAAAGTCTGATTAAAGATAGTCTGAGGATCTCCAATGAGGTGGACAATAGCTCGACACTGCTCTCTAGTTGTTGGTTGGATGGTTGAGTTGCCTGATAACATCTGGGGAGAAACTGAATGTGGAGGATCATTCTTCTATACCTCTTGCCTTGTGGGAGAAGGGAAAACTGGAGTGGCCGAGGTGTGCTGCTGGCCTTGCCGAGGCAGGGTGAGGTGTAAATGGAGTCAATGGAAGGGAGTTTGGTATGTGTGATGGTCTTGGCTGCATCTCCAATTCTCTGCAATTTCTTGGGGTCGTGGATGGAGCTGTTCCCAAACCAGAGAGAGATGAAGAGAGATGTGGAAGTTCTGCTGGGAGGGATAGAAGAAGTGATTTCATATAAGGAGAGGTAGGCCATGGTTAGTTCCATGGTCATGGGTGATACGACTATCAGCCTGGTCACTAATTCCAAGGACTGTGTATCTCTGCCTCAATAAACACAATGGCACAACGAGAAATGCCAAGGCGAGACCTTGCATTTCAAATGTTTATTTCCACATTCAGCTCCAATACATTTAAAGTGAGATAACATAATTTCCAGACTAATGGATTTACTGAACTTGATGCAGCACAATCATATCTAACATATTGATGCAGCACAAATAATCTTTCAGTGATGACAATAAGACAACATGATGGGGTGGCACAGTGACGAATAATCGCGCAGCAGTAAAGTTGCTGCCTTAAGGTCCTGTCCCACTCATGTGTCCTTGGCATGCAAATTACACGACCTCGCGGTCGCATTGAGGCGTACGGGCATCGTATGGCCACGCTGGGCCGGTCCCACTTAGAAACGCGGAGGGGTATGTAGTTGTGCGTGACATCGCGCGAGGCTCCGAAATTTTTGTATTTAACTAAATCTTCGCGCACCAACGGCCTGTCACGGAACTGACGACCAAAGTGGGACAGGCCCAAGACCCTGGCACGATGCAACGTCTCACCTTCTACAGCAGCAGAAGCAGGCAAACGATCGTCGAACTCGGCATGGGGCTCACTTCTACTCCCAGAGCGGGGCCACGAAAATTGAAGATAAACACAAAATGCAGGAGTAACTCAGCGGGACTGGTAGCATCTCTGGAGAGAAGCAATGGGTGACGTTTCGGGTCAAGACCCTTCTTTTCAGACTGAAGAAGAGTCTCGACATGAAACGGCATCCATTGCTTCTCTCCAGAGATGCTGCCGGTCCTGCTGAGTTACTCCAGCTTTGTGTCCATCTTCAAATGATGTCACGCACTCCAGACGGCTGTGCATATGCATGTAATAGCACCCGACCTTCGCAGGACCGTCACGGCTCAACGCGACCACGAGATTGCGTAATTTACAGTGCTAGAGAATCAAATTCAATCCTGACTATGGGTGCTGTCTGTATGGGATTTGTACGTTCTCCTTGTGACCGTGTGGGCTTTCTCTGGGTGCTCTGGTTTCCTCCCAAATACAAAAGTCGTGAGGGTTTGTGGGTTAATTGGATTCTATATATTGCCCTAAGTGTGTAGGATAGGATAGGATATGGGTTGTCATTGGTAGGTGCGGACTCGGTGGGCCGAAGGGCCTGTTTACGCCCTGCATCTCTAAACTAAGCAGAGTGAAAGTTTCAGGTCAATTACCCTTCATCAGGTTTTTTCTTAATACAGGAGCGGTGCATACACTTTCCCCCTCCATCCTTTACACAATCGAGGAGCTTCTGCATCAGCTGCAAATTGGTTTGGAGCAGATTTAATTTCATCAAATGCTTCATTCTCATTAATAATTGTATACCAAGTGCATAGTGACCAACTAGGTTTAGAGATACAGGGCAGAATGTTGAAGAGGATTCTCCTAAACTTCTACAAGTGCACGGTAGAGAGCATTCTGACTGGTTGCAATGTGGCCTGGTTTGGCAACTTGAACATCGATGAGCGAAAAAGGGGACAAAAAGGTTGTGACCACTGCCCTGTCCATCACCGGCTTTGACAACCCCACCGTTGAAGGGATCTATCATGGTCGCTGCCTCAAAAAGGCAGCCAAAATCATCAAGGACCCACACCATCCTGACCACACACTCATCTCACCATTGCCATCAGGAAGAAGGTACAGGAGCCTGAAAACTGTTCAGGAACATCCAGGTTCAGGAACAGCTTCTTCCTTACAGCCATCAGGCTATTAAACACAACAACGAATAAAATCTGAGCTCTGAACTGCAAAAGACTATATTATTATTGCACTATATTTGTTATTTATTGAACCTTTAATTTATTTTTCTCTTTCTCTGTTATATACTATGTTTAAATATTCACATATTCTGTTGGCTGCAACAAGTAAGAATTTCATTATCCCATTCGGGACATCTCTATATTACTAAAACTCTCATTTGTCCGTTTGTTTGCCCGGTTTGTATTTGCACAAAAACGGTACACGTTGGCACTACAATTTTTGGTCCACCTTACTCACCATTGTCCTGTGATGTAAATTAAACAAGTTTCGTTCAGATTGATGGTATATTTTACAAGTTATTGACATTTAAAACTTAAAGAAATAAAACAGCGCCCCACTTGACGTCTTTAGTTGACAGCCATCGCAAAGGACACCCCACAGGTCCTCAGCGCGCTTTGACAGATGTCAAAAAAGACACCCCACTGATCCTCAGCACGGCCTTTGCACAATTTCCGACCGCCATCTTTTTTCCCCGTCACAATGGCGACCCGACGGGTAAGTTTACTTCTATTTTAATTTCTGCTGCCCCCCGAGCCCTGGGCTGGGGTTGGAACCGGTGCGGGGTCTGGGGGTGGGTAGAGGTCGCGCTGGCTACCCTCGACCTATCCCTCCCCCGGCTCTAGGTCGCTTGACCCCCCCCCCCCCCCGCAGCACCCACCTCAAGCTCTCCCGATCCCCCGGCTCCAGGATGCTCACCCCCCCCCGACGGCCCCCGCCTCAAGCCCTCCCCCTCCCCTGGCTCCAGAACACTTGCCCCCCCCAACAGCCCCAGTCTTAAGCCCTCCCCCTCCCTCCAGGAAGCTCATTGGGGGGATTGAGGGAGAATAGGGGGTAGGGAGGGGAAAATGGGGGACGTGAGGAGAGAGTGTGGGGGAGGATAGGGAACAGAGGGAGAGGAGGGGGGTAGGGAGGGGAGATGGGTTATGGACGGAGGGAGGGAGTGACTCAGGGTTGGGGAAAGGAGGGGGAGGGAGAGGTGAGGGAGGGAGTGGGGGAGGGGAGGAGGACAGGGGAAAGAAGCAGGTGGGTGAAGAGGAGAGAGAGGGCGTCCTGGGGGATGAGTGGGAATGGAGGAGGCTAGGATGGTGAGGCGCAGTTGGGGGAGGGTTGCTGTGACTCGCGTCACAATGGGCATCTCTGGTGCCACAACGGGAATCCCTCAGCCGCGCCCGCACAGTTGGGGTTTTGGGTGAGTGCTGGAATATTGCGCTGGGGGAACGAGTCCCACTTGGTCTAGTGTGACAATGAAACACTCTTGACTCTCTTAACTTTTGATTCTTGAAACAGGCCCTTCAGCTCACCGAGTCCGTGCCGACCAGCGATCCCCGCACACTAACACTATCCTACATACAAAGGTCAAAGGACAAAGGACAAAGGACAAAGGACATTTATTATCACATACACCAATTGATGTCGTGAATTTTGACTTGCCATCGCAGCACATAAATAAAGATAAGACACAACATCAAAGAATTTAACAGTAAACATAAACACATCCCCCCACAATGGTTCCCACTGTGGGGGAAGGCAGCAAAGTCCAGTCCCATCCCCAGTTCACCCATAGTCGGGCCTATTGAGGCCTCCGCAGTCACCGCTACGGCAGCCCGATGCTTCAGGCCCACTCGCCGGATGATGGAGTTCTGACGTCGGGTGAACACTCTCAGCAGCCCGGAGTGTACATACAGTACTAGGGGACAGTTTACAATTTTACCTAGCCAATTAGCCGACTAACCTGTATGTCTCATCTCCAAATCAATGCAACATCTCCAAATTTGCAGATGACACCAAGCTGGGGGGTATAGTTAGGTGTGAGGAGGATGCTTGGAGGCTGCAGAGTGATTTGGATAGGCTGAGTGAATGGGCAGATGCATGGCAGATGCAGTATAATGTGGATAAATGTGAGGTTATCCACTTTGGTGGCAAAAGCATGAGGGTAGACTATTATCTGAATGGTAGCAGATTAGGAAAAGGGGAGATGCAACGAGACCTGGGTGTCATGGTACACCAGTCATTGAAAGTAGGCATGCAGGTGCAGCAGGCAGTGAAGAAAGCAAATGGTATGTTAGCATTCATAGCGAAAGGATTTGAGTATAGGAGCAGGGAGGTTCTACTGCAGTTGTACAGGGTTTTGGTGAGGCCACAGCTGGAGTATTGCGTACAGTTTTGGTCTCCAAATCTGAGGAAAGACATTCTTGCCATAGAAGGGGTAACAAGAAGATTCACCAGACTGATTCCTGGGATGTCAGGACTTCCATATGAGGAAAAACTGGTACTCGCTGGAATTTAGAAGATTGAGGGGGGGATCTTATAGAAACTTACAAAATTCTTAAGGGGTTGGACAAGCTAGATGCTGGAAGATTGTTCCCGATGTTGTGGAGGTCCAGAACAAGGGGTCACAGTCTAAGGATAAGGGGGAATTCCTTTAGGACCGAGATGAGGAAAACATTCTTTACACAGAGAGTGGTGAGTCTCTGGAATTCTCTGCCACAGGTAGTTGAGGCCAGTTCATTGGCTATATTTAAGAGGGCGTTAGATGTGGCACTTGTGGCTAAAGGGATCAGGGGGTTTGGAGAGAAGGCAGGTACGGGATACTGAGTTGGATGATCAGCCATGATCACATTGAATGGCGGTGCAGGCTCGAAGGGCCGAATGGCCTACTCCTGCACCTATTTTTCTATGTTCCTATGTTTCTATGTTTGTATGTTTCTTTGGAGTGTGGGAGGAAACCGGAGCATCCGGAGAAAACAAGGTAGTAGTGCCGAGCACCACTGTTGAATGAGCTCAGGAAACAGGTAGGCTCAGGAGATCCAGCGTTGATCATTTGTGTCCGTGAGTATTTTATTTATCAGTATCAATAGAAATCTTGCATCATGTCTGTTACAATGTAAGAATTGCACTGTTCATTTGAGGGCTTCTCATGTCAGACGTGCTAAGTGTCACAAACACAACAGTTATGCTGCTCCTCCACCTGATTAGCTCGGATGTCATTGTTACATTCTGAGTCGTCACTCCGGTTAATTTTCATGGAGCATTTTCACAGGATCCAATTCCCTGTAACTTTGAATATCCAAAATTGTACCTGAGATTCTTGGGTTTAGTTTAGAGATACAGCGCGGAAACAGGACCGACGGCCCACCGAGTCAGCACCAACCAGCGATCCCTGCACAATAAAACTATCCTACACACACTAGGGACTAATTACACATGCACCAAGCCAATTAACCTACATACCTGTATGTCTTTGAAGTGGGTGAGGAAACCAAAGATCTCGGAGAAAACCCACGCAGTCACGAGGAGAGCGTACAAACTCCGTACAGACAGCACCCGTAGATGGGATCGAACCAAGGTCTCTGGCGCTGCAAGCGCTGTAAGGCAGCAACTCTACCGCTGCCCCACCATGGCCGATCTCAGTGTGGTCTTACCAGACCATGTAACAATGCGTCAAAAGTAAGGGTGTACTTTCATAATCCATTCACTTTGCATTGAAGGCCAAAATTCATTTCACCATATAATTTGTTGCACCTACATGCTAACCTCGTGTACTTTGTAAACAAAGTACACGAGGGATCCAGGGATTTAGTTTAGCACGGAGAGAATTATCAGGGACAGTTGAAATGAGGGCGAAAGAGGTTCAATGACATCCACATCCTTTAGGTAGACAAAAATGCTGATGAAACTCAGTGGGTGAGGCAGCATCTATGGAGCGAAGGAAATAGGTTCAAAGGTTCAAAGGTTATTTATTGGTCACATACACCAATTGGTGCAGTGAAATGCTTCTTGCCAATGCAGCACATAAAAAACGAATACAAACATAACAATAATAAAGCGATTTAAACATAAAAAACATCCCCCCACAATGGTTCCCATTATGAGGGAAGGCACAATATCCAGTCCCCAACCCATGTCCACCCATAGTCAGGCCTATTGAGGCCTCCGCCATCGCCTACACGGCGGCCCGATGTTCCAGGCCGTTCTCGCCGGGTGATGGTGCTCCGGCGTCGGGAGAACCCTCTCAGTGGCTTGGGACACCTGGAACGACCGCTTCCTTCCCAGAGTCCGCGGCTTCCAAAGCCAACAAGGCCACGCTGGATGTAGCTCCCTCACTGGCTCCTGATGTTAAATTCAGCGCCGCCGCCCGCAGCTGGCAGCTCCACAGACCCGCAGCCCCGCGATGTTTTTCTCGGCGGTCTCAGCTCAGCGGAGTTCCGGCGCGGCGACCCAGGCAAGGCATCGCCCACTCCGTGATAGCGCTCCAGCGCTGCGCCGCCGTCGAAGCCAAGGTTCTGGGCGGTCTCCTCAGGAAACGCCGCTCCAGGGCCGCTGGACGCCCGCGAGGACGGATCGAAAGTGCAGCCCGGAGAAAAGCTGCCTCTCCGACCAGGTAGGGACCAGGAAAAGTAGTTTCCCCCTCCCCCCCCCCCTCCCCCCCCCCCCTCCACACCCCCCACATAAAAAACCTAGAACTCCAAAAACAGAACACTAATACTCACTAAAAATAAAAAAAGAGTGAAAAACAAACAGCTGCAGGCTGGGCAGCCATACCATACAGGACAGCGCCCCCTATCCTAGGCGACGTTTCGGTTCGAGACCCTTCTTCAGACTCCACATCCTTTAATACTCATTCAACAAATACAAGTAAGCTACATTTCAGCAACTCCAACCAATCCTCTGGTTGTCCAGACCCAGTAGTGATCCTCTAATATCTCTAGTTACTGCCAAGCAATGAAAACCATTAATTTTGTTTAGAGCTACAGCATTGAAACAGGCTCTTTGGCCCACCAAGTCCATGCCGACCATTAGTCACCCGTTCACACTAGATGACATGAGAGTGCTGGAGTAGCTCAGCGGGTCAGGCAGCACCTCAGGAGAACTTGGAAAGGCAATGTTCCGGTTTGGAACCCTTCTTCAGACGTGGAGAACATGGATAAGTGATGTAACATGTTGGGATTCTTCTTCAGAGTTGCACTAGTTACTATGTAATCCCACCTTTCGCATCCACTCCCTCCGTGCTAGGGTCAACTTACATCAGCCAATTAACCCACAAACCCGCTTGTCTTTGGGTTGTGGGAGGAAATAGAAGCATCCAGGGGAAACCCATGTAATCACAGGGGGATCATGCAAACTCCACACAGACAGCACCCAACGTCAGATCTCTGGCACTGTGAGGCAGTCAGCTCAAACAGCAGTGCCAACGAGCTGTCCTTATGTTAACACAGACCATAGATCATAGAAATGTACAGCAAAGGAACAGAACCTTCGTCCCATTATGTCTGTGCCCAACATAATGTCACGATAAAGAAATTTCATTTTGATACATACCTCCATTCCCTGCATATCTATGTGCCTATCTAAAAGCCTTCTAAACGCCACTGCCTTATCTACCTCTACCACCACCCTTGGTAGCGCGTTCCAGGCACCCACCATCCTCTGTGTAAAAAAAACATGCCCCGTACATCTCCGTTAAATTTTGCTCCTCTCACCTTAAACCTGTGCCCTCTTTGAATTCCCAATCCGACTGACTATCCTATCTATGCCTCAAAAACATTGGGAAGGGGGTGGTATCATTTGCTATTGGAAGTCATAGTGAAGCAAACAAAACTATAAAAAAAAATCAATTTGTTTTGAAATCTAATTTGATAATTTTTTTCCTCTTCACCAGAAAACTGGTGTGTGACAGCAAGTACTACTTGCAATTGTTGCCTGCAGCGGGTTTATTGCTATGGTAATAAAGTCCTTCATTCAATAAGGATTGGCATTTTTATCACTATTAATTTAAAAACTTTTTAATTTGTGCTTTTTATCAGTCAACAATCAGGCTGTGTGAATAGCCAGGCATTCACTGTTCTAGAGGCACTTATTTTGCTTTATCAGAGGATTATATCTGTGCAATTCATCTGCACTCATTCATCATCAAGGTTGTCTTTTATATTAGGTCCCATATATCATCTTCTGTCAGCTCTTGAACGCATCATTATGCTGTTTAGTGCTCTAACTTCCAATCATTCAATAATATTTCCCCCTCCCCTCATATCTGATACAAACATACTCAATTCTGTGTTGCAATTTTATTAGCTCGGTTTTAAAGAATACAGTAATTGCAAATGTCTGTCACGATTCGCCAGCTGTTATGAAGAAGGGTCTCGACCCGAAACATCACCAGAGATGCTGCCTGTCCCGCTGAGCTACTCCAGCATTTTAAGTTCATAAGGAAATAAGGTCGTAAGGGATAGGAGTAGAATTATGCTATTCGGCCCATCAAGTCTACTCCACCATTCAATCATGGCTGATCTATCTCTCATACTAATCTGAAACCCATACTAATCAAGAATCTATCTCTTCCTTAAAAATCTGTTCAAGAATCGATCTATCTCTGCCTTAAACATATCCACTGACTTGGCCTCCACAACCTCCAGTGGCAAAGAATTCCACAGATTCACCACCCTCTGACTATATAAATTTCTCCTCATCTGCCTCCTAAAAGAACATCCTTTAATTCTGAGACTAGTCCTAGACTCTCCCACTAGTGGAAACATCCTCTCCACATCCAATCTATACAAGCCTTTCACTATTCTGTATGTTTCAATGAAGTCCCTCCTCATTCTTCTAAACTCCAGCGAGTACAGGCCCAGTGCTGACAAATGCTGATCATAACCTACTCATTCCTGGGATCATTCTTGTAAACCTCCCCTAGACCCTCTCCAGAGCCAGCACATCCTTTCTCAGATATGGTGCCCAATGTGTCTATCTTTGTTATGAAGTTGTACAGGGTCTTGGTGAGGCCACACCTGGAGTATTGCGTACAGTTTTGGTCTCCTAATCTGAGGAAAGACATTCTTGCAATAGAGGGAGTACAGAGAAGGTTCACCAGACTGATTCCTGGGATGGCAGGACTTCCATATGAAGAAAGACTGGATAGGCTCGGCTTGTACTCGCTGGAATTTAGAAGATTGAGGGGGGATCTTATAGAGACTTACAAAATTCTTAAGGGGTTGGACAGGCTAGACGCAGGAAGATTGTTCCTGATGTTGGGTAAGTCCAGAACAAGGAGTCACAGTTTAAGGATAAGGGGGAAGTCTTTTAGGACCGAGATGAGAAAATCATTTTTCACACAGAGAGTAGAGAATCTGTGGAATTCTCTGCCACAGAAGGTAGTTGAGGCCAGTTCATTTAAGAGGGAGTTAGATGTGGCCCTTGTGGCTAAAGGGATCAGGGGGTATGGAGAGAAGGCAGGTACAGGATGCTGAGTTGGATGATCAGCCATGATCATATTGAATGGCGGTGCAGGCTCGAAGGGCCAAATGGCCAAGTCCAACACCTATTTTCTATGTTTCTATGTTTCTATGTTTCTATGAAGGCAGCATCGATATCTTTTCAGGGTTCTGATGGTTGCTGGTAGATACTTTGCTCTTCGACTCATTTGTGACCAGATTTTAGGCCAAGTTGGTGCCTTTAAAAAGCAGATGCACGATACTGTTAGGTTGCATCACAGTCTGGCAGGATGGCCCTCTGTTATCAGGCTGCTGAACAGGACATCCATAGCAAGAGTACTGTTCGATTCACCTCTACCTTATTGTGGACATTGGACATTGACTAAGGAACTGATGCACTACAATGCTGATAACTATATTCTGCACTTTGTATCTCCCCTTTTACTCATTCTATTAGAGTATTGAGTTTAGAAGGTCATGTTGCAATTATATAAGACATTGGGTGAAGCCACATTTAGAGTATCATGGTTCAGTTTTGGGCACAAGATACAAGGCACAACATACAGGAAAGGTGTTGTGAAGCTGGAAAGGGTGCAGAGAAGATTCACGAGGATGTTGCCAGGACTCGAGGCCCTGAGCTATGAGGAGTGGTGGAGTGGGATGGGCCTAATCCTTGGAGCGCAGGAGAATGAGGGTGATCTTGTAGAGGTAGACAAAATCCTGAGAGGAATAGATCAGGTAGACGCACAGAGTCCCTTGTCTGGAGTAGTGGAATTGTGAACCAGAGGACAGAGGTTTAAAGTGAAGGGGGAAATTTTTAATGGGACCCTTAGGGGTAACTTTCTTACACAAAGGGTGGTGAGTGTATGGAATGAGCTTCCAGAGGAGGTAATTGAGGCAGGTACTATTGCAACAGGATAGGTTTCGAGGGATTTGGAGCCAAACGCAGGCAGGTGAGACAAGTGTAGATGGGACATGTTGGTTGGTGTGGGCAGGTTGGGCTGATGGACCTGGTTCCACGCCGTATGGCTCTATGACTCTATGCATCTTGCACTTTGTACTTGAGTTTGATGATTGTATTTATGTATGGTAAATCTAATCTGTTTGGATAGCATGCAAAACAAAGCTTTTCACTGTTCCTTGGTGCATGGGACAATGATCAACCTAAACCTAAACTTGTACTAAAGATAGACAGAAAATGCTGGAATAACTCAGAGGGTCAGGCAGCACCTCTGGAGAAAAGGAATAGGTGACATTTCCGGTTGAGACCCTTCATCATACTTACATCAGATTAAACTTGTACTAGATAGACTCCAACACTGGTCAACACAGATGAAAAATCTTCAGCTGTCAAGATAGGAATTATAATTTTCATTTGTACAGTGGTCCGCATCTCCTTGCACCAAGACAATGCCCATGAAATGTATGACGTGCCACACAAAGAAATAACGCTTGGCCTAGTTCAGAATAAGGGGTAGGCCATTTGGGACTGAGATGAGGACAAACTTTTTCACCCAGAGAGTTGTGAATCTGTGGAATTCTCTGCCACATTAGGCAGCGGATGTTTTCAAGAGAGATTTAGAATTAGCTCTTAGGGCTAACGGAATCAAGGGATATGGGGAAAAAGTAGGAACTGGGTACTGATTTTGGCAGCAACCACAATCATATTGAATGGCGGTACTGGCTTGAAGGGCTGAATGACTTACTCTAGCATCTATTGTCTATGTTTCCATCTTTCTTTGTTTCTATGTTTCTAAAGGTAGGTATCAATAGCCCTTCTGATCCTAACATTAATCATGCCAAAATAGAGCAGCTCTGGATTTCTTGCCCAAAACGTCTCTGCCTCTTTGTTAAGGGCCATAGTGGGACACACTATGGTGACCTTATTGGCGAGATTAGGAGACTATTCGGAGATTATTGGCGAGATTAGGAGACTCTGCGCTCGCCACAAGCCCGCAACATGGTCGACACATGGTCGTAGGTGGTCTCTGGTGAGTCTCCTTCATGGTCAAGTGTAGTTCCCGCATAGTGGTAACTACTCGCGGCCTCAGTATGGTCGCGGAAACATTTTCAACAAATTGGTCGGCATGGAGAAAATCGATACATTTATAGTCGTTGTTTTCGTTGAAGTAGGTATTCGTTGGTATTCGAAGGTAGTCGAGATAGTCGTAGATAGCATTAAGGGCCTGTATTCAAAAAAAAGAGTTTTGTGGTGCTTCCTAAAGGGCCTGTCCCACTAACGCGACTTCTCAGCGACTGTCTTCGACCTTCAAGCTCAAGGCCACTCGCCTGAAAAACCTCAAGCTGGAAGGACCGTCAGCGATAAAACCACGAGCTGGATCGACCGACCGCACACATACACACAAACACATCGCAAAGAAGGGGGCCAGGGAAAGCGGGGGAGCGCTGTCTGAAATTCACACTCATGATGAACAGAAAGATAAAAGACGGCTGCACAGTGTAAGCCCTTTAGAGAGTGCGGGGGGGGGGGGGGGGGGGCGGGGGGGGAGAGAAGGGGAGAGAAGGGGAGAGAAGGGGAGAGTAGGGGAGAGAAGGGGGGAGAAGAGGGGATAAGGGGGGAGAAGGGGGGAGAAGGAGTGGAGACACTTTTTTTACATACAAGATACATTTGTTACAGTGAAATGTGTGGTCGCCATACAGCCATACGAATAATAAAGAGCACTGAACACGATAGTCTTTAACACAGACGTCCCCACACAGTGGGATCAATGTTTCCCACTGTGAGGGTAGGCTTCAAAATTAAATCATCCTCCTCTGTTGTCCTCCCATGGTCGGGGGGCTCCCGAACCTCCCACTGTTGCCGCTACGGGGTGCCCGATGTCCAGGCCCGCTCGCCGGCGTGATGGAAGTCCGACGTCGGGAATGGAGGACATCCTCAGCGGCTTGGACATCCGAATCGGCCACCTCCAATGGAGGCAACCTCCACGGAGTCCGTGGCTCCCGAAGTCCATACGCCGCACTGGGCGGAGATTCAACGCTGGCGGCCCTCGGCAAAGGGTCCCAGGTCTCCACGATGTTGAAGACAGTGCCGGCCGCGCTGGAAGCTCTGCAGACCACAGCTCTGATGTAGATGCAACAGGCCCAGCACTCCGGACCTTCAACGGCGATCCAGGTAAGCAATCTCCTGCTCCGGGTTGTATCCAGCGCTGCGCCGCCGCTGCTGAAACTCTGGTCCGGGTCCCCGGCAGGAAAGGCCGCTCGTATCCAGGTGGTAGGCCGCAAGGAGGAGGGCGAGGACGCAACTTGGAGAATAGTCGCATCCTCGCCAGGAAGTGACGGGGAAACAGTTTCCCCCTTACCGTACCCACCTCCCCCACATAGAAAAGCTAAACAAACCTCCAAAACAAACTTTAAAAACTGACTAAAAATTTAAAAAAAGACAGAAAAACAGACAGACTGTAGGCAGAGGCCAACTTTTAAGAAGTCATACAACTTTTAATAAAGTTTAGCGGGCATTTTACATTACCGGTCGGTTTTCCTGGGTCCTGAAAACTCCAATGAGCCAATTAAAATTTTGCTGCGTATTTTACAACATGCTGAAAAATGCCCCCGAGTAAAAAAAGGTCGCCATGGAAAAAATCTATATTTTTTTACTCGTAGGTTTAGTCGAGGTAGGTCATAGTAGGTCGGCATGTTCTTCGTAGGTAATCGAAGGTAATCGAAGGAAATCGAGGGTAGTCGAAAGTAAAGCTCGTTGAGAAAGAAAAGGTAAGTAAACCGACCGGTAATGTTAAATGGCCGTTAAACTTTATTAAAAGTTGTCTGACGTGTCTCCGCTGCTTCTCCTACCCTTCTCCTTCCCTTCTCCCCCCTTCTCCCCCCTTCTCCCCCCTTCTCCCCCCTTTTCTCCCCCTCTCTCCACTTCTCTCTCTCCCCCTCTGTCTCTCCCCCTCTGTCTCTCCCCCTCTGTCTCTCCCCCCCAACCCGCCTTTCTGCGATCTCTAAAGGACTTACCATTATCGCTGACAGTCGATCCAGCTCGAGGTATTTCAGGCGAGTGCCCTCGAGCTTGAAGGTCGAAGACAGTCACTGAGAAGTCGCGTTCGTGGGACAGGCCCTTTAGGAAGCACCACAAAACTCATTTCTTTTGAATAATCTTTGGCGCCCTATCTCCTTATGTGGCTCAATAAAGTAGTTAGTTTGATTATACATTGGCGAGGTAATGGTTTTTACCACACTAAAGGCACAATGAAAACCATGGAGTTTACCTTCTCCAACTCCTCCCCAGAGCAATCCCAAAATACCTCTGTACATCAATGCTGTTAAGAGTCTTGCCATTAAGACTGTATACTTTCCTCGCTCCTCACGATCCACATCTCCATCAACATTGGTGATGTCTGTAAGCTTACCTACCAATCCATCTACAGTGGCTTGCAAAAGTATTCATACCCCTTGAACATTTCCACATTTTGTCACGTTACAACCACAAACGTAAATGTATTTTATTGGGATTTTATGTGACAGACCAACACAAAGTGGTGCATAATTGTGAAGTGGAAGGAAAATGATACATGGTTTCCAAATTTTATTACAAATAAAAAACTGAAAAGTGTGGTGTGCAAAAGTATTCAGCTCCCCTGAGTCAATACTTTGTAGAACCACCTTTCGCTGCAATTACAGCTGCAAGTCTTTTGGGGTATGTCTCTACCAGCTTTGCACATCTAGAGACCAAAATCTTTGCCCATTCTTCTTTGCAAAATAGCTCAAGCTCAGTCAGATTGGATGGAGAGCATCTGTGAACAGCAATTTTCAAGTCTTGCCAGAGATTCTCAATTGGATTTAGGTCTAGACTTTGACTGGGCCATTCTAACACATGAATATGCTTTGATCTAAACCATTCCATTGGAGCTCTGGCTCTATGTTTAGGGTCGTTGTCCTGCTGGAAGGTGAACCTCCGCCCCAGTCTCAAGTCTTTTGCAGACTCTAACAGGTTTTCTTCCAAGATTGCCCTGTATTTGGCTCCATCCATCTTCCCATCAACTCTGACCAGCTTCCATGTCCCTGCTGAAGAAAATCATCCCCACAGCATGATGCTGCCTCCACCATGTTTCACAGTGGGGCTGGTGTGTTCAGGGTGATATGCAGTGTTAGTTTTCTGCCACACATAGCGTTTTGCATTTAGGTCAAAAACTTCAATTTTGGTCTCATCAGACCAGAGCACCTTCCTCCACATGTTTGCTGTGTCCCCTACATGGCTTGTGGTAAACTGCAAACAGGACTTCTTATGGCTTTGTTTCTACAATGGCTTTCTTCTTGCCACTCTTCCATAAAGGCTTGATTTGTGGAGTGCACAACTAATAGTTGTCCTGTGGACAGATTCTCCCACCTGAGCTGTTGATCTCTGCAGCTCCTCCAGAGTTACCATGGGCCTCTTGGCTGCTTCTCTGATCAATGCTCTCCTTGCTTGGCCTGTCAGTTTAGGTGGACGGCCATGTCTTGGTAGGTTTGCAGTTGTGCCATACTCTTTCCATTTTCGGAGGATGGATTGAACAGTGCTCCGTGAGATTTTCAAAGCTTGGGATATTTTTATATAACCTAACCCTGCTTTAAACTTCTCCACAACGTTATCCCTGACCTGTCTGGTGTGTTCCTTGGGCTTCATGACGCTGTTTGTTCACTAATGTTCTCTAACAAACCTCTGAGGCCTTCACAGAACAGCTGTATTTATACTGAGATTAGATTACACACAAATGAACTCTATTTACTAATTAGGTGACTTCTGAAGGCAATTGGTTGCACTGGATTTTATTTAGGGGTATCAGAGTAAAGGGGGCTGAATATTTTTGCATGCCACAATTTTCAGTTTTTTATTTATAAAAAAATTTGAAAACCATGTATCATTTTCCTTCCACTTCACAATTATGCGCCACTTTATGTTGGTCTATCACATAAAATCCCAATAAAATACATTTACGTTTGTGGTTGTAATGTGACTAAATGTGGAAAAGTTCAAGGGGTATGAGTACTTTTGCAAGCCACTGTACATTTAATTGACAAAGATACAGCATGAATACAAGCCCTTCGGACCATCGAGTCCAAATATCACCCATTCACACAAGTTCTGTGTTATTCCACTGTCGCATCCAAGAAGTTGTATATATATGTATATATATCATTGGGCAGCACAGTGGCACAGCGGTAGAGTTGCTGCCTTACAGCGCCAGAGACCCGGGATTTCGATCCTGACAATGGGCGCTGTCTGTATAGAGTTTGCACGTTCTCCCTGTGACCGCGTTGGATTTCTCCGGGTGCTCCGGATTCCTCCCACATTCCAAAGACATGCAGGTTTGCAGGTTATAACTGCAGATGCTGGTTTAAATCGAAGGTAGACACAAAATGCTGGAGAATCTCAGCGGGCCAGGCAGCATCTCCGGAGAGAAGGAATGGGCGACATTTCAGGTTGAGATCCTTCTTCAGACTGATGTCAGGGAAGTGGGCGGGACAGAGATAGAATTGATATGTATGTTTGATATTTGCACAGAAAAATCCCAAGAATACAAGAGTTGATTGAAAGAGGGCAATGCACTCAAAAAAGATTGTAAAATAATTCTGAATTGAAAAGGCAATTAGGTCTGAAGAGGGGTCCCGCCCCGAAATGTCACCTATCCATTCCCTCCCCAGATTCTACCTGACCCGTTGAGTTACTCCAGCATTTTGTGTCTACCTTGAATGGGATCTTTGTGTTGGAAGGAGCTGCAGATGCAGGTTCATACCAAAGAGAGACACAAAGTGCTGGAGTAACTCAGCGGGTCAGGCAGCATCTCTGGAGATAAAGGACGGAGGAAAACCCTCATGCTTTTTCTCCAGTGATGCTGCCTGACCCGCTGAGTTACTCCAGCACTTTGTGTCTATCAATGGGATCTTTGGCAGTGATCCAGCTAGTTTAGTTTAGTTTAGTTTAGAGGTACAGCACAGAAATAGGTCAGCGATCCCCAGACATTAGCGTTATCTACACACACTAGGGACAATTTATAATTTCACCAAAGCCAATTAACCTACAATCCTATACGTCTTTGGAGTGTGGGAGGAAATCGGAGAACCCGGAGAAAACTCGCGTGGTCACAGGGAGAATGTGGAAATTCCGTACGGGCAGCACCTGTAGTCGGGATCGAACGCGGGTCGCTGGCGTTGTATGACGTTTCGCTGCCATGCCACCCAAGTTGTTGAGCAGGAAGACTAGACACGGCTTGGAATTGGTATCCAACTAATGGCGCATCAGCCTATGGAACATCCCTCCCGATCTGTGAGTGGGAGCCACGGATGGGTCATTCAAGGCGGTGAAGGGGGAGGCCAGGACTGGACTCTGCCAATGCTTGAATTAATCTGACGGAAGAGAAGTCAGCTTACGACAGGTGAATGAGAGGAAAGGCATTGCTTTGAGACGAATGCATGTGTTCTGAGCAGGTTTACAATGCATTAGTGTGAGAAAATGCCACCTGTAACACCGATGAACTGACCTCTTAATTAACAGTAACAAGCAGTGAAATAGTAAGTATGCTTTACCAATTAGAGTGAAGAGGGAACTGAGAAGGTGGGAGAAAGTAGCCTGAGTCGCAGTTTATTTGAAGCAAGCAAATCGCATTGTGTGTGTATGTGCGTGTGTGTGTTTACGCATGTGACTTTCTGTGGTTGTGTATGTGCGTATATGTGCGCGTGTTTGCATGTGTGTGTGAGCATGTGACTTTGTGTGTGTGCGCATGTGTGTGTGGTTGTGTTTGAGCATGTGATGTGTGTGCCTGTATTTGGGCATGAGGCTTTGCATGGGAGTGTGTGTGTGTGTGTTTGTTACACAGCGTGTTACAAGTTGTCCTACAACTTTAGGCTGTGCACGCCATAGGCAATAAGAAGAGACACAGCATGGTAGAGGTAGATCAATAGGTAGAACAGTCTCTCAATGGAGAGAGGCTGCAAAGGAATGAAGATCAGAGAATGCTAGGTGTTCCAGTGGAGGAATCACAAGAAGGTTAGCAAGCAAATCCCCAAAAAAATTTCAGAGGTCAAAAGGCATTTGGCCTCTATTGCACAGAGGTTAGAGTTAAGAAAACTCTATTTTAATCTTATAAATGTGGACAAAACATGAGAGGAATATATCGGGTAGGCAGAGTTTCTTGCCCAGAGTAGAGGAATCGATAACCAGAGGTCATAGGTTTAAGGTGAGGTGGGAAAGATCAAATAGGAACCTGAGGGGCAACTTTTTCACACCAAGCGTGGTGGGTGCATGGAATGAGCTGCCAGAGCTGGTAGTTGACGCTGGTACTACTGCAATGTTTAAGAACCATTTAGACAGATACATGGATAGGACAGGTTTTGAGGGATATGGGCCAAATGCAGACAGGTAGGACGAGTGCAGATGGAACATGTTGGTCGGCATGGGCAAGTTGGGCCAAAGAGTCTTTTTCCACACTTTATGTCTCTGAGACACTGACTGTAATAGAGAATATTTTTACAGTTGTAGAGTGCTGGTGAAGTCACACCCGGAAGAGTAAAATAATATTATTGGAGGCAGTCCAAAAGAGACACCAGTCTGAAGAAGGGTCCCCCCAAAATGTCTTCTATCCATATTCCACAGAAATGCTGTCTGACCTGCTGAGTTACTTCAGCACTTCCTGTCTTTTTTGGTAAGCCATCATTTGCAGTTCCTTATGTCTTCACCAGGAAAATTCCTGCAATGAGAGGGTTGTCCTATCAAGAAGGTCTAGACAGTTTTGGTTTGACCTCCTGGGGGTTTGGAAGAATGAGGACTGGCCTTTTTCAAACATATAAGATCCTGAGGTGGCTGGACAGGGTAGATGTTGAGATGTTTCACTCGTGAGTAAGTCACAAATAAGGGGCGTTGACTGCAAAGTAAGGGACCGGCCATTTATACCTGAGGTGCTGAAAGATCTGGAATTCTCTGATGGAGGGAAGATCATGAGATGTATTCAAGGTGGAGATGGATAAATATTTGAAAGGTCCAAGAATTGAGAGCTGAGGCCAACATAGATCAGCCATGATCACAACGAGTTTGCCTGGTGGACAACCCTCGCCCCAATTTTCTTGGAGACACAAGGAACTGCAGATACTGGAATCTTGAGCAAAACAAAAAGTGCTGGAGGAAATCAAAGGGTCAAGCAGCATCTGTGGAAGAAAAGGCCAGGTGATTTTTTCAGTCTGAAGAAGAGTCCCAACCCAAAATGTTGCCTGTCCATTTCCTCCACAAATGCGGCCTGACCTGCCAAGTTCTGTCAGCACATGGTGATTGCTCCTATTTTCTTGTCTTTTTGCTTTAATGGTGGGCGTGCGTTCTTGGCTTAGAGTATTATGGAATGTGGGCCAAAGGTGGGCAATCCTAACTCATAATTCGGAGACACAATCTCACTGAATGACTGGGGAATCTTGGAGTTAATTGTTGCTGCCTCTCATGTAGATTTCACAGCATTTTGTGCTGAGACCTGAGGCTGCATAGAATTTCCGGTGGGTAGTGGGTTGAAGGTGAGGAATAGACTGGTTTGCACTAGAATCTGGGGATCGAGAGCCACTCCAGTAGACCAAGCACACAGGCAGACTGGGCTTTGGACTTTGGAAATAGCACCGAAACATGGCGAGCGCTGCATGTGTCAATATGTAAAGAGAATTTCATTGTTGCACACGTGAGAAATAAACACCATCAAATTGATTTGACCATTGAATTATGCACAAGGGCATCCTCTGCACATGCGGAAACCCATGTGGTCAAAGGTTGAACTTGCAAACTCCATACAGGCAGCACCCGAGGTCAGGATCAAAACCATTCACCTGATCAACCTTGTTGCTGGGAGGAAGCTTCTTTAAGTGAGACCTGGTTATCAAAATCAGGAACAGGCCTGGAGTTAGAGGCCATCATTGGCTGGATTTTACTTGTACAAGACAATGCTGCCATCTTCTGGATAACCTCAATACTGCAACACACCTGGTGCTTGTGAAGAAGTCACAGTCTTCAAGAAAAACAGTATGGAAACAGGCTCTTCAGCCCACTGAGTCTGCGCCAAACATCAAAATAATATAAAATCCCAGCGAATTTGACAGTCCAACGCAAGCCAAAATTTTTAATTCACATCTAGGTGGAAAAATGCTATCAAGCAAGCATTTTTCTGGCATTTAGCTTTTAGCTGCCAAAGAATTGCCTACTTGGTGGCAATTTTTAATGTGGATGTCAATACCAAGGTTAACTCCAACCATTATGGCACAGGCTGGATTTATAAAGTCTCTAAATTCAAGTCCAATCTTCTATGATTCCAATTATCCCAAAACGTCACATATTCTTTTTCTCCAGAGATGCAGCTTGACCCGCTGAATTACTTCAGCAGTTTTTGGCCATCTTCGGTGTAAACCAGCATTTGCAGTTCCTCCTTAAGGGGCTGTCCCATTTGGGCTACCTAATCTGCGAGTTTAGAAGAGTGTCTTCGACCTTCAAACTTGCAGCATGGTCGACACGTGGTCCTGGGAGGTCCTATGAGGTCGCTGGAACTCCCCTTCACGCTCAAGGGAATTCTCATGGCCTCAGCTAGGCCACGGAAACATTTTCAGCATGTTGAAACATTTTCCGCAAGTAAAATTTGGTCGGCATGGGTCTTTGTGACTCACAGTGCAGTAAAGTGGGGTCGTTATTTAGTTACAGGCAGTCGAGGGCAGCCGTAGGCAATCTCCTTCGCTGACCAGGCATTTTAATTGGCTCATTGGATATTTCAGTACCAACGAAAACCGACCGGAAAGTAAAATGCCCGCTAAACTTTATTATACTTACTAAAAGTGTCTCCACTCCTTCTCCCCTCCCCCATTCTCCCCCCCTTCTCCCCGCCCCATCTCTCCCCTTCTCTCCCCTCCCCCTCCCCCCCCCCCCCCCACACCCACGTTCTCTAAAGGACGTTACTGTGCAGCCGTTTTACCTTCTTCTTCATTGCAGGTGTGAATTTCAGACAGCGCTTCCCTGCTTTCCCTGGCACCTTGCGATGTGTTTGTGTGTGTGTGTGTGTGTGTGTGTGTGTGTGTGTGTGTGTGTGTGTGTGTGTGTGTGTGTGTGTGTGTGTGTGTGTGTGCAGTCGGTCGATCCAGCTCGCAGTTTCAACATGGACGGTCGATCCAGCTCGAGGCTTTCCAGGCGAGTGCCCTCGAGCTTGAGAGTCGAAGACACTCTTCTGGACCAGCGGATTAGGTCTCCCAAATGGGACAGCCCCTTTACATACATTAGTTTCTATCACTTTTCATCCTGAAACAAAACTCCGAAATATCGTGTAATACACCTTATCTAAACTCTCGATCCTTGAGTGCAATGACAATTGCAAGCTTTTAAACTATTTCCACATACAATGTTAGAAGATGGAGTTGTGGCAGTTTATAAACTGGTGAATTTTGGGAAGCAGTGGTGAGTTAGGCTCAGTAGGAAAATGACTCTTAAAGCTTCATGTGTAGGAAGCAATTGCAGATGCTGGTTTTAAACCGAAGATAGACACAAAATGCTGGAGTAACTCAGCGGGACAGGCAGCATCTCTGGAGGGAAGGAATGGGTGACGTTTCGGGTTGAGACCTTTCTTCAGACCTTTTGGGTCAAGAGCGCTCTTCAGTTCTGAAGAAGGACCTCAACCTAAAATGTCACCCATTGCTTCCCTCCAGAGATGCTGCCTGTCCCGCTGAGTTACTTAAAACTTCATGTTTGTTCAATAATAGGTGCTTAAGAATTTTGGCTTGCATTGGACTTTCACTTTCGCTGGGGTATGATATTGATGTGATGTTAATTCTTTGGTCCCTGTGAACGTTTCTTGGGCCATGTTTCTGTTTAAAATAACTACATAATCACACCTGTTGCTGACTGTTACTTTATTTTGCTTTAAAGTTTATTTATCCCTCTCAGACTAGATTGGAGGAGAAATATTGGCCCTCAATGAAAGTTCAGATCTGAGTCACAGAGTCATACAGCACGAAAACAGGCCCTTCGACCTGACTCGCCCATGCCGATGGTGAACATTGAACTGTTGGACCAGCTCAGCAGGTTAGACACCAACTCTCGGCCACAATGTGCTGAGGTACTCCAGTACTTTGTTTTCTGCACAAGATTCCATCATCTGCAGTTCCTTAAGTCTACATTCAACTATGAATATAGTTGGATACAGGAAGGGAGCTCACAGCATATAAAGCCAATAGCAAGTCTCAGGAGAAGACACAGAGTGCTGGAGTAGTTCAATGGGCCAGGCAGTATCCCAGGAGAACATAGATTGGCAATGTTTTGGGTCAGGGAGGTGGTGAATCTGCGGAATTCGTTGCCACAGATGGCTGTGGAGGCTATGTCTGTGGATATTTTTAAGGCAGAGTTTAACATATTCTTGGTTAGTACATGCGTCAAGGGTTATGGGGAGAAGGCAGGGGAAAGGGGATGAGAGGGGAAGATGAATTAGCCATGATTGAATGACAGAGTAAATGACAGATCGAATGGGCAGTCACGGTAGAGTAGCTGCCTTACAGCGAATGCAGCGCCGGAGACCGGGGTTCGATCCCGATTACGGGTGCTGTCTGTACAGAATTTGTACGTTCTCCCCCTGACCTGCGTGGGTTTTCTACAAGATCTTTGGTTTCCTCCCACATTCCAAAGATGTACAGATTTGTAGGTTAATTGGCTTGGTAAATGTAAAAATTGTCCATAGTGGGTTAACACCATAGTGTTAATGTGCGGGGATCGTTGGTCGGTGCGGACCCGGTGGGCCGAAGGGCCTGTTTCCATGTATCTCTAAACTAAAGTCAGCTTGATGGGCCATTTGGCCGAATTCTGTTCCTTTAACCGATGAACTCATGGGACCCTCCTTCTTTTGTAAACCAGCATCAGCAGTTCCTTGTTTCTGGCAAAACTCATGAAATGCTTTGATTTGACAGAGAAGATCAGTTAAAAATAATAGTTGCTCTGCAAACTGGAGAAATGGCTTAGACTCCTTCCAAATCTTTTATCTACTTTCAAGTGACAGAAATGGTGGAGGCTACACACACACACACACACACACACACATGTGGTCCATTATCACCACCTACTGGCAACAAGGAGTAATACATCCAGCAAGAGGACCTCACAGCTTTTAATTTCTTCAAAAAGACACGTTACCATATAAGAAGGAAATAAAAATATTGCCCTTTGCCTCTTGCTAGTTAAGGGAAAGAAACAAACTAACACTTTTCCTGGAGTTTGAAATATAACTAAATATATGTTCAATATAAACGTATGGAATTTATTGACCATGTAGCTTGCTTCACCTTTAGACATTAAGCTTTAGATTGTAGACTTTAGGGATGCAGTGCGGAAACAGGCCCTTTGTCCAAACAAATCTGCACTGACTAGTTCTCTCTCCATACACTAGTTCTATCCTACACACTAGGAACAATTTACACATTTTTAACGGAAGCCAATTAACCTACAAGCCTGTATGTCTTTGGTGTGTGGGAGGAAACCAGAGCACCCAGAGAAAATCCGCACTATCACAGGGAGAACGTACAAACTCCATACAGACAGCACCCATAGGCAGGTTCAAACCTGGGTCCCTGGCACTGTAAGGGAGCAACTATTCCCATTAAACTCATGGCATTAAGTTGGTATGTTCAATTTTTTAAAGGTGCAGAGATATTATTTTTAAATAAGTTCCCTAGAAATATGATCATCTATGCCTGTTGGGTGTTACGTGCGGCACAGTGGCGCAGCGGTAGACTTGCTACCTTACAGCGCCAGAGATCCGGGTTCAATCCTGACTACGGGTGCTGCCTGTATGGAGTTTGTACATTCTCACTGTGACCGTGTGGGTTTTCCCCAGGTGCTCCGGTTTCTTCCCACACTCCAAAGACAATAGACAAGAGACACTAGGCAATAGACAATAGGTGCACGAGTAGGCCATTCAGCTCTTCGAGCCAGCACCGCCATTCACTGTGATCATGGCTGATCATCCGCAATCAGTACCCCATTCCTGCCTTCTCCCCATATCCCCTGACTCCGTTAACTTTAAAGCTCTTTCTAACACTCTCTTGAAAATCGGCCTCCACTGCCTTCTGAGGCAGAGAATTCCACAGATTCAGAACTCTCTGGGTGAAAACGATTTTCCTCATCTCCATTCTAAATGCCCTAACCCTTATTCTTAAACTGTGGCCCCTGGTTCTGCACTCCCCCAACATTGGGAGCATGTTTCCGACCTCTAGCATGTCCAATCCCTTAATAATCGTATATGTTTCAATAAGATCCCCTCCAATCCTTTGGAATTCCAGTGTATACAAGCCCAGTCACTCCATTCTTTCAACATATGAGAGGCCTGCCATCCTGGGATTTAACCTCGTGAACCTACGCTGCACTCTCTCAATAGCAAGAATGTCCTTCCTCAAATTTGGAGACCAAAACAGCACACAATGCTCCAGGTGTGGTCTTACTAGGGCCCTGTACAACTGTAGAAGGACCTCTTTTCTCCTATACTCAACTCCTCTTGCCAACATGCCATTAGCTTTCTTCACTGCCTGCTGTACCTGCATGCTTACTTTCAGTGGTTCCCCTTTTCCTAACCTGACACCATTCAGATAATAATCAGTGTAATAGCCATTTATTTTAACTCAGTATGTTATAAATATAACCATTTATTTTAAATTTTATCTGATGAGGTTGGTCATAGCATAGGTGGTGTCGGAAATAGAAGAAGAAGGAATTTCTTAAAGGAGCAGGGAATTTATTTTGGATGTTTGAAAAAAGGTCACGTGGTTAAAGACTGTAAGAGTCCTATAACTTGTGATAAGTGCAAGCAAGATCATCCTGAAGCACTTCACACTCAACTGAAGAAGCCAGAGCAAGTAGAGCAAATATTGGGGCCGGGATAGAAACCTGTATCTTCTCTAGCTTACCAGTACAGGCAAGGAATAGCAAGGGGAATACAGTGTTGCCAACATATGCATTTTTGGATCATGGAAGTTCGGCTACCTTTTGTACAGAAAGCTTGATGAGAAGGCTGGACATTACAAAGGTTCAAAGGTTCAAAGGTTATTTTATTGGTCACGTACACCAATTGGTGCAGTGAAATCTTTCTTGCCAATGCAGCACATAAAAAAAGAATACAGACATAACACTAATAAAGAGATTTAAACATAAAAAAACATCCCCCCACAATGGTTCCCATTATGAGGGAAGGCACAATGTCCAGTCCCCAACCCATGTCCACCCATAGTCAGGCCTATTGAAGCCTCCACAGTCGCCTTCACGGAGGCCCGATGTACCAGGCTGTTCTCGCCGGGTGATGGTGCTCCAGCGTCAGGAGAATCCTCTCAGTGGCTTGGGACACCTGGAACGGCCGCTTCCTTACTGGAGTCCGCGGCTTCCGGTCAACAAGGCTGCGCTGAATGGAGCTCTCCCACTGGCTCCCGATGTTGAAGTCAGTGCCGCCGCCCGCAGCTGGCCGCTCCACAGACACAGAGCTTTTCTCGGCGGTCTCAGCTCACCGGAGTTCCACCGCGGCGACCCAGGCAAGGCATCACCCGCTCCGCGGATTTTCACATTTCAACATTATTGTTATGACATATCCATGAATTGGTCGAACATGGAGGAAGAAGTTTCATGCTGTCAAAACTTTGGACTTTTGTGTTTTGGACTATATACTGGGTATCATGCCTGATGTTAAGGGTTTGGTGCGTACAGTATGACTTCAAGCTAAGAACTATTTTTTTTAATGACCAATAACCAAGTTATGCTTGCTTCTAGAAGGCGAAGGTGAAGATGGAAGAATCGCTAAAGAAATCTGAATACGGATATATAATGCATGTTATTTTTTGTTTGTTGATACGTGTTAAGCCTTTATAGCTCCTTTTTTAAGGTTTGTTAGTAATTGCCTCGTTATATACTCAGAAAAATTAGGGACTGGTATGTAGTAGCCACTTAGCTTGACTCAAAATGTTATAACTATAACCAGTTACCTTTAAATTTTATCTGCCTGTAATTATGTGGGTGGGATTTATACGTAGTCTGGGGCGTGTTTGCGGCTGGGATTCTCACGCAGATGCCCTAGTAATAAGTGTGGTTTTGAAGCATGGGGGAGAGGTCACAACTTTCAACCATGCACGAGTTTGACCATGAGTAAGATCAAAATGTACTTAAACAAGAAGAAGTTTGGATGAATATCTTACAATTTTTATTAATACAATAAAGAAACTATTAAATAAGAGACTATGTTTGGACGATTTATCTTTGGACGGCATTGAATGTCTCGTGGAGAACTCGTGAGTGCATTTCGATTAATCTTCTGAACCTCTGTTTTCAATCATAGTGACTAGAGGAAAGATTCCTTGCAGGATATGAACATCTGTCACTACAATCTGCCTTCCTGTTCTTGCCACCAAAGTGGATAACCTCACATTTATCCACATTAAACTGCATCTGCCATGCATCTGTCCACTCACCCAACCTGTCCAAGTCACCCTGCATCCTCATAGCATCTTCCTCACAGTTTGAATAAACAAAACATTCAAGAGGAAATGTTTAGAAAGCTGTGGGCCAAATGGAGATAGATGGGACTAATGGATATGGGGTATCTTCTTTGGCACGGGTAAGTTGGGCCGAAGGGCCTGTTTCCATGCTGTATGAAAAGACAATACTGATACAATATACATGTCCCGAAATGAAATAACAAATTTCATGTCATGATTTTTTTATGGACTTGAGTCAGGGCATGATTTAAGTTCAAGTTCAAGTGAGTTTATTGTCATGTGTCCCTGATAGGACAATTAAATTCTTGCTTTGCATCTCCAGGGCGTTCAAGTTACCAAACCAAGCCACGATGCAACTGGTCAGCAAGCTCTCTACTGTGCACCTGTAGAAGTTAGAGAGAGTCCTCCTTGACAAACCGACTTTCATGCTGAAAACTGAGGGATATTGGCAGGGAGGATGTTTTTTCTTGAGGTTAATTGTTCAAAAGTAAAGATTCAACCATTTAATACAGAGTAGAAGCAATATATTTTCTTTCAGGATGTTGTGAGTCTTTGGAGCTGTCTTCCTCAATGGGTAGTGGAAGTAGCTTAACAAAGATTTTTTAAAATATATTATTGTCATGGGGAACAGATTCTGATTTCTAATTTTTTTTTCCTTCCTAAATATTTTATTGGACAGTTAAGGTGGCACAAAATACCATGGTGCATGGATTTGTGGAAAAGAATGATAATCTACAAAATAAATATGTTGGTGTCAATGAAATTGTGGTGGCAAGGTGGCATAGTTGGTAGATCTGCTGCCTCACGGTGCCAGAGACCCAGGTTGGATTATACCTCAGCCATGTTGAGTCGGTCTATGTCATGTTTGTACTTTCTCCCTGTCACCGTGTGGACTTTCTCCTTGTTCTCCAGTTTCTCCCACATCCCAAAGACGTGCAGATTTGCAGGTTAATTGGCATCTTTAAATTGCCCCTACTGTGTAGGGAGTGAGATAGCATAGAAATAATGTGAATGGCCGATCGACGGTTGGCATGGAAACAGACCCTTCGGCCCACCAGGTCCATACCAACCAGCGATCCCCGCACATTAACACTATCCTACACCCACTAGGGACAATTTTTACATTTACCAAGCTAATTAAACCTACAAACCTGTATGTCTTTGGAGTGTGGGAGGAAAACTAAGATCTTGGAGAAAACCCACGCAGTTACGGGGAGAACCCGCAGACTCCGTACAGGCAGCACCCATAGTCGGGAATGAACCCGGGTCTCCAGTGCTGGAAGCGCTGTAAGGCAGCAACTCTTCCGCTGTGACATTACTACCCCTATGAGTGTAGAGCAGCTGTACATACTTACCATGAATAAATCTCAGGATTTGACTAAGACGCATCCGCAGATCTTTAAAGAGGTAAGGAAACTGGCATACATCTCGAACAGTTGAGGTGCCAAGGGCTGGGAACAGGAAAAATTATTTCTATCTTTCTTTTTGGAGCGATAAGGGAATAAAAGGTGTTTATTCAAAATGCAAGCCTGTAAAGGGCCTGTCCTACAAGCATGCAACTCTATGCGATGAACGTGATCAAACTAGAAGCGGGGGCCGCGCGAAGGTCGGGTGATCCCCTGTGCAGGGCCGTTCCCACCAGCATGCGCCTGCATTCGGCAAGCGCGACCAAACCGGCAGTAGGGGCCGCGCGGAGGTCGGGTGAGTGGCGCAACGCGGTGCAACGCGGCGCAAAGTGAGGCGAACTTGGAGCGAAGTCTAAGGTAAGTTCGCCAGGACAGAGAGGGGCACACAGAGAGGGGCACAGAAGCACACACACACAGAGGGCCACGGAGCCACACACATAGAGGGTCACGGAGGCACCTACAGATAGGTTCACGGAGGCACGATGTCGGGGCGGTGTGTAATGCGTCGAGGCGACTGCGAGCCGACAAGCCGTTGCCGCGCAGAATGTTTGGACATAGTCAGTTTTTCGGAGCCCCGCGCGGTGTCGGGACAAACTCGGGACGAACTCCGCACAATTCCGCACGGTTCCGGCGATCGAAGTGGGGCCGGCCCCGCGACGCCGGACGGCTCAAGCGACCACGTTAGGTCTCGCTAATTGCATAGAGTTGCATGCTTGTAGGACAGGCCCTTAAGATTGGTGTTTGTAGCGGGTAACCCTTGTTGAATGATCAAGTTGTGGAACATTTAGACAGAAGAAAGATATTCAATGCTGGTTGTTGGGAAAGTCCTGGTAATTTTTTATTTGATAAAGGAGCCTGGTAGGGGGTTGGGGAATACTGATTGGCTACTCTTCAATCTTGGTTAAGCCTTTGCCCCAACTTGTTGGAAAGGCAAGGACTGAAAAATAAAGAAATCAAGAGTTAGTGGAAATATATTGCAATAGATATTATCTGTTTAAGCAGTAAAACCCAGAGTATTGCCACAGAAGGCTGTGGAGGCCAAGTCAATGGATATTTTTAAGGCAGAGATAGATAGATTCTTGATTATAGAATCATAGAATCATAGTGATAGAGTGTGGAAACAGGCCCTTCGGCCCAACTTACCCACACTGGCCAACAATGTCCCAGCTACATTAGTCCCAGTTGCTTGCGCTTGGTCCATTTCCCTCCAAACCTGTCCTATCCATGTACCTGTCTAAGTGTTTCCTAAACTATGGGATAGTCCCAGCCTCAACTACCTCCTCTGACAGCGTGTTCCATATACCCACCACCCTTTGTGTGAAAACGTTACCCCTCGGATTCCTATTAAATCTTTTTCCCTTCACCTTGAACCTATGTCCTCTGGCCCTCGATTCCCCTACTCTGGGCAAATTACTCTGTGCATCCACCCGATCTATTCCTCATGATTTTGTATACCTCCATAAGATCTCCCCTCATCCTCCTGCGCTCCATGTAATAGAGACCCAGCCTACTCAACCTCTCCCTATAGCTCACACTCTCTAGTCCTGGCAACATCCTTGTAAATCTTTCAAGCTTGGCAATAACATGGTGCCCAGAACTGAAGACAATATTCTAAATGCGATCTCACCAACGTCTTATACAACTGCAACATGACCTCCTAACTTCTATACTCAATACTCTGGCTGATGAAGGCCAGTACCAAAAGCCTTTTTGTCCATCTTATCTACCTGTGACTCGACCTTCAAGGAACCATGCACCTGTACTCCTAGATCTCTCTGCTCTACAACACTACCCAGATTAGTACGGTGTCAGGGATTATGGGGAGAAGGCAAGAGAATGGGCTTAGGAGGGAGAGACAGATCAGCCATGATTGAATGGTGGAGTAGACTTGATGGGCCGAATGGCCTGACTCTGCTCCTATTACATCAACATGACCTTATTGTGGCACAGCGACTGACAGTGACCTGGGAAATGGAGCCAGTTGAACCTGTCAGGATGTGTTGTTTGAATTTTGCTTGTACTCATTAGGAATCACAGTCAATTTTAATGGCTGCATTTAAAATGGAGAAAGCCAATTGTAGGTCACTTGTTTTTTTGGAATCCACAAACATAGATACAGACACAGAAGCATACACATGCACATGCACAAATGCACACACGTGCAAGGAGACACGTGTGTGCACACACGGAGATACACAAACACACACACACTTTATCTTGCACTAAATGTTGTACCCTTTATCCATTATCTGCTCATTTTGGATGTTTTGATTGTAATTATGTCTTTTCTTTGCCTGGATAGCACTCAACAAAAGCTTTTCACTCCACCTAACAATAATAAATTAAACTAAACATATGTCGTGCACACACAAACACAATAAAACACACCTTCACAAACACACACACACCCACACAACTACACAAACACAGTTACACACAATCACACACAAACATGCCTACACACAATATCACACCCACACACACACACACACACGCACCCACACACCCACACAAACACACACACCTACACACAATATCACACACACACATGATGAAAGGCTGAAGTGTCCCGACCTGAAACATAGTTACGTTGTCCCTTTTTTTAAATTGGCAACTGTTCTTCTTTGTCCCGACTCAAATTTATCTCAAATTTATCCTTTACCCTTAAAGGATGATTTTGTTTTTATCTCGGGTTATTACCATTGCATGTTCGGATTCATGACTTCAAGAATCTCACCAGGTTCCCACAAGGACGTTTCTTCCAATTCGGAAATCTTGATGATGACTCAAGGGGTGGCTGTGGAAGTGGAACGATTAATGAGACAGATCTAGTAATTAAATGCTGTCAAGATTGAGTTTTGATAGTGTACATTTCGGAAAAAGGTAACATTTAGGAAGGTACAAAATTATTTAGGAGTAATGCTTGGGAAAAACAGTGGCAATGACTTTTGAAACTGCTAAATTTTGGAACATTTGAAACTGCTATATTTTGCAATGATTGAAAGCTGAACACAATGACATTTAAATTTAATGTAGGGAAGTGTAAAGTACTTTACATAAATCAGTGGGTTTCAGGCAGTGATAATTACCTTAATTGGAATGAAATATGATAAAATATAAAAATAAATGGTAAGATTAAATGAGAACTTACCAGTTTGAGGTTTGATCTTTATTTTATGAGGAGTTACAATGAGGGATTATGTGAAGAAGAACCCGCCAGGCGCATGCGCATCATACTTCAAAGCAGCGGCGTGAAAACACAGAAACTATAGTCAAAGTGATATAGTAAGACTCAGAAGGTTAGAACTACCAGATGATCTTTGCAATTATGAGGGCTGGCAGTGGATGGCATATAATCACTCATCGTAACTCCTCACAAAATGAAGATCAAACCTCAAACTGGTAGATTTTTGTTTAATCTTACTATTTTACTTCGGAGTCACGTGACTTCAGTTGACACAGTAGTGAATAAATAATGTATTGAACATTGATTTGAATTATCCAATAATCATTTTTTAGAATAACAAAACAGTAATGTCACAGGGGGAAATTACAAATGAAATTTATAAAGACAAAGAAATCAAACCGAACCCAAAACAGCATGCCCAAACCCTGGCACTGTCAAGACAGGTTTATCATAAAATTTTGAAAAGGTTGCCTCCTTAGACCATCCTGCGGCCCCGAGAATTTGGTCTAGGGGCACGTCCTGCGCCTTCGCTGTGGATGTTGACCCTGGTGGAGTGAGATTTAAACACATGAGTATCTACCACAGCACAATCCAAACCTGTTTTAACCATCTAGAAATAGTTTGTACTGACACCTTTTTATGAGGTTTTTTGTGACTGATGAGCATTGCTGATTCAGAGCCTCCGAGACTCTTTGTTACCTTGATATATTGACTCAGGTGCTTAACTACACATAACATTTGGTCAACGGGGTATGGTTTAACGCTTACTTTGGTTCCGGCCATTCGTGGTCTGCTTTGTTCGATTAAATCATATAAATAAAACGTAATGTTATCTGCAGAGGAATATATGCTATCTAGTCATAACTTTTGCAATGTTTGCACTTGTTGCGCTGATACTAGCACCACGAGCATACCACTTTAAGTGTTAACTTCTGAAAAATAGTGACGTAATTGGAGCCCATTGCCGAAGCAGTGTGAGAACTATACTGACATCCCAGATTTCTGTGTATCTAGGCTTCAGAGGGTTCTTGTTAAAGATTCCTCTCATGAATCGGGATACTAACGGATGAGACCCAATAGATTGTTGTTCTGAAAACTGCCCAAAATAGGAGGATAAAGCACTCCGAGCACTATTAATGGCACTATAACTCAAGTGTTCATCAAAATGCAATGTAGCAAGGAACTCCAATACATCCGGTATGCTTGCAGTATGATAAGATATATATGACTGCAAGCAAAACATCTCCCATTTCTTAATATGAGACACATATTGTTTCTTAGTGCTATCTCTCCAAGCTGCAGTTATTACATCCATGATCCTACTCGACAGTCCAAGGCCTTGGAACAGTCTGGTCAGAACCTGTAGATTAACAAATTAATACAATCATGTAACAAATTACTTTCTCCTGTTACTGGATGCACCAACAAATTACTGCAGTTGGGGACAGTCATGAATGGCTGAGTCATCATTCTGAGCACCAATGGGAACCCAACAATGGGTAGGCCAGTCTGGAACCACCAAAACGCCTGAGGCAGAGTTCTGCTCTATTTTGGTGAGGCATCGCCTAATCAGGCAGAATGGGGGAAAAGCATAAAAGAAATGTACATCCCCAATGTAGCGAGAATGCATCCATCGCTACTGCTCCTGGATCTGCTTGCCACAAAACTAAAACTGGTGATTTAGCCTGGATGCAAACAGATCAATATCTGGCAAACCATAGCGGTTGACAATCATTTTAAAACATCAGGATTTAACATCCATTCTATGTTGTCACTAAATTTTCGTGACCTGTTGTCTGCCACCACATTATCTCTACCTGGTAGGTAGATAGCTGAGACCCAGATGTTTCTGGAAATACACCAGTGTCACATGAGGTTAGCCAGATTATCACATGATACTGACCTTATTCCTCCCATGTGATTGATATATGCAACAGGCGTGGTATTATCAATTTGGAGCTGAACATGTAAATTATTGATTGGTGAACAATAAGCTTTTAATCCATAGAACGCACCCAGCAAGTCTAAGTAATTTATACCATGCCTGTGCAGGATTAAATCCTCTTGCACACTCCATCTACCACCACAGCTAGACTCGCTGTCCGTGGCTCCCCATACCAGAGCACTCACTTTGTAAAACCACTGAAGGTTGCTGAACCAAAATCTTTTTGGTAGTTTGTACAATATTGATAATCCACCATTGTAATTCAGTGATGGCTCTGATGGTAACTGCATAGGTCTATCAAAATGACCTGCTTTAAACCTGTTCTTTAAGTGCTTGTTCTCTAGCTCGTTGCAGACTTTGATAGTGCAGGGTCCAAACTGCACTGCAGGGAAAGCTAGTTCCCGGATGGGTGGGTGTTGTTTTTCAGTGACACTGGTACAGACCTCCCTGATTTCCACAGCCTTGGCTGTAGGCAAAGTCACTGACATATCAACTGAATCAATGACAAACCCCAATAATCAATTTTTTGGGATGGCTCTAACTTGGATTTTGTTGGATGGACCAGAAACCCTAACCTTTCAAACAGGTGTTTCGTTGCTGAAACCGATTCCTCATGATTAAGATATCATCTAGATAAGCCATTACAATGTGATTCTGGGCCCGAAATAGCGCCGGCACTGGTTTCAACAATTTTGTGAACAACCTAGGAGCTGAGGTTAATCCATTGGGTAATACTTTAATTACCACAGCTATCCCATCCAACTAAATTTCAAGTATCTTCGGTACTGATGATGAATTGGTACCGAATAATATGCATCTTTCAGACCTATGGTTGCCATATAACAATCTTCTGATAACTGCTGTGTGGCAGTTTTGAAGGTGTCCATTTTAAAATGCCTATACTGGACATAGGAATTTAACATGAGTTAGATCCAGAATAACTCTACATCCACCATCTTTTCTCTGTCTGGGGGAATATATTGGACACAATTGTCGAGGATGGTATGTGGTCCGCTCAATTACCCCTTTTCTGGCACAAACCCGCAATTTCTTAATTTACTTGCTGAGTTTCTGATGCAGAAAACCCAATACCCGACTAGGCATATTTTGTGCAGGTGAATGAATTCCTAACATAAACTCTATTCGAGACCCTAAGACAGTGTCCAGCATAAACAGATGCCATGCAGCACCATTCATCATAAAATAACTGCAACCTAACACCAATTGGAGGTTGTTACGCAGAAGATTTATCCTGAACTGAATGAATCACCCGTACCCCTATAGTTGACCTTGGAGTTCTCATCTTATTCGCCATACTGGGGTTGTAATTGGCGTATACAGGTGAGTAATACCGCCGTCCCACTGGCCCCACTCTGCTTTGCCCTGCACCCGGTGCCACCTGCGTGTCGAAACCGACCTGCGAGGTGGCATCCTGGCAGAAGGGACGTAGTCTTCATGAGGCCTATTGTCTTGCCCTCTTCCTCCAGGTCTTTGACTTGTTTGAGCAGGTCCTCCCCAAATAAATAATTTGGCACTTGAATATTGGTCGACCTGCATAAGCTGCAAATCACAGGATTAGTGAAGGTTTTATGGCTATTTTCCAGATGCAATTCACTTCGAAATGCATTGCACAGCAGGGCCAGCATATCCTGCTGTGTGCCGGACGTCGGTCCCCTCTGACCATTTTGCTAAAAGCCATGATGCATGCTTCCATTAATTTGAGGACCTGCTGGAATCTTGTCCACGCATTGTTGCACTCATTTGTGCCCAGATAGCAGAGTTCACAGTGGACACTTTGAGCGACGCACAATTGACAGGTGTTATGTATCGGGTGGCTATTTGTTTCATTATAGTATCTTGTAACTGGTGAGAGGTCATGTAGTTCATGTTGGCCGCCAGGTTTTCCTCCATGGCCTCACCAGTACCTTCCGGAATAACAAAATTTCTTGCTACATCCGGGACACCTAGAGCATGGCTCATGTGCTTTGGTGTGTGCCCAAAAGCAGTGACACCAACTTCAGGGTCAGACTCCTCCTGCCCTGGTTCTCCCGGGTCTTGCTCTAGGGAGGTCTCTTCCAGCCCTAAACAAGGTGCTGGAGAGGGTGATTCCCATTGGTATCCATAAGCGGTGTAGTCTTCTTCGCTGTATGGGCCTCTGCGAAAGGCTGTGTGTGGAATCCTAGGGGCATCCGACTCCGATTGAAATTGACGTGCCTCATTAAGTTTGGAGCATTTCTCCATTTGGTTGAGCCATCCCCATACCTTTATATTAAAGTGAGGGGAGTCTTCCACATCATCAGACCCATCGGATAAGATGGCCTGAGAGATTTTCTTTTGGCCTTCCTCCCTGGTGGAGTGGCCTCTGTGCCCTGAAGCACTGGAACTGATGGAGGCAGTTGAGCTGCCTGTAGAACAGCAGCCAGTATTGGAGCCGGCTTTAGTGCAGCCGTTATCTCCCAACCCGATCTGCAAGCGGTAACCGCGGCCCCGCGCGTTCCACTCCTACGGCAGTTACCTTTCCAACACCCTCCATCCCACTAACTCCCACTGGTTCCCGAGCCAGACTTACATAGTCTAAAATACTCGCAGGGAAAGTTTAACATTGATTTACCTGCGGGTTACTACTTACCGCTGGAGGAGCTGTCGGTGCGCCATGCGTCGGAGGTAATGACGTGCATGTGCGTGGCGGGGCTTCTTCATGTAGTCACTCACGTGACTCCGAAGTAAATTTAGGAGGATCTTTCACATCCATGGCCTACACCCTACAGGCGATTTAGAGCCAATTAATGTACAAACCCGCAATTCTTGGTGATGTGGAATAAAACCAGAGCCCCCGGAGAAAACATGTGGTCATAGTGAGACCTTGAAAACTCTACACAGGCAGCACCCAAGGTCAGGATCAAACCCGGGTCTCTGGAGCTGTGAGATAGCATCTCTACCTCTGTCTCACTGTGCTGACACTGTGCGTTCGGATTGTCAATAGATTGATACTATCAGCAAAATACAGCAAAAGTAAATTTAACCTCGTATGTTGAGTGATTAACGTCAACATTCATCCAGTGTTGTGAAACATTCTTGTCAGTCACTTTATAGAGTGTGAGTACATCTGTGTTTGCCCCTTGGTGCTTTGGTGATAACCCAGCAGATGCGAACTGGAGTGATTGGCGTTGTCATGATGGTGCATGGAGGGAAGAAAGGAAATGATGAAAATTCACTAACTAAATACAAATTCTCCCTGGGAAAGGCAAAAAAAGTGAATGAATTTCTGCTGAGGGTTTGAAAGATCCCAGTGGTTGCGACCAAGGAAGAGTGTCCTTTAATATAATTCAAAAAGGCCATTATTATTTAGTTTAGTTTAGAGATGCATGGCGGAAATAGCCCACTTCAGCTCACCGAGTCCGCGCCAACCAGTGATCCCCGCACACCAACACTATCCTACACACTAGGGGCAATTATCAATTTTTACTGAAGCCAATTAACCTGTACATCTTTGGAGTGTGGGAGGAAACCAGGGCACCAGGAGAAAACCCACACGGTCACTGGGAGAATGTGCAAACTCTGTATGGACCGAACCCATAGTCAGGATCTAATATGGGTCTATGGTGCTGTAAGGCAGCAACTCTACTGCTGCGCCACTGTGTCATCCCTCGCTTTTGTGAGGTAAGAACTCTGTTATATCTGGAGAGAAGGAACGGGTGACGAAGGGTCTTGACCCGAAATGTCACCCATTCCTTCTCTCCAGAGATGCTGCCTGTCCCGCTGAGTTACTCCAGCATTGTGTGTCTACCTTCGATTTAAACCAACATTTGCAGTTCTTTCCTGCAGAATGTTATCTCTTCTTGGATGCTCTAACAGATTTGTTTAACTAGCTTTGGGATGTAGCATAATTTATCCACGGGATGAAGTAATTAGTGTCTGAGCTAAAGAACTCTTGGTCAGATAAGGGGAAGCAGACAGTGAAGTCAGTCTGAATGAAGGCTCCTGACCTGAAACTTTCCTGTCAGCACAAGTTGCAAACTTATTATAACGTCACATTTGTGTAGAAACCTGTCTCTCGAACAAGAAAAGGGTGTGCCCTTCCAAGAATTAGGATTTTATTTACATGGAATCAAGTGAATAGCTGCCCCTGCCTCCTCGCATACTTCTGTAAGAATTTCTACATCGCTGGCGTGAATGCCATCTGCAAGGATGGAGAATCAGAGGGTTGAGTCTTTTACCGAGAGTAGGGGAATCAAGAACCAGAGGACATAGGTTTAAGGTGAGATGGGAATGATTTAATAGGAACCTGAGGGGCAACCTTTTCACACAGAGGATGGAGGGTATATGAAACGAGCTGCCAGAGCAGGTAGCTGAGGCAGGTGATATAATAATAATTAAAATACATTTGGACAATTACCCTGTACATCGTGTAGGCAGGAACTGCAGATGCTGGTTTAAATCGAAGACAGATACAAAATGCTGGAGTAACTCAGCAGGATAGGCAGAATCTCTGGAGAGAAGGATTGGGTGATGTTATGGGTCGAGACACTTCTTCAGACAGTTATATGGATTGGAAAGGTTTAGAGGGATATGGGCCAAATGCAGGCAAGTGGGACAAGTGTAGATGGTGCATCTTGGTCGGCATGGCTGGGCCGAAGGGCCTATTTCCGCGCAGTATGACTCTATGGCGCCTATTGTGGATGTTTCAGATAGAACTTAGTGAACTGTTGAAATAATTTGAAGTGATCACATCTCTGAGTTCCACTGATAGGGTCAACAATTGGTGTGTGCATTCCCTAATAAGGGTATATATTTTCTTGAAGCTAAGTTGCATCACCGTGTGGCAGTAAATGATGAATAGGACTTTGATCGAGTTGTTGAAACTACTGATAAACTGGAAAAATATACAAGGTGGAATTTCTACTGCCAAAGTCATACATGATTGATGATGTCCTTTTGTGCAAGTGGGATACATCTTCAATGAGGATTCATGTTTGCATACTTGACTCTTAATTATTATTCCGTCTTCAAAATGCCCTGCCTTTAGAAGTCTCAATACACGTGGGACTTCTGACCCCATAATCAGTGTGCATCTGCTTCAGTGAATAAGAATGAAACAATTGCTCTTGTTAAATCTGCACGACATAATATTTTGTGTTTGCGTGAAAAATACTCTCACTCTGATGCTACTAAATGACTTCTATTGTAGTGTGTGGATGGCTTCTCTCAGATGTTATCACCTTATGAAAAATGATCGCAGAATGTATAAAATCTTGAGTTATTTGTAATCTCATAGTATTGTGCGTACATTAGTAGCATTAGTATTGGTCTCCCATATTAAGCACTTTAAACATTCTCAGTGGCAGAGTAGCTGCAGTCTGCAACAATTTGCCAATTATGTTGGCATCCAATGAGGATGCATCCACCAGTGGGAGAGTCTTGGACTAGAGGTTATATCCTCAGAATTAAACAACGTTCTTTTAGGAAGGAGATGAGGAGGAATTCATTCAGTCAGAGGGTGGTGAATCTGTGGAATTCTTTGCTACTGTATGCTGTGGAGACCAAGTCAGTGGGTATATTTAAAGCAGAGATGGTGGTGATCAGTACGGGTTTCAGAGGTTATGGGGAGAAGGCAGGAGAATGGGGATAGGACGGAGAGATGGATCAGCCATGATTGAATGACGGAGTAGACTTGATCAGCTGAATGGCCTAATTCTAGTATCACTTATGATCTTATGGTTTTATGAATTAGCAATGTCAAAATGATTAAAGGGCCTGTCCTACAAGCATGCAACTCTATGCGATTAGCGCGACCTAACGTGGTCGCTTGAGCCGTCCGGCGTCGCGGGGCCGGTCCCACTTCGATCGCCGGAGACGTGCGGAATTGTGCGGAGTGCGTTCCGACATCGCTCTGAAAAACTGACTATGTTCAAAAATTCCGCGCGGCAACGGCTTGTCGACTCGCAGTTGCCTCGACGCATTACACACCGCCCCGACATCATGCCTCCGTGAACCTATCTGTAGGTGCCTCCGTGACCCTCTATGTGTGTGGCTCCGTGGCCCTCTGTGTATGTGTGCCTCTGTGCCCCTCTCTGTGTGCCCCTCTCTGTCCTGGCGAACTTACCTTAGACTTCGCTCCAAGTTCGCCTCACTTTGCGCCGCGTTGCGCCACTCACCCAACCTCCGCGCGGCCCCTGCTGCCAGTTTGGTCGCGCTTGCCGCATGCAGGCGCATGCTTGTGGGAACGGCCCTGTACAGGGGATCACCCGACCTCCGCGCGGCCCCCGCTTCTAGTTTGATGGCGTTCATCGCATAGAGTTGCATGCTTGTAGGACAGGCCCTTAGGTATTAGGTAAGACTAGGAAACAATCTCAGTACAGGATCACAAGTACCAGAGTACATGACATTTCAAGAACATAAAAATCTTGGCAGGGGGACAACTTTCCTTCAAGTCATGGTTCATATCAAGTTCTTTGTAAAATTATGATAACAAAGGGGTTGCGTTGTGTTGAGTGATTGAATAGTTGCTGAACACCAAGCACTAATATGGTGTGAATCGAGCACGGCTGAATCAGGTTACAGTTATGATGAGACTTGCATTGGACTAGTAATGTGATTCCTATGCTGACGGAGGTAGAATGTGACCAAACATGTCAGACCAAACAAATTCCTCTCCTCGGTCTTGTAGCAGAGACCCAAATTCTCCACATCATCAATTTGTGGGTAGTCGTCAGGTGCTGGGCATGGGAGTCACAAAAAAACCACAAGCACAAAAGGGCAATTGTATTTTTCACAGTTGGGCGAAACTAGTTTAGTTATGGGGGCAGCACTATGGCGCAATGTCTCACAGCGCCAGAGACCTGGGTTCGATCTCGACTACGGATGCTTGTCTATACAGAGTTTGTACATTCTCCCTGTGACCGCGTGGGTTTTCACAGACATCTTCGGTTTCCTCCCACACTCCAAAGACGTAAAGGTTTTGTAGATTAATTGACTTGGTAAATGTAAAAATTGTCCCGAGTGGCTGTAGGATGGTGTTAATGTGCGGGGATCACAGGTCGGTGCGGACCCGGTAGGCCCAGGGGCCTGTATCCGCACTGTATCTCCAAACTAAACTAAACTAAAATCCAAGACAAAAAGTAGGCAAAATGGAGTCAGATTGGCAAAGAAAGAAAGTAAAATGGTGAGCCAGAGGGAGGGATATGGTTTGAAAGGGAAACACAGAAACATGGAAAATAGGTGCAGGAGAAGGCCATTCGGCACTTGGAGCCAACACCACCATTCAAAATGATTATGACTGATCATCCAAAACCCTGCTTTTCCCCCATAACCGTTGATTCCGTTAGCCCTAAGAGCTCTCTCTTGAAAACATCCTGTGGATTGGCCTCCACTGCCTTTTGTGGCAGAGTATTCCACAGACTCCACAGAGGGGAAGGGGTTGGGGTGAAGGGAGAAATGGGTGCATACTGTGGTGGGTGGGGGGACAGTGGAAAGGGGGTGGAGAAATCCTTGAGTTATATAGCTCTTCATTCATCTTTCTTCAACAGAATAGAGCCCTGATAATTATCACTGATGCCTGGAAATGTTTGAACTTTCTTTTGGTTGATCTAACACAGACCAGCACAGCATGGGAACTTGGCCGTCAATGTGGGTGCTGAAAACTATGCTAAGATCACTTTTGTGCCTGCATGTAATCCATATACTTCTATTCCCTGCATATCCATACGGCTATCCAAAAGTCTCTTAAATGGCACTATCATATCTGCCTTCACCACCACCCCTGGCAGCGCATTCCAGGCACCCACTATTTTTTGTTTTTTTGTTTTTTAAATTTAGTTTATTGCCACATCTACCGAGGTACAGTGAAAAGCTGTTGCTGGGTGCAAACCATGTTTACCTGAGGCCCTCATTAGGGTTTCCTCGATATCCCGCAGCTCCGCTCTTGCTCCCCCTCCTCCCAGTCGCAACAGGGACAGAGTCCCCCTCGTCCTCACCTTCCACCCCATCAGCACATGACCCTCTGACATTTTTGCCACCTCCAACAGGGTCCCACCACTAGCCACATCTTCCCATCTCCACCCCTTTCTGCTTTCCGCAGGGACCGCTCCCTCCGCGACTCCCTGGTCAACTCGTCCCTTCCAACTCAAACCACCCGTCTCCCCAGGTACTTTCACCTGCAACCGCAGGAGATGCAACACCTGTCCCTTTACCTCTCCCTTTGACTCCGTCCAAGGGCCCCAATAGTCTTTTTGGGTGAGGCAGAGGTTCACTTGCACCACCTCCAACCTCGTCCACCGAATCCACTGTTCCAGGTGTGGACTGCTATGTATCGGCGAGACCAAACATAGGCTTGGCTATCGTTTCGCTGAACACCTCAGCTCAGTCCGTCTAAACCTACCTGATGTCCCCGTTGCTAAATACTTATAACTCCCCCTCCCATTCCCACACTGACCTTTCTGGCTTGGGCCTCCTCGATTATCAGAATGACCCCCAGCGAAAATTGGAGGAACAGCACATCATATTCTGCATGGGTAGCTTACACCCCAGTGGTATGAACATTGACTTCTCTAACTTCAACTAACCCTTGTTTTCCATTTTTCTCCATCCTTCCCCCTTTCCATTTCTCTGACCAGTCTTACATTTTATATCTATTTGCATTGTTGTTACCTTCTCCCAGCTAACAATGTTTTATACTACATTTTCCTTGAATTCCATTCCCTTTGTCCTGTTTTCACACCTTACACTTCCTTATCTATGTATCTCTCCACCCCTGACATCAGTCTGTAGAAATTACACCCATTCCTTCTCTCCAGAGATGCTGCCTGTCCCACTGAGTTTTGTGCTTTGTGTCTATGCATGATTACAATCGAGCCATTCGCACTTTAGTTTAGATTAGTTTAGAGATACAGCACGGAAAAGAGCATTTTGGCCCACCAAGTCCACGCTGACCAACGATCCCGATACACTAACACTATCCGACATACACTAGAGACAATTTACAATTTCACCGAAGTCAATCAGTCGACAAACCGGGGGTTACACAAAAAGCTGGAGAAACTCAGCGGGTGCAGCAGCATCTAAGGAGCGAAGGAGATAGGCGACGTTTCGGGTCGAGACCCTTCTTCAGACTGGTCAGGGATCAGAGAAACGAGAGATATAAACAGTGATGTGGAGAGATAAAGAACAATGAGTGAAAGATATGCAAAAAAGTATTGGTGATAAAGGAAGCAGGCCATTGTAAGCTGTTTGTGGTGTGAAAATGAGAAGCTATTGCGACTGGGGGGGGGAGATGGAGAAGGAATGCCAGGGCCCGAGGGCTGAGGGAGAGGTGGGGAGGAGGCAGTCTGGGTTAACAGAATTGAGAAAATTCAATGTTTAAGCCCAGAGGATGCAGACTCCCCAAGCGGAATATGAGGTGCTGTTCCTTCAACTTGCGGTGTTGCTCACTCTGGCCGTGGAGGAGGCACAGGACCGAGAGGTCAGATACGGAGTGGGAGGGGGAGTTGAAGTGCTGAGCCACCGGGAGGTCGGGTTGGTTATTGCGGACCGAGCGGAGGTGTTCGGCGAAACGATCACGTAGCCTCCGCTTGGTCGACAAACCAGTATGTCTTTGGAGTGTGGGAGGAAAGCGGAGAACCCGGAGAAAACCCACGTTGTCATACAATCTCTGTATGACAAACATGTCCTGCACATCTCCGTCGAACTTTGCCGCTCTAACCTTAAATCTATGCCCTCTAGTATTTGAAATTTCCATCCTGAGTACAAAGGTTCTGACTGTCTATCCTATCTATGCATTTCATTAGCCTGTTAGTGTGCATTTCAGTTTTTGTTTAGTCAGGTATTTTCAGTTATGGTAAGAACACTTGCGAGAAGCATAGTCTTTTGGTTTCAATGAAAAGCAACTCAATTAAAATCGATAATTTACAAACTTTATTCCAGCATGAATTATTTCTTTGACAAAATCTTTATGTTATCTCAGGTATTTCACAAAAGGTATTTGCAATGTCTTATATTAGTCCATTGCTGTCTTAACAATCTGAACAAATAGCAAGTCATATTAACTATTCGATATGATCAATTTAGTTTAGTTTAACGTTACGGTCCACTGTGATCACACTGAACATCGATCACCTGTTCACACTAGTGCAATGTTATCCCACTTTCTCATCCACTCCCTGCACACCAGAGGCAATTTTACAGAGGGCCAATTAACCTTCAAACTCACACGTCTTTTGAATGTTGGAGGAAACCGGAGAACCTGAAAGAAATCCACGTGGTCAAAGTGAGAACGTGCAAACTCCATACAGACAGTACCCGAGGGTCAAGATCGAATGTGGGTCTCTGGCACTCTGGTGAGACAGCAGCTCTACCAGCTGCGCCAGTGTGCTGCCACATCAGTAGCATCGATTTTCAGTTTACTGTTCCAGATAACAATAATTGCATAAGCATTAGAAGGGTCTCGACCCAAAACGTCACCCACTCCTTCTCTCCAGAGATGCTGCCGGTCCCGCTGAGTTAAGGGCCTGTCCCACTTTCACCACCTAATTCACAACCTTTTTTACTCGTGGACATTTTTCATCAGGCTAGAAAAAACGCCCCGACCTACTTGATGCTATCAGTACCTACGATTAGCATCAGGACCTACCTACGACCTACCTACACCCTCCTACAACCTCCTACGAACTCGTGACGACCATGCTGCAAGTATGAGTCAAGGGCAAACTCGGCAGAGGTCATGAATTAGGTCGTGAAAGAGGGACAGGCCCTTTACTCCAGCTTTTTCTGTCTATCTTTGGTTTAAACCAGCATCTGCAGTTCCTTCCTACACATTTATATTGATTGATTGATTTGTAGAAAAGCAGTGGGATAGAAGACCATCAGTCTGGGTTGGAATTATTTGAACGATAATGTTGGTCAGGTCACCGTGATGTTATACTCGTAGTGATCGGAATGGCCTGGCTCTTGTTCCACAGATGAGCTGAAGGCAAAGCCATATTGGCCCACATGATAGAACTGTGAGCAGATGACCATAAGCAAATACAATGCTGAGGGATTTTGAGGCTTTTGTAGGGAAAAGAGGGATATGGATCACATGCGAGCAGAGGAGACTAAACTTAATGAGCTTATGATTGGCAACATGCTTGGCACACACACTGTGGGTCGAAGGGCCTCTTCCTGTACTGCCCTATGTTCTGTTCTAAATGCTGCCAACTGACATAATCCAGGGTGCTGGAGTAGGGGCTGAGGGACTGATACGCATTGATTCAGCGTATCCATAGCAAAGGCTACATGGGGAAAGACCACAGTACTACCACTGTGCACTGAGGGATGACATCCTGGGTAATAGCCTCTCAATATTCCCGATATTGGGGGAGTCCAAAACCAAGGGCCACAGTTTAAGAATAAGGGGTAAGCCATTTAGAATGGAGATGAGAAAAAAACGTTTTCACACAGAGGACTGTGATTCTGTGGAATTCTCTGCCTCAGAAGGCAGTGGAGGCCAATTCTCTGGATGCTTTCAAGAGAGAGTTATACAGAGCTCTTAAAGATAGTGGAGTCAGGGGGTATGGGGAGAAGGCAGGAACGGGGTACTGATTGTGGATGACCAGCCCTGATCATATTGAATGGCGGTGCTGGCTCGAAGGGCTGAATGGCCTACTCCTGCGCCTATTGTCTATTGTCAAAACTTTTTGTGGGCATATTGTTTACAGAGGAAACATGAGTGGCATAGATAGATGGTGGGAGAATGCAGATACAATGAACGTGGAGATGGGCATGTACCAAATGTATTTCAGGAATGCTTGATTCTTGATTACTCAGGGTCAGGGGTTATGGGGCAAAAGCAGCAGAATGGGGGCGAGAGGGAAAGATAGAGCAGCCATGATTGATTGGCGGAGTAGACATGATGGGCCAAATGGCCTAGTTCAGCTCCTAGAAATGAAGTATGAACTTATCAATATTGTCACAATTAAATTATGTTTTTTAAAATAAAAAAGTGATTATAGAATTCAAGTATCACCAGCCACACTGGACACTGATGGCCTGGGCCCTATGTAACAACCTCTTATAAGTTTCACTGAAGCAGTAGTTAAGGGTGAAACATTAGTTATGTTAACATAGCGTAGGCCAATGCTTCGAATTGCTTGGTACAGTGAATGCAGATAGTGACATGTCCCAATTATATTTACCACATATGTTGTGAATAAAGTACGCTTTGGAAAAACCCCAAAGCTGCACAAATGCACCCTAGGACCTCTCTTGGGCTGGTGCTGAGAAGGGCCTCAGCTCCTCATACACAGTTGTGGAGACTCATTCCCTCTGCACTCTTCCCTCGAGGTGGTTGTGGAGCCGATGAGACCATCCACCACTTCCTTGTGGAGTGCACATTTAACAAGATGTTCTGGAGGTAGACAAAAGTGCTGGAGAAACTCAGCGGGTGCAGCAGCAACCTGGAGCGAAGGAAATAGGCAACGTTTTGGGCCGAAACCCTTCTTCAGAGGTTCTGGAGGTTGGGCAAGGGGTGGGGGGTGGGGGGGGGGGGGGAGGGGGGGAGGAGGGTACAGTCTCCTCCTGAGCTGGGAGAGTCTAGGACCGAAGTGCAAGGCCTCAGAATAAAAGGACATACCTTTAGAAGGGAGATCAGGAGAAATTTATTTCGTCAGAGGGTGGCGAATCTGTGTGATTCATCGCTACAGACTGCTGTGGAGGCAAAGTCTTTGGGTATTTTTAAAGTGAAGATCGATAGGTTCTTGATTGGTATCAAAGGTTATAGGGAGAAGGCCCTCTTTGTTAGTGTGTCCTTTTGTTGCTGTCGGTACTTATATGAGTACGTCCATTGATTGAGATGTGTCATGTTATCTCACTGCCATCATAATGGTATTTGTGCTACATATGTCAGACACGGTGAGTCACTGTCTACTGTAAATCAATTAGACTGCACGTAATCCTATTTCTTCACTTGCATGGAGGCTGAATGCAGAAAGGAAAAACTCAATGGGCCGAAGGGCCTATTTCTGTGCAGATTTATGGGTTTCCGTGCTCCATGACTACAACTGTACGACATTATAATGGTTTAGATTTTTGAAGAACATTCACCTACATTTTTCAAAACAGTACCAAGTGGTATTTTATGATAACAAACATCCCAAATCAATTGTCTTATTTTACTTTAGCTCCATTAATATATGAAAACATTCATACAACACTTAAACACCTAAAACCTAGAGATATCTTCTGATGGATTGAAAGAAAGTCTGACGTGGGAGATAAAAGAATGTATGTTTGCATAGTGAAGGTAAATGTTTTACTGTTCAAGCAAAGCTATTTAGAGAGAGTTAATGCCGTAGCAGAAAGTTCATATTCATTGTAGTGTTGCTGCTCAATGCAAACAAAAAATCAGTTGCGTTCAGTTTGTCTCAGCATGATCATGTACAAAATCATGAGAGGAATAGACCGGGGAGACACACAGAGTCTCTTGCCCAAAGTAAGGGAATCGAGAACCAGAGGACATAGGTTTAAGATGAGGGAAGAAAGATTTAACAGGAACCTGCGGAGCAACTTCTTCACACAAGGGGTGGTGGGTGTTTGGGATGAGCTGCCGGAGGAGGTAGTTGAGGCAGGTACGATCGCAACGTTTAAGAAACAATTAGACTGGAATGTGGACAGGACAAGTTTATAGGGGTATGGGCCAAACACAGGCAGGTGGAACTAGTGTGGTCGGTGTGGGCAAGTTGGGCTGAAGGGCCTGTTTCCATGCTGTAAGACTCTATGATCATGAGATCTGAAAAAAAAAAAAAAAAATTCTACAGAATGAGAGGAATATGTGAGGGGAATATACATGATGAATGCACAGCAATTCATTTACCCAGGGTGGAGGAATCAAAAACAAGGGGGCATATGTTTAAGATGCGAGAGGCAAGATTTAAGACAAAACTGAAGGATAACTTTTTCAACCAGAGGGTGGTGGGTATATGGAATGAGCTGCCAGAAGAGGTAGTTGAGGCAGATACCAGAATGGCATGTACAAGACACTTGGACATGTACATGAATAGGAAAGGCTTAGAGGGATATTGGGCAAATGTGGGAAAATTGGACCACTGTAGATGGGGTATTGTGGTTGGCATGATCGAGTTGTTTCCACACTGCACACGTTCATGACTCCATGACTATATGCATATATGGAGAGAAAGATGATTTTCAACAATCAAATGATTCAATTTTCTCTGGCAGAAGTGGAGGCAATGAAGAATTACACACTCCCATGTAGACTTGGTTTTATGAATGTTTCTCCTTCTCAGACAACCTCATGGGATTAAGGGTGACTTACTTCCACTCTGATTCTGTGGACTCTGAGGGGCTTGAAGAAGCCCATGTGGAAAGCCACAGACTGTTCCCGAGATGATGCAGGAGGTTCCTGTTGGTGATTTGTGAGGCCCTTATTTATCTATTTATTTATTGATTTTTATTTGTTCATTTAGTTGGGCTTATTTATTTATTGTCACATGTAATGGTACAGTGAAAACATTTTGTTGCATGCTAGCCAGTCAACAGAAGGTGGTGTGCCCCTTACATCTCTTATGCGGGATTGGTCCTGATGCATGGACTTGAGGAGATCAAGACCCATCCTGAATGCTCCATCTCCATATTGAGCAGTCATGGGCCAGAGATTCCCAGGGTTCAATGGTGATGTTGGATTTTATCATGCAGTTCTTCCCACGACTAGCCTCAGAATTAAAGGGCACTCCTTTAGAAAGGAGGTGAGGAGGAATTTTTTTAGTCAATCTGTGGAACGCATTGCTCCAGAGGGCTGTGGAGGCCAAGTCAGTGGTTATTTTTAGGGCAGATGGTAGACAAATTATTGATTAGAACAGTTGTCAAGGGTTATGAGGAGAAGGCAGGAAAATGGGATTAGGAGACCGAGATCAGCTGTGATTGAATGGCGGAGTAGACTTGATGGGCCAAATGGGCCTAATTCCATTCCTATAATTTGTGAACTTGGGAATTTATGATGGAACTCAGAATAGAGTATCTGCTTTGGGTGTCAGCCAATAGACCTGTCCAGCAGATGTCTGGGACATCAGTGCTGGGGATTTTTGCCTCAGACAGGATGCTTAGGTTGGTTTGCTTATGTTTCAGTGCATTTGGAGTAGTTTGTGGAGATGCAGCAATGTAGTTTGTGGAGATGGCTGATTCCAGCCGATATCTCCCACGTTGGGCGTACACCTCCTGCGAGAGAGAAGCGAGCATGTGAATCATTCTGCAAAGCTGTTCTAAGGAAGCATTTGTCAGAGTGGGAGGGTACAGATGCAAGATTTTGAAGTTTGGGAATGTGAATTCAATTAAACGCAGAGTGTAGGAGTGTAGGGATTAACACAAAAGGCTGCCTCGCCAACAGTCTGTCTTTCTTTTCCTTCTTTGCATTTTAATTGTATCTGTTAAATGTATGTTTTTACAAATAGCCCTCTGTCATTTTCACCACCTCCAACGTGACCCCACCACTCGCCACATCTTCCCATCTCCCCCCTGACTGCTTTCCGCAAAGACAGCTCCTTCCGTAATTCCCTGGTCAATTCTTCCCTTCCCACCCGCACCACCCGCTCCCCGGGCACTTTCCCTTGCAACTTCAAGAGATGCTACACGTGTCGCTTTACCTCCCCCCTCCGACTCCATTCAAGGACCCAAGCAGTCGTTCCAGGTGGGGCAGAGGTTCACCTGCACCTCCTCCAACCTCATCTATTACATCCGCTGCTCTAGATGTCAGCTGATCTACATCGGTGAGTCCAAGCGTAGGCTTGGCGATCGTTTCGCCGAACACCTCCGCTCGGTCCGCATTAACCAACCTGATCTCCCGGTGGCTCAGCACTTCAACTCGCCCTCCCATTCCGAATCCGACCTTTCTGTCCTGGGCCTCCTCCATTGTCAGAGTGAGCGCCACCAGAAACTGGAGGAGCAGCACCTCATATTCCGCTTGGGTAGACTGCACCCCAGTGGCCTGAACATTGACTTCTCCAATTTCCGGTAGCCCTTGCTGTCTCCTCCCCTTCTCAGCTCTCCCTCAGCCCTCTGGCTCCTCTTCTTCCTTTCTTCTTCCCACCCCCCCACCCTGCATCCGTCTGAAGAAGGGTTTTGGCCCGAAACGTTGGCTATTTCCTCCGCTGCATAGATGCTGCCGCACCCGCTGAGTTTCTCCAGCATTATTGTCTACCTTGTATGTTTTTTTGTGTTCTTTAGGTTGTTTTATATGGGGGGGGGGGGGGGGGGAATTAGGGCAAACCTTTTTTTTAATCTCCCCTCTACGGAGGTGCGATTTTTATTCCGTATCATATCTCCGCCTGCACTGTGGCCTAACATCGAGTAGTTGGCGGACTTTGCTGGAGACCGACTTTTGAGAGCTCCATCGCGGGGAGGCAACGTGACTTTAACATCACAGAGCCTGTTACCCCTTTTCAGTTTTTTTTCAGTTTCTTACCTTGCCGGAGATGCGACTAATTTTCGGATCGAATTCTCTGGTCGCTCTGCGGCCTACCATCGATGGAGCTGGAGGCCTCCTCGGACTGAACTTGGGCTGCACCGTGGAACATTGGAGCCGATCCCTTGGCTGGGATCGCTCCAACCACAGCCTGTGGACTTCATCGGGAACTTGAAGTCTCGGGAGAGGCCGTGGATGTCCGGAACTCCAATGTCGCGGAAGGTTCGACCAGCCCCGACGCGGGGTTCGATCGTCCGGCGCGGGGGATCTGACATCCTCCCGATGCAGGAGCTGATCTCCTCGACGCGGAGGGCCCGCTGCCGTCTACGGGAGTCAAGATCATCCCGTCAACGGAGGGCTCGAGGCCCCCGACCACGGGAGAGCAAAGGGAAGAGATTGAACTTTTATTTGCCTTCCATCACAGAGAGGAATGTGGAGGAGTCACTGTGGTGGATGTTTATGTTAAAATGTGTTTTGTGTGTTCCATGGCTTTTTATTTGTATAACTGACTTGGCAAATGAAATTCCTCGTATGTTGCAAGACATACTTGGCTAATAAAGTATTATTGTGCTTGTGATTGTGATTGTGATTGTGTGTACATAGAAACATAGAAAATAGGTGCAGGAGTAGGCCACTCGGCCCTTCGAGCCTGCACCGCCATTCAATATGAACATGGCTGATCATTCAACTGAGTATCCTGTACCTGCCTTCTCTCCATACCCCCTGATCCCTTTAGCCACAAGGGCCACATCTAACTCCCTCTTAAATATAGCCAATGAACTGGCCTCAACTGCCTTCTGTGGCAGAGGATTCCAGAGACTCACCACTCTCTGTGCGAAAAATGTTTTCCTCATCTCGGTCCTAAAGGAATTCCCCCTTATCCTTAAACTGTGACCGCTTGTTCTGGACTTCCTCAACATCGGGAACAATCTTCCTGCATCTAGCCTGTCCAACCGCTGAACAGGATGGAGTGGTAGAACCTGGGCAGGGCTGGGGGTTGAAGGGGTAGGTTGTGAGGTGGAGCGGAAGAGAGTGTGTGGAGAATAAAGTGCATTAGGATAGGATTAGTGTGAAATTAATTGATGGTTGGCATGCACTCAATGGGCCAAAGGGCCTCTTTCTGTGCTGTACATCATATGACTCCCTGAATAAGATAACATATTTATTTAACATTTTTATATTTTGGATTGTACACATACAACCAAATGAAATGTAAAGTGTACTTTGAACAGTCCTAAGAGAACAAATGGCGCACACATTCTGGATAGACACAAAATGCTGGAGTAACTCGGCAGTTCAGGCAGCATCTCTTGTGAAATAGAATAAGTGATATCCCGGGTTGGAACCCTTCTTCAGACTGAAAAATAGAGGTGGTGGGGTGGGAACTAGCGGAGAATAAAGGATGGACCAAATCAGGGCCAGTAACCTCAGGAAGAATTACCTGATGTTGGTTGGGGAAGATGTGCCAGTGAGAGGGATACAACAATGTGAAGAGTGGAACAAGCAGGGTGACTAGGGTGGGAGAGGGGGTTAGAGAGGTAGGGGGGAGTGCAGGAGTTACTTGAAATTAGAGATATCAACGTTCATACCTCTGGGCTGTAAGCTGCCCAAGCGAAATATGAGGTGCTGTTCCTCAAATTTGTGTATGGCCTCACTCTGACAGTGGAGGAGGGCCAGGACAGACAGGTCAGTATGGGAATGGTTATGAGGAGTTAATATATTTGGCGAACGGGAGATCGCATAGACCACGGTGAAGTCAGCCTTATATCATGGTCTGGCTGACCGAAAATCAGTAGCTATTTGTTGTTTTTAATGTTAGGTTATTTCCCAGGTTAATTCCCGGGATGGCGGGACTGACATATGATGAAAGAATAAATCGACTGGGCTTGTATTCACTGGAATTAATAAGGATGAAACGTGTATAAATTCCTAAAGGATTGGACAGGCTAGTTGCAGGAAAAATGTTCCCGATTTTGGGGGAGTCCAGAACCAAGGGTCAAAGTTTAAGAATAAGGGGTAGGCCATTTAGGGACTGAGATGACAAAATACTTTTTCACCCAGAGAGATGTGAATCTGTGGAATTCTCTGCCACAGAAGGCAGTCAAGGCCAATTCATTGGATGTTTTCAAGAGTTATGGGCCTGTCCCACTTGGCGATTTCTTAGGCAACTGCCGGTGCCTGTCATAATCGTAGTAGGTCGGTGGAAAAACGACGACAACCTACGTCATGCTGGCAACAACCTACGACAGCACCTACGTCAGGAGAAGTCAAGCTACGTTCATTGGCGTAAAAACACAGTGTCAGCAAAAAATTTTCAACATGTTGAAAATTTTGCGCCGACCTGAAAGATGCTACGAATTTTTGCACGACTGAGGAGACTACTGCCGGCGACCACCTGTGGTTGCCTAAAAAGTCACCTAAGTCACCTAAGTGGGACAGGCCCATTAGATTTTGCGCTTCGGGCTAAAGGAATCAAGGGATATGGGGAGAAAGCAGGAACGGGGTACTGATTTTGCATGATCGGCCATGATCAAATTGAATGGTGGTGCTGGCTCGAAGGGCCGAATGGCCTACTCTTGCACCTATTTTCTATGTTCCTATGTTTCTAATGTACCTGTAAAACTCGAGCAAGTAGGAATGTAATTGTTCCAGTTCTGATGCATATGACAGTTAACACTCTTGACTCATGTCCCAATTAGTGTCCTAGGTGGCGCTGGCACTCAACCAGAAACATTATCACATGTGCAGCACCCACCTCTTCCACTGAAAAGGGTGGGGTGACAGCAAACCTAAACAGAGATGTTTCAACCACCAAAGATCCTATAGCGGAGCAAGATAGATGACTCCTTCTAAATGCAATGGGCTGACGTGTAGGACGCAACAGAGCGGAACGTGGGCCTTTTTTTCATCCATTTCCGTAACCCGACCCGACCCGACCGGACCCGACTCGCAGTGTAATCAGCGTTGCGTGGGAACGGTTTGTGTTAATAAATTATATAATTCTGAAAATGAGGAGATGATTTTTCCCAAATAACTTTTATTTTTACGAGGATGTTTCCGTAACCGGCTTCCATCTCCGCACTAGTTATCTTTGCTCCGCTATGGGATCTTTGGTGCAGAGACGGAAGCCGGTTACGGAGATGGGGCCGAAAATCACCCATGAATCTGCCCATGACTGTACTACGTCTTTTTCATTGAGTGATCTATCTTGCTCGCTATAGTATCTTTGGTTTTAACAATATTAGAACGAAGGCGCGTTGTGTTAACGTACAAAAGTACTTTTATTGAGCCTCCTATTGGCGACCACAAAACAAGTCGGTTGAGTTCATGCCAATTGCAGTTTCCAAGTTAAGATTCCAAGTCCGTTTAACCAGAACACATCATATTGATATTTAAACAGGGTGGAGTTTTGGAAAATTGACTGATATTAAGAAGGACGTGTTGTTGAATCGAGAAGTCACATGGGTGACTTTCAAAATTGTTACTCTTCTTCCTCTTGCGTGTGGCGTGCACAGCCTAAAGTTGTTGGACAACTTGTTCTATTTGATCTTATTTGATTGTGCACGCCAGGTTGATTGCATTCGTTGAAACAGGGCGCACCAAGTGAAGGTTGCAATCTCCCACCCCAAAATTGTTACTGATGTTAATGGTTCCAAATTATCGTTATTGCATATTCCCGACCTGCAACCAGGCAATGATCAAGAAAGACACAAGTGCTGGAGTAATTCAACGAGTCAGACAGCATCTCTGGTGAACATGAATAAATGATGTTTCAGGTTATAAGGTCATAAGTGATAGGAGCAGATTAGGCCATTAAGCCCATCACGTCTACTCTGCCATTCAATCATGGCTGATCTATCTCTCCCTCCTAACCCCATTCTACTGCCATCTCCCCATAACCTCTGACACTTGTACGAATCAAGAATCTATCTGCCTCTGCCTTAAAACTATCTATTGACTTTCCCTCCATAGCCTTCTGTGGTAAAGAATTCCACAAATTCAACATATGTCACCCTCTGACGAAAGAAATTCCTCCTCATCTCCTTCCGAAAGGAACGTCCTTTAATTTTAAGGCTATGACCTCTAGTCCTGGACTCTCCCACGAGTGGAAAAATACTCTCTACATCCACCCTATCCAAGCCTTTCATTATTGTGTAAGTTGAAGTCCCCCCTCATTCTTCTAAAATCCTGGGAGTAAAGGCCAGGTGCCGTCAAACGCTCAAAAGGTTGCCGTCAAAAGATTGGGACCCTTCTTCAGATTGCTTTCAAGATTCTTATTCAGATTTTATCAAAGTTCCATTATCTGAGAATTGGAATCATGTTTTTGCTTATGTTCCATTTTCACCATAGTGATATGTTCAGGAAATATAATGTTTTTATATTTTGCAACTTTAAACCTATTAGCTACTAGTGCACAAAGTGAATGCTACTCTGGTGTAGTTGAGAGAGAACAGTAGTATATGTCCTTCATCGGGATTATCTGATGGAACAGGTAGGAAAGAACTGCAGATGCTGGTTTAAATCGGAGATTGACACAAAATGCTGGAGTAACTCAGCGGGACAGACGGCATCTCTGGAGAGAAGGAATGGGTGACATTTCAAGTCTGAAGAAAGGTCTCGACCCAACATGTCACCCATTCCTTCTCCCCAGCATTTCAGTTATCCAACATTTTGGGGAAAGGCCATGAATCACCCCAGCAACTTTTGGATTTCTGTGCAAGCTAACATTTATAGATGAAACAAGGCTGTCCTATTCATTTCAAAGGACTAGGCTGGACAGGTAAGTATGTCTTACTTACAATTTTTTTAACTATTTCTAAAGTGTTGGAGTATTTTGAAATGTTTAAACGTGGCTGGTTTTATGTACTTTAAATTTTTTATTATATATCGTAGTGGCTCGTTATGCTAGCCGTAGGTACTCGGGGCATTAGGTAAGTCGGGACGTTTTTTCCAGCCTGATAAAAAATGTCCACGAGTAAAAAAATAGCCCAGCGTACCTTCGGCTGGCATAACGAGCCGCTACGATATATCCACGGACTCCTATGGCCTCCTACAGACTCGTTACGAACATTCTGCAAGTTTGAAAACTCGGGAGAATTCGTAAATAACTAAGGAGAATTTGTGAATAACTCGGGAAAGTGGGACAGACCCTTAAGGTTAAGTCTTGAATCTGCATTACTCTGCCTTTTTGCTCTCCTTTTATAGGGGAGGTGGGTCTATAGGCCACTTTTTTTCATAATCAATACCTCATTCCTACTACAGATGGCACCCAATCTTAGCTTTCAGATAAAGGTTCCCGACACAAGACGTTGCCTATCCAATCCCTCACCAGTTGCTGGCCTGACCCACTGAGTTTAGTTTAGTTTAGTATAGTTTATTGTCATGTGTAAAAGCGTTTATTGTATGCCAACCAGTTCCTTCATTCTGGTGGTGCCGACGATGGCTGCCACGGTGTACTGTTCCTTGCTGTTTTGTCTGTGTTTGTTCGTTTATGTCGTCTGTGAAAATCCCACAAGCATCAATTTCAGGAGAGAGGTGCTCGTTAACATCAGATATACGGTGCCTCCAAACATTGTTCCGGATTTCTCTCACTCACTGTATTATATGAGACATACGTGTCGGCGGGCTGTGGCTGTGTTCAAGGTCTTGAGACGGAGGGGCGATCTGGAGCACTCTCCCGACTCCGGCCAGGAGGATTACGCACATTGCTCCCGAGTATATTCTTTGCAAAATTACGTTCTCTCAACAACTAAGTGGACAAACTGCAACTCCTGTGCCAAACAGACAAGGACATCTCTTGAGCCGTTGCCCTGTGTTTCACCGAGACCTGGCTGTGTGAGTTGACCCCGGACAATGCGCTGCAACTGACTGGCTTTCAACTACACAGAGCGGACCGCGAAACGGAGGCAGCGGGGAAATCAAGAGGCGGTGGAATATGCTTCTATATTAACCAGGGCTGGGCAGTGACATCACGGTGCAGTCTAACCTCTGTTCTCCTAATCTGGAATTTTTTTTATAAATTGCAAACCCTTTTATTCTCCGAGGGAATTTACCTCTTTTATTCTCGCTGGAATTTACATCCCACCTCAAGCCTGCGTACGTGAGACGCAAACGCTACTCGCTGACCAGATAATGAGGGTAGAGAGTCACTTCCCGGACTCAATGGTCATTGTTTTGGGGGACTTTAACAAAGCTAACCTCAGCCGAGAACTTCCAAAATACAGGCATCACGTTACCTGCCCCACCAGAGGGGAGAGAACCCTCGATCATTGTTATACTACAATCAGGAATGCATATCGCTCTGTTCCCCTTGTGGCTCTGGGACTCCCTGATCATTGTTTAGTTCACCTTATTCCGACCTACAGGCAGAAACTAAAATCTGCTAAGCCTGTGGTCAGAACAATGAAAAAGTGGACTAGCGAGGGCATTTAAAATCTACAGCCCTGCTTTGACAGCACTGATTGGAATGTGTTCAGGGATAACCATAAGCCTCAATGAATATACAGACACTGTGACATCATATGTCAGCTTTTGTGAGGACAGTTGCATTCCCACTAGGACCCGGATCAGGTTCAACAACGACAAGCCCTGGTTTACAGAAGGTAGTTGAGGCCAATTCATTGGCTATATTGAAGAGGAAGTTAGATGTGGCCCTTGTGGCTAAATGAATCAGGGGGTATGGAGAGAAGGCAGGTACAGGATACTGAGTTGGATGATCAGCCATGATCATATTGAATGGCGGTGCAGGCTTGAAGGGCCGAATGGCCTACTCTTGCACCTATTTTCTATGTTTCTATGTCTAACTCAGACAGTTCCGCCAGTCTAAAGATGAGGCCTACAGGAGCAGGGATGCAGACCTCAACAGGCAGGCCAAGTACAAGCTGAGAAAAGGAATCAGAGCTGCCAAGGAAAGGTACTCTGAGAAGTTGAGGAGAAAGTTCTAATGCATCTTCTTCAGTGTGGAAGGGCTTGCACACCAGTGCAAGAAATCACCAGTGCCCTCGTCCACTACCCACCTCCTCCTTGCTGCCCAACATCAGTCTGGCCACTTCTGAAATTGAGGAAGATGGCCGCGCCGTTGTGTTTGGCTGCCCGTCATCTCCCGCCTGAACAAATACCCTCTCCAGGTAATCTCTACCGTTCATATGGCCTGCAGTCAAAGCTGGCGTATGGACGGCAGGCATTACTAAATATACAAGCCTCGGTCGTTGAGGTTTTCACCCGAGGCCCCGGTTCGAGCCCCGGGTGAGGCCCCGCATCGAGCCCCGCATCGAGCCACGGGTAAAGCCGCACACCGAGCCGAGTCTCTGTCGTCGAGATCTGCATCCGTGGCCCCAGAAAGACCCCGGACTGGGCCTCCAACTGAACCCCAAACAGACCCCTGGAAAAGGCTTCATTTACCGTTTGTTCCTCGCTCAGCTCCAGTTAAAGCATGGGCTTGGCCTTGCGGCAGCTGCCGCACGCGCCGAGCCAGGAGGCGGGGTAAACGCGCGGGCGCCCTGGTAAGGCTGAAGAACCTCGCCCGCGCCCGTTTAACATCTGCTTACCTCACCCAGCGCTGCGAGGATGGACCTGGTTGGCCCTACTGCTCCATCCATCGGCGGTCCCTTGAGCCCAGGTATGTTTCTCTCCGGTCGATCCTGCCGGTCCCAGGTCTGTCGGCACGCGGGCGCCAAGCCAGGCCCTGTGTGAAGCACGGCGGCGTGGTCTCCCTGAACCTCCGCCCGCTGGCGTGGGAGCCGCTACCTACCCTCAACTCACCTGCAGTCCCTGCAAAAGTGGCCCTGATCAATGCGAGATCAGTGCTGAATAAAACCTTCATCCTCAATGACTTCTTCACCGCACGTGGATTGGACTTCCTACTGATCACAGAAACCTGGATTCATCCTGGTGAGCTTGCTCCACTTGTGGAACTCTGCCCTGATACCTGTAACTTTTTCAGCTCACCTAGGCTGTCCGGTCGCGGTGGGGGCCTAGCCACTCTGTTTAAGAAGCATTTCAACTGCCGCCCTCTAAACGCTGATCACGTCTCCAGTTTTGAATATCAAATTATCATAGTTGGTCTATTCTGTCCGCTTTTAATTGTTCTGGTGTATTGTCCCCCAAAAACAAATAAGGACTTTATCTCACAATTTGGTGATCTTCTCGCTAGCTTGTTGCCCAAATTTGACCAGGTCCTGATTCTTGGTGACTTTAACATTCATGTCTGCTGTCCCACAAAGCCTCTAGTGAGTGAATTTATGAACCTGGTTGAGTCCTTCAATCTGTCTCTACTCACCACTGGACCTATGCACAAGCTTGGCCATACACTAGACCTAGTGCCATCGTCTGGTCTCCCAACTTGTAACACAGATACTATTGATGCCTGTCTGTCTGATCACAGTGCTATTATATTCGATATGTCTCTGCCTTTCTCTCCCTCAAAGTCCCAACTCCCTGCTCGCTACTCCCGCTACGTTAACTCCACGATGGCCAGTAAGTTCTCTGAGGCTCTCATAGCTGCCCCCGACATCTACACTATTGAGGCGTCTACCTCCCACCTCAGCACCGACGACCTAATTTCTCTATTCAATACTACTTGCTCTTCCATCTTGGATTCTGTTGCCCCTCTTAAAATGAAAAAGCCTAAGCCTAAAGGCTGGCCCTGGCTCAATGACATCACCAGAGCCCTAAGAAGAGAATGCAGAAAATCAGAACCGAAGTACAAATCTGATAAGCTTCAAATTTCCTTCGAACTCCTGAAAAACAACCTTCACAAATACCAGGAAGCGGTAAAATCCGCAAGAACAAAATGCTTTTCCACCCTTATCACCAAAAACGCTCATAATTCCAAGGTCCTTTTTAGCACCATCACCTCCATCATTTGTCCTGCCCCCAGCACCAGCTTAACCGGGTTCCCGACTAAGTGCGAGGAATTTACTACATTTTTCACCATCAAGGTAAAGAACATAAGAACGAATATCTCCCCTCCCACCCGTGACCTGGCTGTCTCATTGGTCTGTTCTTCAAAATTAGATTGTTTCCAACCTGTTACTCTACCCTCCCTTGTAAAACTGGTCACCACCATGAAACCTACGACCTGCCCCCTCGACACTGTCCCCTCTGCCCTCCTAACGGACGTCATCATAACAGCCGGTCTCTGCATCCTCGCCATCTTCATCAGTTCTCTGGCCACTGGCACTGTTCTTACCTGCTTCAAGCACGCGGTGGTCCAGTCACTCCTGAAAAAACCTAACCTCGACCCCACCTTGCCAAGCAACTACAGACCCATTTCTAAACTGCCTTTCCTCTCAAAAGCCCTTGAAAAGGTAATCTTAAGTCAACTTATGCCTTACATTCACCAAAATACTATCTTGGAAACTTTCCAATCAAGTTTCAGGGCTCACCACAGCACAGAGTCTGCCTTGTTGAAGGTACATAATGACTTACTGCTCACAGTTGACTCTGGTGACTGTGCAATCCTGCTCCTTCTTGACCTCAGCGCAGCATTTGATACTGTCGACCACACCATCCTATTTGACCGTCTCCAGTACGGGGTTGGCATTGATGGCACTGCCCTGAGCTGGTTCATCTCCTACCTCAAAGGTAGGAGTTTCTCTACTAACATAGGCAACTCTTTCTCCACCCCAGCCAGCCTCTGCTGTGGGGTTCCACAAGGTTCCATCCTTGGCCCCATTCTCTTCTCCCTGTATATGCTCCTCTTAGGCCAAGTCATTGAAAGGCATGGCATTTCCTTCCATTGCTACGCAGACGATACACAACTGTACCTCCCCCTGAAGCCCAAAAAACAATCAAATCTGCTTAACCTTTCCCGCTGCCTCGAGGATATAAAGGATATAAGGAATATCTCATGGTTGAAATACTCGGTTTTAAGAAAGTGTTTAAACCATCTCACTGTCTCTGTCCCCTAATCTTATTCTCACCGGCAAATTAAGATATGATCTGGATTTGATCTTGACTATAGGTGCTATCTTTACGGAGTTTGTGCGTTCTCCCTGTGACCATGTGGGTTTTCTCAGGGGTCTCCTGGTTCCCTCCCATATTCCAAAACGTACAGGTTTATAGGTTAATTGTCTCTGTAAATGGCCCCTAATTTGTAGGATATATCTAGTGTACGGGGTGATCGTTGGTCCGGGCAGATTCGTGGTCCAACAGGCCTGTTTCCACGCTGTATCTCTAAACTAAGCTAAACGTGAAGAAGTGTATTCAATGAAGAGCATATTTGGAAAATCACTTCCCCAATAATTACTCAGTCAACTCAGACCGTTAAAGGCAAGATCTCACTCAAGCCATCGCGCAGGAGAAAATGTTAGCAAGAGGAACAATTTGATCTTGATGACACTTAATTGGTACTGTATGAATGAATGGGGAGGAGGTCATAATTGGAACTAATTTAACAACAGAAGATGGTGGACACACACGCATGATGGTTTTAGACTTTTCTGTTTTTGTTTCAGATTCCTAGCATTCATGTTTTTTTTTAAATTTTGAGATTCGAAAACACGACAAAGCTTACTTTTACCCAGTTGAAATGTTGAGTATTTAGGAAGACCTACACTTCTTTATGTAGCACATCTCTGTGGCGCTCAGGAATGTCTTACTATGTTTAATCTGAAGGGTTCCCAACATTAATGTCCAGTTTAAACATTGGCAGACAAATTGCACGCAATAAATCTCAACTTTGAAATCTCAATGGATGAATTGTGAATTTGTTCGGTTTTGAAGTATTTATACAGAGAAACATTTTCAGTTGACCTCTTTTTCACCGAATGTCCACTAGAACAATTGAACTAAAGATTTAACTTGTTGGGTCAGAGTTCAAATAATGAACCACTCGAGCAAAGGGATGGCAATCTAGATTATGTTGACTATAAATAGTGTGTTTTAAACCCCAAACCTCTGCACAAATGTAAGAATGTTTGCACATCAGCTACGATTTAAGGCATTCGGTCAACTTTTAGCAGAGATTAAATATTTTGATGCCGTAAAGCTAGTAAAAATAATCCAGAGTCATAAAGGATAATACTTGCAATCAACATTGGGACAGCACTGTAGTGCAGTGGTAGCATTGCTGCCTTACACCCGCCAGAGATCCGGGTTCGATCCCAACTAAAGGTACTGTTTGTACAGAGCTTGTAAATTCTCTCTGTGACCCTGTGGGTTTTCTCTGGTGCTTTGGTTTCTTCCCACATTCCAAAGACGTACAGCTTTGTAGGTTAACTGGCTTTGGGGAAATTGTAAATTGTCCCTAGTGTGTTTTCCAAAGATGTGCAGGTTTGTAGGTTAATTGGCTTCTGTAAAATGTCCCTAGTACATAAGATAGATCCCTTGTCTGAAGTTGTGTGAGATTTGTCGCAACGGTTACCATTTTAATCTAGCGTGAAATGTCACAAACATCTTCTAAATTGACGTCTCTTAAACTTATCATGCATTTTTCATTTCTCACTGCTCACAAACTAAACTAATCATACCATTGTGATGGTTGACATTCAATTGATCTTTCAAAATTAAATGGAAGGTTTCATGTTATATGTGTTGAAGTTTTACAAAACTGAATTTTAGAATTTAGTATTTGTGATTTGTTATATCTTTTTAAATGATCGTTGAACTATTGGCTTCAGATTTAGATTTAGCTTTAGGGTGAATAATGTCACCTGTACCGAGGTACAGTGAAAAGTTTTGTTTTGCATGCAGTTCAGATAATTCTATACATTAATACAATCAAGTCAAACTCAAGTAAAATAGATAGAGCAAAGGTACAGAATACAGAATATAGTTCTCAGCTTTGTAGTACACCAGTTCCATAGACAAAGTCCAATGTCCACAATGGCATAGAGGTGGATAGGACCGCAGCTTATGGAAGGGCCATTTTGTCTTGTGAGCATTGCTGCCATGTTTTGTGAATGTTGATCAAATAGTTCTTAAGTTCTTCTCCATGGATTGTCACCTTGTCATGGTGGAGAAGCTTGTGTGGACCTGAGATCCTGAGAGCGATGCCGTCTGGAGCTGTGCTCCTGGTAAGGCCACCCATGGCGGTAAGGTCGAGGGGGAGGTCTCTGACAAAGAGCAATCCAACCAAGACCTCAACGGTGGAACAGGCGGAGGACGATGGCTGACCTTAGTGGAGCGTCACAACGGCTGGGAAGGCGGATGATAGGGTGACAGTCTCCCCATGTTAAACAAAGTCACGCACAGGTGTCCTCCATATAGGGAATAATACCCTGGAGACACCCATGGTTAACCACGACCGCAGGGGGCCTAAGGAGTTCTTAAGATAAGATTTTATTGTCATATGTCCCAGATAGAACAATGAAATTCTTACTTGGTGCAGCACAACAGAATATGTAACCATAGTACACTGTAAACAATATAATAAACGAGCGAGAGAGAAAAAGTTCAGTATCTATATATATACATACTCACATGCACACACACGCACACACATACACACACACACACACAAACACACACATATACACACACACACACACACACACACACACACACACACACACACACACACACACACACACACACACACACACATACACACACACACACACACACACACACACACACAAACACACACACATATATATACACACATACGCACACACAAAAAGCAAACAATAGTGCAAACAATAAAATGCCTTCCTTCCTGTTAAGAACTGTTGAACAATAGAGAATGGTTCTGTATGGTTCTGTTTTCCACAATTAAAATTGTAACTAACTCCATCCGTGTGTGAGATGGGAGATTCAAATTTCTGTCCTTTCACAGAAAAGGCAAATATTTCATTTGGACATCTTTCTAAACATCTTACATTTTCTGAGAATAAAGATTGATTTTAACCAGAAGTATTTAATTTACTTGCTTTATGACAAAGTTGAATTGCCAGCAATTTCCATTTTCATTCCACTTTTTGTTGTGTATGATTACTGAGCATGTTAAAAATTGTTTGTTTTAAACTTTTTAGTACAGCGTATGATGAAAACTATTACGGATTCACTCTTGGGTGTTTAAAATGAGCACAGTTTAGTTGCATAGGTTAGATCTCATTTCTTGTTATAGCAGCTTTTCCTCTGTAGTTGCCATTACAATGTAAAGGCCTATTAAGAATAGCAAAATAAACCAGAAATCTAGAAGGGTTATCAAGTTATCTTTAGGTCAAACAAGTATGTTTTACTATAAATATGCTCCTCACAGCAATTGATTTATTTTTTTAATGTATAACACTTTATAATAGCCAAGTATCTTTTTTTATTTTGCTTGTGTATAAATAAATAGAGACTGAAATATTTACATTATATTTTGTCCATGCAAGCTCAAGTCATTTTGCCTGGGTAATCTTTGGTTTTTCAGCAGTACCGACATAGCAAAATGTTTCTACGGAAGGCGTTGATATGAATATTTTCCTGCAGTATGGTAGCCTTTCATAAACTTTGATCTGTGTGTAATTACTAACTGGTTTTAGTTTTATTTTGGAGATAAAGCGTGAAAACAGGTACTTTGCCAAGCGAGTTTATTTTGAGTGAATACCAAGACTCTCGCTAAAAAGATGCTAGCAGAATTTTACAGCCTCAGTTTAATTATGTGCAGGAAACAAAGGAGTTAACAGGGAATTATGCTGGTTTCCATGTTTCCTTGGCAGATGAGCTAATTCAGAACATAAATATGTGATTTAAATATACAGCAGAGTTTTGTTTTTCCTACCAAATTTTTAAAAAAAAATACGATCATCTCAACCCTTCAAAAATGCACGTTCATGCATTCATCTTTTAATTTTCTTGTATGATTTGATTGCAAGGTAAAGAATATGGCGGAATTCTAAAATGAGAGTGTTGATTCACTGTTCTCTACCGCTGCGCCATTGTCAGCCCCTCTCGGTCATGACTGACCATGGGTGATGGATCCTGGTCGGATATAAGCCTGGGCGATGTCGTATGGAGGACAGGCTGTTGCCCATGCAGCACGTCCCCCCTCTCCACATCGTTGATCGATCCAAAGAAACAGCAGGGCCGTTACAGTTTGGCACCAGCGCTGTCGCAGGAGCTGCTAGAGCAAGGTTGTAGACAACGACGAACTGCCTTAGGGGCTCCGACTCCGGATTTTCTTGAGGTTTAGTCCTGGAGCCTTTTCCATGACTGGATATGGCCACAAGGCAGTGGAGGTTTTCCCTCTCCTAGATGGACTGCCTACCCAGGCTGATGAGCCTCATCTGCCCGAGACTCATGGGGGCGGGAACGTCTACCTTCCCGTGCAGGTCTATAGCACCTGCCCTCTGCCCACTGCCCATTATGCCGCAGCAGATGACACACACGCATATACACCCACACATACACACACATACGCATGCACACACAAGCACACACACACACACACACGCTCACATGCACACACACACACAAGCATGCACACACACACACACACACACACACACACACACACACACACACACACACACACACACACACACACACACACACACGTATGTACGTAAATTTGCTGATCAATTAATTCGCTTCCCAATGACTCATCTGGTCAGATAGCATCCATGGAAAGAGAGTTTAGTTTAGAGATCCAGTGTGGAAACAGGCCCTCCTGACTAATGATCACCATGGATATAGTTCTATCCTACACACAAGGAACAATTTACAGAAGCCAATTAACCTACAAACCTGCACATCTTTGGAGTGTGGGAGGAAACCGGAGCCCCCGGGGGAAAACCCACACAGTCACAGGGAGAATGTGCAAACTCCTTACGGACAGCATCTGGAGTTTGGATTGAACACGGGTCTCTGGTGCTGTTGGCAGCAACTTTATCGCTGGACCATTGTGCCCTCCTAAGCAGAGAGAGAGAGACACGCACACAGAGGTAAAGTTGCAGATCAATTCTCTTCCCGATGATATACAATATTAACTCTCCTGCTCCCTCTCCACAGACCAGGCCTGGCAAAATATTTTGAATATTTGCTTGGTTTACGTTTGATCGCACCTTTAGGAGAGGCACTATGAATAAATATTCCATCTTGGCGAGATAGAGAATTGTTAGAATACTCCCAGCAAGCAGAGCAGAGATATTCAGATTGGTCATAATATAATCTATGTTATCTCACATATAGGTCGTATATGATGAAATTAATTTTTATGGATTTGCAATGTATCAATGACAATCAAAGACATATTATTTAGCTCACCTTTTTATTTATCTCACGAGGAAATCCATCTAATTATGTTCAGTTACATTATATTCAATTTAATTTAATTAAAATTTGTGCAGTTCAGGTCAGCCCAATTTGGTTAATTTGGTTAATTAATTATTTTAAAACTCTGCTCAAGATCTTGCTGGGAGCACTGAGAAAGTTCTCTCCATTCAATTAAAGTAGGCCTAAAAAAGAGCAGCTTTTCTCTTTCCTTTCTGATAATGCAGGGTTAAATAATAGTTGAGTTTTGAATGTTGTTAAATATGGAGGCTCCAATATACATGGTCAAGTGGAAAAGAGTAAGTCAGACAGTGTTTCTTTAATTAAGATTAGCCTGGAAAACAAGGAGAGAAATAGCTATGCAGGCCCCTTAAGTGTTATGCAGTCAACTGCTATTAAACCATGTCCCCCGCTGCCACTCTGGGCAATTTGGACTTAACAACCCGAATGGTCCTTTCCAGCATTTAATGTCAAAGTTTCTAAGGAAATTTAGGTAGAGGTGGTTAAACATGCTTATTATAATTTGTTTGCTTCTGTGTTGATAAATGACACCATATGAAAGTCAAGTTAGAGTGGTTTATTTCTTTGTTTTAGTCGAAGGCCAGAGATATCGGGTGACGGTGTTGAAAGTGCTTTTCACTTTCGCTCTCACACTGTTGGAATTTATAGAGCACTCTCGGAAAAGCTGAGGCGTGGGAGCAGAGATGAACACAGCATGTAAGAACAACTTTGGTGGTGATAGAATATAACCCTTTGTATCTCGGATGGGAATTCTCACAGATTCTCTTCTTTACCTGCTTTATTAACTTGAAACCAAATTATCAGCTTCGAGACAGAAAGAAGTCGGCGTCTTAACTGTCCTACATTGAAATTTCAAAAGGCCATTTTGTCCTACTTGAATTTTGGACTGGAGTGCAACTTAAAGTGCAGGGGTTAAAACTGGGGTTAAAAAACATTTAATCTATTTTTTCATCTCTTAGGCACTTCCTAAGCTTAGCATGGAGTCTGTTCAATGTTGTGAGAAGGAGGGTGCCTGCCCACTTTATCTGAATTGGTTAAGAAATAATCATTAGGGATAAACCATTAAATGCAAATAGCACGTATCTGCGGTTTAAAAAAGGGTTTGCTTTTGTGATGGTTGGAATTAAAGCAAAAACAACTCTCAGTTCATGTCAAAGAGAGATTAATATAATCTAATGCCATTTTCATGACTATTAAAGTTCTTTAGAAAATTTCAGAATTATTTGTACAGCAGTGGCGCCACAGTGGCGCAGTGGTAAAGTTGTTGCCTCACAGCACCATAGACGTGGGTTCGAACCCGTCTACGGGTGTGTCTGGACCCACTTTGTACGTTCTCCCTGTGACAGCGTTGGTTTTTCCAGGGTGCTCTGCATTTCCTCCCACATCCCAAACATACGCAGACTTGTAGGTTTATTGTTTTCTATAAAATTCCCTAGTGTGTGGGATGGGAAACTAGGATAATATAGAACTAGTGTACGGGCGATCGCCGGACAGCATGGTCTCAGTGGGCTGAGGGGCCTATTGCCATGCTATATCTCTGAACTAAACTAAATTAAACAATGGGGGGTTACACAAAAAGCTGGAGAAACTCAGCGGGTGCAGCAGCATCTAAGGAGCAAAGGAGATAGGCGACGTTTCGGGTCGAGACCCTTCTTCAGGGTTAATTAAACAATCATCATTTCACACAAAAAAAATAAAATAGATAGCAATAATAGGTTAATTGTTTTTGAGTTAAATTTTGAGAAATTTTGCATGCTTCAGATCCAAATATCTACCATCAGATAGTGACAGCATATTTTTGGTATGATTAAGTAAATTATAAATACTTATAGCTGCAGTATAAATGCTGATTTCCTTGGCACCTCTTTTGCTAAATACATTAATTCAACTGTTTGTTTCTAAGCTTGGAAACAAAATGCTATTCATCAGTATGAAAAGAAAGTTGGTCTTCATATCATCTGGTGGGTATATTTATGTGTATCTACCAGAATTGCATATATGCTAATACTGATATACTATCTTTGGGATGCAATTTTCAGGCAGTAGTCAATGATTACAATACGTGTAACCTAAGAAGCCTTTAAATAAGCCACATTGTAAATGAAATGAAATATATTCCATGTGCCAAGAGGGAAATCATGTATTAACAAGGAACTGCTGATGCTGGTTTACACAAAAGGACACAGTGCTGGAGTAACACGTTTTTCACTTACCTCGGTAGACTTGACAATAATAAACTAAACTAAACTAAACTAAACTAAACTAAACTAAACTAGAAATGAACTGAACTGAACTAATCAGGCTGTGGAGTAACGGAAGGTCGGGCAACATCTCTGGAGAACATGGAGATGGAGGGATGTTCGCCACAGATGTTGCCCGACCCTCCGTTACTCCAGCACTGTGTGTCCACTGGGGAAATCATCCTCATTATCAAAATAAATTATAATTATTAATTCAACCAGTCAAACTAATCAAAAGAAAACATTAAGCATTTAAAAGCACAAATTCTGCATTTAATATTTAAATATTGTTCCATTTTCATTCAATCAAAAGATCAACCAACGTAGAAGGAACCCATCTACCTAATAATTCTATTATCCTTTTTATTTTGCCCCAATTCCATTTTTATAAATCCAACTATCGCAAGATAATCTCCTCCCACACTGTTACCTCCGAGGTGACCTAAAAGCTACACTTATTTCACTCTACATTTTGTCTGCAATCTGGCCTTTATTTGCATCATCTACAGGCACAATGTCTAATTCTGAATGACAAAAAAATGAAGAATTGTGCAACAGTTCTAGGACACCCTTTCAGGCAAGTGCTGAATGAGTTTAGTTTAGTTTAGTGATACAACGCTGAAACAGGCCCTTCGGCACACCGACTCCGCGCCTACCAATGTTCCCCGCACATTAACACTATCCTACACACACCAGTGACAATTTTACATTTATACCAAGCCAATTAACTGACAAACCTGTACGTGTTTGGAATGTGGGAGGAAACCGAAAATCTCGTAGAAAACCCACGCGGTCATGGGGAGAACGTACCACATAACCATATAACCATATAACAATTACACCACGGAAACAGGCCATCTCGGCCCTTCAAGTTCGTGCCGAACAACTTTTTTCCCTTAGTCCCACCTGCCTGCACTCATACCATAACCCTCCATACCCTTCTCATCCATATGCCTATCCAATTTATTTTTAAATGATACCAACGAACCTGCCGCCACCACTTCCACTGGAAGCTCATTCCACACCGCTACCACTCTCTAAGTCAAGATAGTAAAAATAGGGAGTACAAACTCCCTACAGACAGCACCCGTGGTCGGGATCGAACCTGGGTCTCCGGTGCTGTAAGCGCTCTAGGGCAGGAACTCTACCGCTGCGCCACCATGCCACCATCATTTTCTGTCAATTAAGTGCTTTTGAAGTTCGTCATTGCTGCAAATGGTGTCTCTTGCATAAGGACTCAGTGGGCTGATCTGTGTCTGTTTCACATCGGTATAGATTTGAAGAATTCACCTTGTGACCAAAGAAAAGTCCTGATCCAAAACATCACCTGTCCCAGATGCTGCCTGACTCACAGAGTTCCTCCAGCACTTCATGATTTGTTTCCTTCCTAGTGCGCTACATCCAAAGATGTGCGGGTCTGTAGGTTAATTGACCACTGTAAAGTGCTCCTAGAGTGTAGGAGAATGGTAGAAGCTGAGGAGGAGAGGGGTGGGCAAGGTTGTGGAGCTAATGAAAATGTAAGGAAAGGATTTGTGTAAAAATGGGAGCTTCATGTTCAGAATGGACTCAGTGAGGGCTTGTTTCTATAGACTCTGAGCCCATTTTTCTAGATCACGGATGGCATAATCGCAGTGTATTTTGTGGTAGAAAACTTAGAATTGGTTTGAAAAAAAGTGGAACAGCTAATGAAAGTAAAAGAAATACCCCCAATAAAACTGAGGTGACAGGGTGAACGCAGCTACAACTTCATTGTGAACTGTAGATAGACACAAAATGCTTGAGTAACTCAACGGGACAGGCAGCATCTCTGGATAGAAGAAATGGGTGACGTTTCGGGTCAAGACCCTTCTTCAGACTGAGAGTCAGGGGAGAGGTAGTCACAGAGATATGGAAGGGTAAAGTGTGCAAATGAGACATCACAGGGGACGAAGTTCAAGGAAAATTTCCAAATAGAGCATTTTTAGCCGGGAAAGTTGACAACAAAGCATACAAAGATAAAATGTAATCAGGAGGGGAGTAAGACAAGTTGGAGAACTAGGATGGGGGAGGGGTTGAGATAGAGGGAAAGCAAAGCTTTCTTGAAGTTAGAGAAGTCAATATTCACACCACTGGGTTGTAAGCTGCCCAAGCGAAATACAAATACTTTATTGTCACATATGACTAGGCACAGTGAGATTCTTTGCTGCATACACAATGTATACAATATGAAGTGCTGTTCCTCCAATTTGCGTTGGGCCTCACTCTGATGCTGGAGGAGGACCAGGACAGAAAGGTCAGTGAAGGAATGGGAGGGGGAGTTAAAAATGTTTAGCAACCAGGAGATGCGAACTGTGCTTGGTATTAATTGCACCTGTTTGAGTTAATGTTACAGAATAAAACTATTCGTATTTGAGTCAATCTGCTAATACAGGTTTAATCTTCTGTCTGCAGCACAAGCCACTATCTGTATAACTATTTGCTCCAGGCTGATAGGAACTTGATGGCAAACAAGTTAAACTCTGAACCATCATCCAAACAAGCTGAAAAGCATTAGAAGTGTTCCAAATATATGTCTGGTAGTAATATTGATCTCAAAATGCATTCCTGCAGCTAAAACTCTTTCACAAATAATGTCTTCATTTTCCCTGTGAAGTATGCCAAATGCAGTATTGATGCTAAATAACCTGTTACTCATTCAAACCAAGCAACTTAAGGTCCTGCAGCCAAGGTTTTGGGGAATAGATCAAGGGGCATGATTTCAAATCCTGCCAAGGAAGTTGGGATTTTAACAATTCAAGTAATTAAGTAAATATGTGATTTAAAAAAAAAAGAAAGTAGTCCCATTAATGATGACCATGAACCTATCAAATTCTCAGTAAAAACCCATCTGCTTCTCCTAATGCCCTTTGTAGCCACCTCCTTGGTTCAGTGGTTATTAGTTTAGTTCAGTTTAGTTTGGTGATACAGCACGGAAACAGGCCATTCGGCCCATCGAGTCCACGCCTATCAGCAATCCTAGCACATTGACACTATCCTACACACACTAGGGACAATTTTACATTCAAACATACATACATATTAACCTGCAAACCTGTACGTCTTTGGAATGTGGGGGGATACCGAAGATCTCAGAGAAACCCCACGCGGTCACGGGGAGAACGTACAAACTCCGCACAGACAGTTGGGATCGAACCCGGTTCTCTGGCGCTGTAAGGCAGCAACTCTACTGCTGCGCCTCTGTTAGGGATGGTCAATAACTAACGAGCATTGCAAGAAGCAAAGAAAGAATAAATAAAAGGATTAAGTTACAAAACACAAGCAATGTTTGCTAACCTTTACTTTGCCTGCATTCTAACATAACTTGAGTAGGAAGGAACTGCAGATGCTGGCTTATACCAAAGACAAACACAAAATGCTGGAGTAACTCAGCTTGTCAGGCAGCATCTCTGGAGAAAATGAATAGGTGACATTTTGGGCTCAAAGAAGGGTCTCGACCCAAAATGTCACCTATTTAGTTTCACCTTGGATGATGCCTGACCTGCTGAGTTGCTCCAGCATTTTGTGTCTATCTTTTGATTAAATGCTTTGACTTGTAAGGAATAGATGAAGTTTCGAGTCAGAACCCTTCTTCAGTTTCAAATATTATTTTCTTCTAAAGAAAATAATTCTCAAGGCTTTTCACTTTTAAATGCCTATGTGTGGCCTTTGCTTCTTCTTATTAAAATGCATTATCTAACGTAAATGTTTGTGTTCATTCACCCAAGATTAATCTGCTGATACACATTCATGTTTTGCATTCCACCCTATTAATCTACCCATGTTCTCACAGAATCGTTGTCAACTTTGTCATGCTTATATACAGAGTCACGTACTTTGAACTGCTGAAAGCAAAGTTGCTACCTGCATTTGTTGGATATTACTTGGTGCTTTGCAATGGTGCAGGAAAGGGGCTTTAACCATTGGTTTCTATTTTTTCCTCTAATGTATTTGCTAATCACTTTTCCACATTATACCTTAAATAGTCCTGACCTCCCATCTATCTCATTGGAGACTTTTGAACTATCTTTACCTTGCACTAATATTGTACCCGTTTTCCACATCTGTGCACTGTGGATAGCTTGCTTGTAATCATGTATGGTCTTTCCGTGGACTGGATGGCACACACACAAATCTAGGTACATATGACAATAATAAACTAAACTAAACTAAACTGAACTAAACTATACTGAGGCATCCATCCTTTAACATATTATACCATGCATGTCCAAGATGCTTTTGTGGTTCCACCAGTGACTTTCCATAGCATTTTAAACACCCAGCACCTTACAATATGTGTAGGAAGGAACTGCAGATGCTGGTTTATACCGAAGATAGACACAAAATGCTGGAGTAACTCCGTGGGTCAGGCAGCATCTCAGGAGAAAAGGAATAGGTGACGTTTCGGGTTGAAACCCTTCTTCAGACCCAAGATTCAGATTCTCCAGAGCCTGAGGAAGGGGTCTGACCCAAAACGTCACGCATTCCTTTTCTCCAGGGATGCTGCCTGACCGGCTGAGTTACTCCAGCATTTTGTGTCTATCTTCAGCACCTCAGTATTTCTTGAAGACGCAAAATATATAACTTCCTCTACATTCCTTCCTCAGACAATTCTATTTAATTTGTCACACAAATCATGATTTTTACAGATACATCCTGACTGCCTTTAATAACCAAACCTTTGAAGATGAATGATATTCTGTGTTATGGCCTCTGTGAGCCTGCAATCTACTGATTAGACTGACTGAGTCAGACATACCAATTTTACTTTTTTCTTCACGTTTAATATCCCTATAGTCCTTTTGCCCAACTTTCACATCCAAAACATTTGGAAATATTTGCACCAGAATATTCTTCTGTTCTTTCCTTAACGTGTTCATGTAGCTGTACAGCATGGCAGAACGAATAAATGCAACTGTGTCTATCACCTTTGTAGCATTAGTCCATCTGTAGCTGCTTTATAAATATTTTAGACAATCAGAGTCAGTCTTGACAAGCAGAAAACCTGGCAACAGTTCACACCCAGTTAGGACCCACAAATGGCAGTATCATAAAGACCATCTATGTTTAATTATATTTGTTGACGGCAAACTCAAGAGAAAGTATCCCTCATGCACTTATTAATCATTACCTTTTAACTTTATTTTTATTCTTATTTTTAATTCTTAATGACAGTTGTCTTGTATAATTCCTTCATCTCCTTCACTTGCATCCTTCCATTCCACCTATCACATTCTACTATGGCATCTAAGGCAAAATATTAATTTACAGCCTTTGGTATTCCTTCATCTTCCGTTCAAGGTTTCCCTGTTTCATCTCCATCCCTCCAACTTAATTTATTGTGTGCTTATAAAATCCTTAACTATTTCCCTTTTTTGCCACCCGCCAGTTATTTTCTTTCATCCTCTCCTTGCCTTCTGATCTTTCTCCCCTTCGTCCTCTGTAATTGCTGCAACATGAAAGTTATCCAAAAAACAAACATCACATTCTCACGATGCATCGATGACTGTGGCCTCACATCTATCATTTTATTGAGCTTGTAATTCAGATCATTAAGCCCACACTACTTTGCAGTGACATAAAAGTGGGGGACTTAACGGCTTAAAATTATACTGACAAATATTATAACTGCATTCACGTACTGGAAGATAGGCACAAAATTCTGGAGTGACTCAGCGGGACAGGCAGCCTCTCCAGAGAGAAGGAATGGGTGACGTTTCGGATCGAGACCCTTCTTCAGACTGTGACGTTTCGGTCGAGACCCTTCTTCGAACTTCTCGACCCGGAACGTCACCTATTCCATCTCTCCAGGGATGCTGCCCGTCTCGCTGAGTTACTCCAGCATTTTGGGTCTATCTCTGATTTAAACCAGCATCTGCAGTTCTTTCCTACACATTCAAGTATTAGAACTGTTTCAAAGAATCAAGAAGTTTGGTTTAAGATTAAAATTATCATCGGAAGCATCTTCTCCTAATTCCTCACTTCAGTACTTGGGCAAACATATCATTTGTCTCTTGCCATTCAAGGGTAATTGGTCCCAGCTTAAAATATACTTTCATCGGACAACTGACACCAAATCTGCCCCTCATTTTCTGCAAATTGTTTCAGTAATGCCTTGGTGGATTCAAGCACTCCAATTCTGAAGCAATTCAACACGCATAATCTAGAGGTGTTAGTTTTCAATGTGAAGTAAATGCAAACAGACAGCTTTCATTGCCTGGGTTACACAAAAAGCTGGAGAAACTCAGCGGGTGCAGCAGCATCTAAGGAGTGAAGGAGATAGGCGACGTTTCGGGTCGAGACCCTTCTTCAGACTGGTCAGGGATCAGGGAAACGAGAGATATAAACAGTGATATGGAGAGATAAAGCAAGAACAATGAGTGAAAGATATGCAAAAAAGTATTGGTGATAAGGAAAGCAGGCCATTGTAAGCTGTTTCTGGTGTGAAAATGAGAAGCTAGTGCGACTTGGGGGGGGGGGGGGGGGGGGGGAGATGGAGAAGGAATGTCAGGGCCCGAGGGTTGAGGGAGAGGTGGGGGGAAAGGAGCAGTCTGGGTTAACAGAATTGAGAAAATTCAATGTTTAAGCCCAGAGGATGCAGACTCCCCAAGCGGAATATGAGATGTTGTTCCTCAAACTTGCGGTGTTGTTCACTCTGGCCATGGAGGAGGCCCAGGACCGAGAGGTCGGATACGGAGTGGGAGGGGGAGTTGAAGTGCTGAGCCACCGGGAGGTCGGGTTGGTTATTGCGGACCGAGCGGAGGTGTTCGGCGAAACGATCGCCTAGCCTCCGCTTGGTCTCACCGATGTAGATTAGCTGGCATCTGGAGCAACGGATGCAGTAGACGAGGTTGGAGGAGGTGCAGGTGAACCTCTGTCGGACTTGGAATGACTGCTTGGGTCCCTGAAAGGAGTGGATGGGGGAGGTGAAGGAACAAGTGTAGCATCTCTTGCGGTTGCAAGGGAAAGTGCCCGGGGAAGGAGTGGAGCAGGAGGGAAGGGAAGAATTGACGAGGGAGTTGCGGAGGGAGCGGTCTTTGTGGAAGGCAGATAGGGGGGGAGATGGGAAGATGTGGCGAGTGGAGGGGTCACGTTGGAGGTGGCGAAACTGGCGGAGGACTATCTGTTGTTAACAACAGATATCTTCCTTCTTTTTTGCATATCTTTCACTCATTGTTCTTGCTTTATCTCTCCATATCACTGTTTATATCTCTCGTTTCCCTGATCCCTGACCAGTCTGAAGAAGGGTCTCGACCCGAAACGTCGCCTATCTCCTTCACTCCTTAGATGCTGCTGCACCCGCTGAGTTTCTCCAGCTTTTTGTGTAACCCTCGATTCTCCAGCATCTGCAGTTCCTTCTTTAACAGCTTTCATTGCCTAGCAGACTGCTGCCATGATTATAATGCTGCTGCATGCTGCAGAAGCTTGTTTAATGTTACCATTTTTGACAGGGAAAGTATGCAGTGGATTTATTTTCTGACTCACACCAATACTTGATAACAGACAGAGCAAAAACTAGACGCCGTGGACGTGCTAAAGATTATTTTAAGGTAGCCCGGTTCATGTTAGCTGTGGGGGAGCAGCATGAGCAAATGGGGGAAGAGAGGGGAAAGAAGGAAAGCACGAAAATAAACAAGAAAGAAAGAGTAAAACACAAAGGTTTTGCCAGAGGTACAAAAAAGGTTCAAGCGGTGGAGGAATAGGACGTACACAAAATGCTGGAGTAACTCAGTGGGACAGGCAGCATCTCTGGAGAGACAGAATGGGTGAAGTCAGGGAATGTCAGGGAAGTGGGTGGTACAGAGATGGAATGTAGTCCGAGACAATAAGACTGGTGGGAGAACTGGGAAGGGGGAGTGAATGGAGAGAGAGGGAAAGCAAGGGCTGCTTGAAGTTAGAGAAGTCAATGTTCATATCGTTGGGGTGTAAGCTACCCAAGCAAAATATGAGGGGCTGTTCCTCTAATTTGCGCTAAAAGGACAGATGACTATTTCTGTTGTGACCCTTCTTCTGACTGATGGTAGTGGAGAGGAGAAAGCTGGAAAGGAAAGATGTGGGCGGGGAAGGAAGACGTCTTTATGTGCAGGAAGGAACCGCAGGTGCTGGTTTACACTGAAAATAGATACAAAATGCTGGAGTAACTCAGCAGAACAGGCAGGATCTCTGGAGAGAAGGAATGGGTGACTTTTTGTGTCGACATCCTTCTTCAGGCTGAGAGTTAGGGAGAGGGAAACTGGAGATATGGACGGGTACAAAAAGAATGCAAGGTGTGAAAAGGACAGATCAATGCAGACAATGAACAAGGTCTTAATTAGCATTGGCTGTGACTTGTCTTTATGTACTGGCTTTCACAGCCATGGGTCAAACCACAGAGAGAGACAGCATGAAATCAGACCCTTCGGCCCATCGAGACAACACCAAGTACCAATCTCCCATTTGCATATCTGACATTAATGCTTTCTTTAATTCCTTCCCACAGACCCATGAGCTCTTCCAAGATTCTACCATGTACATACTAAGCACAGTTTACGGAGGCCAATTCAACAAGCAACCTGCACCTCTTTGGGATGTGGGAGGATGCCAGAGAAATCCTCCACAATGACAGGCAGAATGGGCAAACTCCACACCGACAGGACCAGAGATCGGGATTGAATCCGGGTCGCTGTCGCCATCGGGTGATGGCAACACCATGCTCTGCCGCCGTGCCACCAGTCAATGAAATACGACGTTCAAAGTTCAGCAAGGGTCATCACAGTGCCACAGCTGGTAGAGCTGATTCCTCACAGTGTCAGGGACCCAGGTTTGATTTGGACCTCGGGCAATGTCTGTGTGAGTTTGCACATGCTCCCTGCGACCGCAAAGAGTCTCGACCAGAAACGTCAACCATTCCTTCTCTCCAGAGATGCCGCCGGTCCCGCTGAGTTACTCCAGCTTTTTGTGTCTATCTTCTGCATGGGTTTTTTATGGTTTCCTCACACATGCCAAAATTGTGCACCTCTATAGGTTAATTGGCATCTGTCCCGAGTATTTAAGGAGTGGGTGAGAAAATGCAATAACAGAACTAGTGTGAATAAGTGATCAATGGTCGGTGTGGACTCGATGGGCTGAATGGTCTGTTTCCACGTTTTATCTCTAAATTCAGTGCCATTTGGGGTGAGCTGTAAAGATATTGTTGCTCATATGTTAGCATCCCAAGACAAGTCAACAGCTAATATAAACAAAAACACATGAGCTGGATTTGCTAAACAGGATTAATTACTTGAATTCTAAGTATATTATGAAACACCAAAAACAAGTAAAACAGGTTTTGTTTTGCATAAAATAATATATATTACTGAATGATATATCAGTGTGTATATGGCACTACATCCAGTTTCTCTCATTGGGTTATGGGTAAATCTCATTAATATGATAAGCCTTTTCCAGAATTACTCCCTGGTAACTTTTGTGAATCGCTTGTTCATAAATATGCCTTTGTGTTACACCCCTCTTCGCCATCACAGTAATATAAGGTTTTACTGCCATTGAATTGAACACAACTTTGTTAAAGTGAACCTAACTATTCTGGAGAAGGAAGAACAACTTCTCAAATGTGTCACATATATTTAAATCTTAATCGGGCCATGCATCTGTGTTTTGAATGCCATACCACGAACAGTGACAAACAGATAGAGTTAGTCGTGGAAACAAGGAACACAGCAAGTCAGGCAGCATCTCTGGACAACATGGGTAGGTGACATTTCAGGTTGTGACTCCTCTTCAGACTGAATGGTAGAGTTAGTCAATGATGTTAACTGACTTATTTATTGAGGAAAGAACTGCAGATGCTGGTTTAAATCAAAGGTAGACACAAAATGCAGACATCACCCGTGGTCAGGATGGAACCTGGGTCCCCGGTGCTGTAAGGCAGCAACTCTACCACTATACCACTGTGCCGCCACTCCAGGTCAATGATTTTTCAAACTGCACAATTAACTCAGAGATCACATTTGCCAATCACATCCCCCCTCCACTTATCACTTGCCATCATTCAACACCATGCATATTGCACCATGGCCTTCATAACAAGAGGATTTCAGTACAGGAGTAAAGAAGTTCTTCTGCAGTTGTATAGGGCTCTGGTGAGACCACATCTGGAGTACTGTATACAGTTTTGGTCTCCAAATTTGAGGAAGGAAATCCTTGTGATTGAGGCAGTGCAGCGTAGGTTCACGAGATTGATCCCTGGGATGGCGGGACTGTCGTATGAGGAAAGATTGAAAAGACTAAGCTTGTATTCACTGGAGTTTAGAAGGATGAGGGGGGATCTTACAGAAACATATAAAATTATAGAAGGACTGGACAAGCTAGATGCAGGAAATTTTTTCCCTATGTTGGGTGAGTCCAGAACCAGGGGCCACAGTCTTAGAATAAAGGGGAGGTCATTTAAGACTGAGGTGAGAAAACACTTTTTTACCCAGAGAGTTGTGAATTTATGGAAGTCCCTGCCACAGAGGGCAGTGGAGGCCAAATCACTGGATGGATTTAAGAGAGAGTTGGATAGGGCTCTAGGGGCTAGTGGAATCAAGGGATATGGGGAGAAGGCAGGCACGGGTTATTGATAGCGGACGATCAGCCATGATCACAATGAATGGCGGTGCTGGCTCGAAGGGCCGAATGGCCTCCTCCTGCACCTATTTTCTATGTTTCTATATTGTCCCCTGAGATGTTTAGGTTATTTAGTATTTTCAGATTTTTTAATTAAACATGATTCCATTTTTCATGTGATCTTCCGAGGGGAAGTTCATGGAATCTTTATCCCTGCCAAAGTAGTTTTATTTTTGGTAATGGTTGCGCTATCTTGCAATGCCGGCCTATAACGTTGTCCTAAAAGCAAAAAGTGCTGGAGTGGCTCAGCAGGGTCAGGACCTTCAGACTTAAAAGTGGGATTCTCTGCCTCAGAAGGCAGTGGAGGCCAATGCAATAAGCCAAGTCATACACACGTCAAGATACAACACATATTTATTAAAGTTCACTTCCAGCATTGGTCTGCAGGACATTACAGTAACTAGCAGTTACTCAGACTGAATTACGTAAGCAAGCTCTTGGTAATATAAATCGCATATTAGGCGGGTCAACTACTAACAAGCACTACATTTGGTTATGGGAAATAACGAATCTACAGCCAATTCACTGGATATATTGCATTCAAGAGAGAGTTAGATATAGCTATTAGGGCTAATGGAATCAAGGGATTTGGCGAGAAAGCAGGGAGGGGGTACTGATTTGGATGATCAGCCATGATCATATTTAATGACGGTGTTGGCTCCTGCACCTGTTTTCAATGTTTTAAGTTTCTATGTAACATTGTTCTGGTCATCTTCTTCCCAATTATCCTTCTTCAACATAAGTTTCTGTACTTAGCCTAAAGACTGAAACTTCGCCTGGCCATTTCCTTCACGGATGCTGCCTGACCCGCTGAGTCACTCCAGCACTTTGTGTCTATCTTTGGTATAAACCAGCATCTGCAGTTCTTTGTTTCTACATCCTTCCATTCTAAATGGACCTTACGCCTTTATTCATCTACAGTTGGACAGGTTGGGTGAGTGGGTAGATGCATGGCAGATGCAGTATAATGTGGATAAATGTGAGGTTATCCACTTTGGAGGTAAGAACAGGATGGCAGATTATTATCTGAATGGTTAAGAAAGAACTGCAGATGCTGGTAAATCGAAGGTAGACACAAAATGCTGGAGTAACTCAGCGAGTGAGGCAGCATCTATGGAGAAAAGGAATTGGTGATGTTTTGGGTCGAGACCCTTCTTCAGACTGAACAAGGGTGAAGAAGGGTCTCGACCCGAAACGTCGCTAATTCCTTCTCTCCATAGATGCTGCCTCACCCGCTGAGTTACTCCAGCATTTTGTGTCTATTATCTGAATGGTGTCAGATTAGGAAAAAGAGAAATACAAAGAGACCTGGGTGTCCTAGTATATCAGTCACTGAAAGAGGCATACAGGTACAGCAGGCAGTGAAGAAAGCTAATGGCCTTCATAACGAGAGGAGTTGAGTATAGGAGCAAAGAGGTCCTTCTGTAGTTGTACAGTATTGTGTGCAGTTTTGTTCTCTAAATTTGAGGAAGGACATTCTTGCTATTGAGGGAGTGCAGCGTAGGTTTACGAGGTTAAATCCCGGGATGGTAGTCTGAACTTGTATACACTGGAATTTAAAAGGAGAAGAGGGGATCTGATAGAAACATATAAAACTATTAAGGGATTGGACACGCTAGATGCAGGGAAACATGTTCCCGATGTTGGGGGAGTCCAGAACCAGGGGCCACAGTTTAAGAATAAAGGGTAGGCCATTTAGAACTGGGATGACGAAAAACATTTTCACACAGAGAGTTGTGAATTTGTGGGAATCTCCGTCTCAGAAGGCAGTGGCGGCGGTTCACTATATGCTTTCAAAAGAGAGTTAGATAGAGCTCTTAGAGGTAGCGGAATCAAGAGACATGGAGAGAAGGCAGGAAGGGGGTACTGATTGGGGATGATCAGCCATGATCACATTGAATGGCGGTGCTGACTCGAAGGGCCGAATGGCCTACTCCTGCACCTATTGTCTATGTATCTATGGTTAGTCCCTTTGCGAAACATTCTCCCTGGATTCTGCTGGACTACATTTTGAATCCATTCCAAACGGTTTGTGTTCATCCCTCAGAAGACGCGAGCAAAAAATAACCAACTTTAAATGGAATTAACTTTCTACGCGGTACTATAACGAGATTTCCGAATAGTTGAAAGATCAATTTGTAGAACGGACGAGGAACCGCTGCATGCATTTCTATAGTATTGTACAGTATAGTATTGTACAGACAGTTTCATTCTTACCCCATGTTGTTCCTGGTCTGCCTATTGCACGCAATCTGGACCCGCTCTAATATTTTCCATACTGGGCAATGAGATCACAAACTCGCAAACAGTAAATCAAAACCGGCGGTGCAGTTTTTTTTCTCTCTCTACTCAATAAAAAGGAGTTTATATAGAGAGGGAGGGAGGGTGGAAAATTGAAACCATATATGAAAGAAAATATTGGGATGCACATGTGAAGTTAGACCGCGAGCCATCGCCGAGCCAATACTCGTACACAAATGAGCTTACCAATGTACAAGCACAAAGGCGAGGCGCTATTATCTCGCATTTTGCCTCTTTGGCGGTGATTTATGAAGTGATTACACTTTGTGTCATCGATTACGGAGGGCCTCTAAAGAGTGGTATTCTATATCAGTACTCTGTTGCTTTGGTCAAGCCGTGTACTCTATGCTCGTGTACAATTATGTTCCTGAATAAACCGGCTCTTGGGCTAGATCGTTCAGACGGTCTAAGAAGAATATCCAGTTAAACACGGTGAATGAAAGTCATCTCCTTGGGATTGCATGTGGTATAACTAATGTGACCAAATTGTCCAGACAACGGTAAGCATGTATAAAACACAATAAAAGCGAACAGCATTCACAATCCTTATTTAACAAAATAAACTGATTGTTGTATGGTCGACGTCATACTGTTTGCCAATTGATTGATTCTATAATAGAGTACAACTTCCCGAAATGTAATTAGGGGCCAATTTCCTTCAATATTGTTTTTTTTAAGATTTTACTCTACGAGGCGAGAAAAAATGTATTCTGTTTAAAACGGTTATTATTTTTCAAACAATCCACACCGTTTATATAAGCTAATGATTTTTCATTATTGGGGGAAAAAATCAGTAATAAGTTGATTGACAAGTTTTCTGACGAATTAGCTGCAATGTTCGTTGAATGATTCCGTAGTATAGATCTAGGCACAAAAGAGGGAAGTTATAGAGTCAGAATCATAGAGTAATACAGTGTGGAAACAGGCCCCTCAGCCCAACTTGCCCAACATGTCCCAGCTACACTAGTCTCGTGTGAAAATGCTCCCAATTTCCTACGAAATCTCGATCATCTGTCCCCGTCGGGACTGCTGGTGTTGAGTTACTGATCATCTTCCGTTTGATTTGCTTACGATTCCCTACGGAACTGGTAGACTGATGGGGATAGGGTACAAGCGGATTAAATTCAGCCAAGCACGTTGAAAGGCCACGCACTTCACTGTAAAAATGTATACTTTCAAATCCTTTCATAATCCGAATGATTGAGCGTGGTCTGATACATGCCGCATTCGGCCAGTTTTACAGGGCGTGCTACGCTTTCAGAAAACATCAGTTTAGACACAAAAACTGCAGATGCTGGTTTGAACCCAAGATAGACACAAAATGCTGGAGTATCAGCACAGCGGGACAAGCAGCATCTCCGGAGAGAAGGAATGGGTGACGTTTCGGGTCGAGACCCTTCTTCACTCTCGACCCGAAAGGTCACCCATTCCTTCTCTCCAGAGACGCTGCCTGTCCCGCTGAGTTACTCCAGTTTTTTGTTTCTATCTTCGGTTCAAACCAGCATCTGCAGTTCCTTCCTTTACACACACCAGTTTGTCCAGTCGAGGGCACAATTGGCGATCGAAATACAGCAGCGAGTGTTCAAGGATGATTAATGCACCTGGCTCCAGTTTATGTACTTAACTTCATCCCGCGTTGAAACCGATCCCGGGGTGCATTAATCACCAGTAAATTCACGCTTCAATCCCCTCTTTTCATTACTTTATGACAGTTTATAAAAAAACCGACGCAATAAATGGCAGAAATTAACATTTTGCACCACTACAGTATAAGAGAGAACCCACCATCCATCCCTACACAATGCTTCGGGGCCCGTTTGAATGGGTGACACATACAGCGATTCCGAATCTCGCTGCACTTAGCCCAGTCGAGTTATTTTCTTTATTAGTTTCAATGCGCGTAAAAGCAAATGACAATACAGCATGAGGATTCTTACCACAAACAACCAAAAAAGCTTGTAATGATGAGTATTTTATTAACATTTCGCCTTTTTCATTTTGGATCTAATAAATAAAAGTGATAGACGTTTACATGGTGGAATTCGAAATATTTTTTTTTTATGTGTAGCATTTGGAGATTTGTAGAGAAATGTAACACTTAATGTTGAGGCACCGTTATTGCAATCCGAGGCTTAAAATGCCTGCGTTTTAAACTCTAAATATTTCTTTGCTGTAAATTAAATAGTTACACATGGTCATAGCTAGTCACCCTATATTCTACTAATTGGTATTCATATATATATATTTTAAAAACCGCGTAAATGATAAATTGCAGGAACAACGTGTTTACTTTAGTTGTGATTAGTTAGTTAAATGCGTCCTCTTTAACGGGTATTGTGGGAATCAAAAAACGGTGCAAACCATTTGAAATCGAAACCAATTATATTTTCCCGAAATAAAAATCGTGGAAAAATGTCCTGAGTGCATAAATTCCCAATTCACAATCGAGAAACTGCATCAAGAAACATCGGATTATAATTTGATTTTAGACTCCCTGTACATTAGGAACCGCGACAGTTCTGCGTGCGGAACGCGCTTGGGCAAATGAAATGCATCTGTCTTATAGCGATTCAGAACTGTGTTCTGTATTGCACCAATTTCATACATTTTGAGCTAGGAGCTGAAGCTAGCGTCTTCAGTTTTAGAGCACGGCTAATTATACACAATTATAGCACAATTATAGGTAATCAAAAGAAAAAATAATTAACTGTATCTAACACTTGGGTGAAGAAGGGTCTCGACCCGAAACGTCACTCATTCATTCTCTCCAGAGATGCTGCCTGGCCCGAACCGCTGAGTTACTCCCGTTTTTTGTGTCTATCTGCGGTGTAAACCGGCATCTGCAGTTCCTCCCTAAACATATCTAACACCTGCCCGGTTTGGCATTGTATCACAGAATGCGATTTCAGGTTCTGTGTTTCCCCTCGAAAGACTCTCTTATACAAGGCTCCCACTCACCCCCTGCTCCCCGCTACTACTCCCACTGCCCACTCTGATCCATGCTACTCGCTCAGTGCGTACTGCGCCGACACGACTATTCGTGCTTCAAGCTTCACGGCTTGTTCTGCTGTTGCTTTTAATGTGAATGACAAACTAAATGACCAGTACATAATAGCTGTACAGACTACAAGCCGATCTGTGGAATTGGCATGTTGGATGCATATCGATTTTCACATTCTATGTTCACTTGATTACTTGAAGTATATTAACGGGAATTCATGGAACACACACACACACACGCACAAAAATACACAAAAGTTGACTAAGCGTAGATGCTTTTGCTTTGACGGAAAGAATGCGTTAAAACATGCATCCAGGGGAATTTGGAGGATGTTTGCTCTTTGCTCCGTTCGCACGGCACCGCGCTGATTCCTTGATCGTTCGGCGTAAACAGGCACAAGGCAATCTCACCTCACACTTCCAATTACGAAGTCCTTCACTTCGCACGGTTCCACCACGATCGGCCACGTTTGGCGAATGCAGCTTTTCTTGTTGTTGTTGTTGTTGTTGTTGTTGCTGCTGCAGAGAGCCGCTCAGTTGCGGGTTCGCCACCGAACAACTAGCGTGACTCGAGGGTTCACGGATCATTCGCATCCCTTTCAGGAGCGCTGCCTCGCCAGTCACGGTGCGGGGCATGTCCACTAGGCGGAGACACTGTCTCAGGGAAATCGGGTTCGGGCTTCCCAGAGCCTACAACGACCTCCGGGATAGCGTTTGGAACTTGGACAACGTGCAAAACAATAGCTGATTGCCAGGTGCACAGAATATTGAAATTTTAATATACTTATCGGTTATTGCGACGAGCAAGAAATTCACATTAAAAAAAAAACACAAAGTGCTGGAGTAACTCAGCGGGTCGACAGCATTTCTGGGGAATATGGATAGGCGACGTTTCGGGCCATAGAGTCATAGTGATACAGCGTGGAAACAGGCCCTTTGGCCCAACTTGCCCACATGCCCCATCTACACTAGTCCCACCTGGCCCATATCCTTCCAAACCTGTCCTATCCATGTGCTTTTCTCATAGACGTTGGGACAGTCACTGCCTCAACCAATTCATCTCGTTAAATAACCACCCTTTGTGGCTGCGCTGTGCAGAAACAAGGAACTGCAGGCGCTGGTTTAATTTTTTTTTTAAAGACACAAGGTGCTGGAGTAACTCAGCGGGCCAAGCAGCATTTCTGGAGAACGTGATCGAGTCCCTTCTTCAGACTGTGCTTCATGGTAGTTCAGTGGATCTGTTAGCTGTCTTAAGAAACGGCCCAGACAGTGATGCTCTGGTTCCTGGTGCCACTGGGTGAATCTCAACCACACGGGTTACAGCGGGTCACGGAGATAGCTCTTCCAATCTTCTCGTCTGTGAAGAACATGAATGCTAGTCTTTTTCGGCGACGGGCACATCTCATGAATTATTTATCCAGAGAAGGAAAATAAATAATGTGCACTGCGGTCCCGTAATTATTCGTTACAGAACCGTCCTTTCTTAAGTCTGCAGAAGGGTCTCGACCCAAAACGTCACCCATTCATTCGCTCTAGAGATGCTGCCTGTCCCACTGAGTTACTCCAGCTAGTATGTCTATCTTCGTCCTTTCTTTCTACACCTGCCCCACCAACAGCTCTGGATCCATGTCTCCATGTCTAGAGAGCTGCTCACAATATTGTTTCGCCATCACCATCCTTATTCCAATCCTCTCTGCAATTGGCAATGGTGACTTCCATTGTCCAGGCCTTAAATTATTGAATTAATGGGCAAACCCAAAGCCTCTCATTTCCTTTGGGAGGTTGGTCAAGATGGAATAAGGATGGGAGATAGAGGATGTAACATTGAGCAGGTCAGGCAGCATCTGCGATGACTTAATCTTTCCATATGACGTTGCCTCTGTTTCACTCCCCACAGATGCTGCCTGGCTTGCTAATTGTTCTCATCATTTTCATTTTATTCAAATTATTTCTAAATTTATATTATCTGCAGTTTCTTTGACTAGGAAGGTTGGCTATTCGGCTTGTCAAGTCCGTTCCAAAAATATGATTGAATTAGCTAACAACTTTCCTACATCCACGGGCCTTAACTATAGCTCAGAGATATGCTTCCTGTCATCAACTTAAACCAAGCAGCCGTTCTGATCTTTTTATATGCGGTTCCTTGTCAATTTCAATCTGAACCCACTTCTGAAGAATTCCTTTTGATTTTTCATTCTTGGAATTTCACATAGATGTTCTGTTTGCACCTTTCAGGGGAAAGAAAAACTAAAAATCGTGGAATTTTCCTGGGTCAAGCAAGGATAACGAGTTTGTTCTTTGACTTGTGGAAATTAAAACCGACATAAAGTTTTTACTTGGACATAAACCTGAAACATGGCACTAACTCACCCTTGAAATCTGTTGAAACTAAAACTTCCTTTTCGCACTGTGTGGCACGGAATTTTGTTAGAAACACGGAATGTAAGTGGGCGAATTGTCCAAGATACAAGTTGGCCTTTTAGCCGAAATGAACAGCAGAACACACTCAACTGGATGGACGTCGCTTGCACGTAAATTATTTTTTATTAATTTATATTCGATATCGGTTAAGAACATTGGACAGAATCGTTTCAGGAGAACGGATCGCTAAGTTATTTCAATATGTATTTTTTGTACCTTCCCGGGCGAAAGGGATGATGGATCATAAAAGCGTCTCATAATGAACAGCCGCCGAGAAGGCGGACATCAATAGAGTCCTTATTTATTTTTACTCTGCAGCCGAATCTCACATTTTCTTACTAATAAAATAAAGCGATATCAATATGTGTATATTTATATATATATATATACTGTGCCCAGTTCAGTGAAAAATGCACATATATTCTTTGCACTCCGTATATATATATATATATATAGGTAGGTGTAGGTATATATATAGGTATATAGGTATATATAGGTGTATATATAGGTATATACCTACACAATATATATATACGGAGTGCAAAGAATATATGTGCATTTTTCACTGAACTTGGCACAGTATATATATATAAATATACACATATTGATATCGTTTTATTTTATTGTTTTATGTGTATATATATATATGTGTGTGTGTGTTTGTGTGTGTGTATATATATATATATGTGTGTGTGTGTTTGTGTGTGTGTGTATATATATATATATATATATATATATATATATATATATATATACCTATATATACCTATATACCTACACGGGGTGCAAAGTATTACGTGAAATGCATATCCATTCGATAAATAAAACGTGATGTTTCCTTTTTCGGGTGTAAGGCTTGCAAATACTTGACAACCCAAAGTGAAGAAGGGTGTTTCCATTGTTAATTATTCCATTCTGACTCGGCATTCGATTGAAGCTGGCGACGTCAACAATAAGTTATTATTATTTAGTTCACACATGCTCACAAGTTCACAAGTTATAGGAGTAGAATTAGGCTACTCGGCCTTTTTAGTTTAGTTGATTGTCACGTGTACCGAGGTCTTTTGTTCCGTGCTGTCCAGTCAGCGGAAAGACAATAATGAATACGTTTTATTACTAGTATGACTTGAAGCCAACATATAAGCCTTGCAGAATAATGTCAATATCGGATTCAAAGACGTGAATGTTTCAAGCAGTTATTCTTTGTTTGTGAACAAATATATAGATACCCAATCTGTCAAGAGTTTTAATAGCGTTTATTTGTTATTGGCACTGGATGTGAACCCGGACAATTAAATTCTTCGAAGAAAGACACAAAATGCTGGTGTAACTCGGCGGGACAGGGAGCATCTCCAGAGAGAATGATTGGGTTAGGATTGAGGTTGAGACCATTCTTCCTTGTCTCAGCTTTTCAGGCGCATTAGAAGCATCAACACCAAATATACAGTACATTAATAATTATTCTTGGAAATAAAGCCCTTGATAATGCAGAAACCACAGAACGTAGAGCAACCGGAGTAGTGCAAAGTCATAGTAGTGTAAACCAGCATCTGAGGTTCTTCCCTACACATATAATCTGTTCTGCAGTCTGAAGAAGGGTCACGGGGTGGAAGATTGCAACCTTCACGTGGTCCGCCCTGTTTCAACTAATGCAGTCAACTCGACCTCCACAAACGGAAGATCAAATAGTCTTCTTCTTTCGTGTGGCGTGCAGCCTAAAGTTGTCCAACAACTTTAGGCTGTGCACGCCACACGAAAGAAGAAGTAGAAGGGTCTCGACCCGAAACGTCACCCATCCCTTCTATCCAGAGATGCTACCTGGCCCGCTGAGTTACTCCTGCATTTTGTGTCTATCTTAGTGTAAAGTCAGTAGTGGATCTGTGCTGAAGTAGGGTGTGGTTTGGGTTGCGCAGGGTTGTCCAAGAGCCTTATAGGTGATGGGAAGAAGCTCTTCTTGAACCAGGAGGAAACGGTTCTCAGACTCCCGTACTTCCTTCCCGATGGTCGCAGGGACAGCACCAGACTGATTCCTGGGATGTCGGGACTTTCATATGAAGAAAGACTGGATAGACTCGGCTTGTACTCACTGGAATTTAGAAGATTGAGGGGGGGATCTTATAGAAACTTACAAAATTCTTAAAGGGTTGGACAAGCTAGATGCAGGAAGATTGTTCCCGATGTTGGGGGAGTCCAGAACAAGGGGTCACAGTCTAAGGATAAGGGGGAATTCCTTTAGGACCGAGACGAGAAAAACATTCTTTACACAGAGAGTGGTGAGTCTCTGGAATTCTCTGCCACAGAAGGTCGTTGAGGCCAGTTCATTGGCTGTATTCAAGAGGGGGGTGGATGTGGCTATTGTGGCTAAAGGGATCAGGGGGTATGGAGAGAAGGCAGGTACGGGATACTGAGTTGGATGATCAGCCGTGATCATATTGAATGGCGGTGCAGGCTCGAAGGGCCGATTGGCCTACTCCTGCACCTAATTTTCGATGTTCTATGTTTATATGTTTCTATGAGAGGAGAGCACGGCCAAGGGTTGCATGTGGGTCTTTGCTGACAAAAGGCAGCGTCTCCTCAAGTTCCCATCCATGTTGGGGAGCCCAGTACCAGTGATGGACTGGGGAACTGCTTTTTGCAGCCTTCTTAATCCTCTTGGACAATCGATTAAGATCTATGAAATTTACCATTCAAACATTACTACTAATTTTCCATTCTGATACTTTAATGACCCTACATAGTTTGGTGGTGAATTAGCATTTGTAAATTAGTGAATTAGAAAAAAAGCTTGGCAGGGAGAATTTGACGTGCATGCTTCTAATAAAACCTTTTATCACGAGTTTTACCACTGTTCCTATAATAAGAGTATATCATTAATATAATTTAATTGGATTCTGTCCGGTTTAATTATAGATTGCATATGTTGCAATCAACTTACTTCTTTTGGCTAGTGCTGGTAAACGAGATACATTGACAGCATTACCTGATATTTACAAGTGGATTGTGTAGTATTTTGGCCACACTGCACGGCATAGCACTGCTCACTGAGCGCTGTTCGAAGCATTGGATCCTTCCTACCAACGCGCCCTGTCTATGCACCTGAAATTCTGCATAGGTTTTTAAAAAAAATTTATCTGGTCACTTTTCCCCCTACGAGCCGTTTAGAGAGAAAAAAAAAACAAGTTGGCAAGTTTGACCTGCACTGATCTCTCGCATGTGTGGCTCAACGGGGGAAACAAGGCAGGCACGTCTCGAAGCCATAAACTGCAACTTTCATGAGCATTGACAGTTTTTTTGTGACCTGTGGGACGGCGAATATATTATTATTTCAACTGTGTAAAGGATGAGCAGGTTAACGATATGCCTGCCCCCCCATGTCGACATACGGCGCGCAGATTGTGCTTTGCCGACGATGTCCCTTATCACTTAAACACCACAACCCAGCCTTAAAACAAGCATTCGTGCAATAATATATATGCATGTGAACGTGACGAAAAATGTGCCGACGTTTCAAAATGGTGTTCAGCCTGCTGTTAAACCCATTTTATTTATTGCTTATGACACTGCTAAATTAAATGAATAGAGATATCGTCAGATGCAGAGAGACGGTGGGGATTTCCTTGATTATTAATTGTCTTGCCGATGTGTTAAAACAAAAGCTTGAGGTACTTTTTACCCTGTCCACCTAGTTAATATAATCGCCAGAAACACGGTTAATATAAGAACGTTAATATAAGACGGTTAATATAATATACGGGTTATGGGGAGAAGGCAGGAGAATGGGGTTGGGAGGGAGAGATAGATCAGCCATGATTGAATGACGGAGTAGACTTGATGGGCGGAATGGCCTAATTCTGCTCCTATCACAGGACCGTACGACCACTTAAGAATGATACACCGTCAGTGGGAAATGTTATATAGTTCTATAATTGATATAGAAAGTTATTTATTCGAGCGTTTCCAGATAGATGTCAGGTCATGGTTGCCTTGTTTAGTTTTTATTTTAATTACTTCAGCGCAGTTTGTGTCATTTGGGCCGATGGGACACCTTCCCGAGTCATTGGTATTCGACTTTAGTCCCGACTAGTTGTTTCACGCAAAGCATTTCCTAAATATGAGGGCGATGCATTTATTGCAAAGATGGCAATTGCACAAATGTTTTGGGGAACGTACACCCCATGTCCAAAATTGTGCCTAAATAGTGAATCTTCGCACACGCATTTATAAATATCCCGGCTTTTATTTTGTTTTTCAAAAAACATACCTTTCTTTAACATATTTGTTCTCAAAAATCACAGGGAAGTCATACCGGTGGGGTTAGGAAGCATGGGAATTTATTTTCATTAAAAATACTATTTGTTTTAGAATAGGCGCTGTCCTCGTCTCGAATTCCTTTAAAAACCCAATGTTAATCTGCCGACTTGTCAGTTTCTATTAATCATCTTTTACAAAACGAAAATAGAAGAACCTGTGATTGATGAAAGAAGACGTTTGGACAAACACGGCGAATTGAAATGCAACAAAAGCATAGTTACTTCACAAAGAACTAAGCTAATAATCTAAATGACGAGAATGCCTTTAGAACCCAAATTAGGCCACGGTACAAACCATGATATTGATTTACATGTTTTTACATATCTTACACATGATATTTGTTGACATGTTATGCAATTATCCGAACTTTATTCCTCATTTTAGGTCAAGTGATCAATCTATCAGATATGTCTGATTTTTAAAAAAAATTATGGATAAAATATGAAGCTTTTCAAGATTCAGAGTATACTTTTGATGGAGCTACTTTATGGATGTGTTTGGGGAGTGCGGAAAATGGAGTGTAAAATATAAGATGATCGGATTTCTCAAAGCATGTACTTGCTAAAACAAAAGTTAATAATCCTGGTTGGAAATTTAAAAAAAAACTAACGGCGGTCTCTTCCATTCTGATATCCAAGGGTTTTATGCTTTCGCAAATCCTAATTGAAATTTCTAGTAATCAAGACTTCAGCTGCTGTTTCTGCCCTTCCCGACTTTGAGGAGTTGCCAGGAAGGCGGATAGTCGCCGGGCGGCATTAATAAGTTCTGCTTCAAGGCAGCCAATGGGAGAAAGGAGGAAGCCAGCGAAAGACTAATGAGAACTTCGCAGCGCGACCATCAAGAATGACTTGGAGCAACGCGTAAAATTGATCCGGGCGAATTGCAGCCTCTAGGATATACAAATCTGCCCCTAATCGGATGAAGAGCATCTTGTGCTGTCCGGGCAGCCCCGTCTCAATACTGCTCTCCCCCTCCCCCCTCCACCCCCCAACCCCCCTTCTCCACTACAAGTCTCCAAGCGTGGGTCGCGGAAGGAATTCAGCTTCCGTGCGTTTGGAACCGGAGTCTGGTGCCTGCCCCTGTACTTTTCCCGTCAGTCTTCAGCCTGCCTCTTCGAAACAAACTTTCAGCCACTACAAGAGGACGTTTCTTTAAAAAAAAAATCGCCGAGAGGTTTTCGCTTCGTTAGACAATGGGTAAGCATCGGATCCTATTAGCACGGTTCAGTTGCAGCGAGTTTGATAACACAAGGAAAAAAGATTCCTTTAACACGCATGCAGTGTGTGTGTGTGTGTGTGTGTGTGAATCAGACCCGCAAATCGGCACCCGGTCCCTCGTCTTTGCTTCATTCGACTTGTGGGGGTATTTTATTTTTGGCAGATGTAAAAAGTAAAATAATATTCGAGGACGGCGGAGGAGCGGCGATTGTGTTAAAACTGTACATGAATTGGGGGTCAAACTGAGACGGCCGAGTCACAAGGAGGTCGCTGTGAAGTGTGTTGAGGAGATAGTTTGCAATCTGCAGAGACGGACGCGGGTGGAATGAACCATTCCAGCGCGAATAAATATATATAATTACAAGCCAGTCCATAATAAAGAAATGCTATCTCCAAAAACAAAACACATGACTTCATATTTTTAGCCGGCGAATGTATTTTTGTTGGAAACAGATGCCGTTTTCCGTGGTCAGGCCTTAGGAGTTTGTGGGATGTGGGATGTTTTGACAGCTGTTTCATCTCTGTACGTGTTTCGGTTTTTGTACGTTAATAGCGGGAGGTTATCACGGTAGACCTGTGTCCCTTTCTCTCCCCCGTAGATCAGACGTACGGGGAGGTGAATCAGCTGGGCGGCGTTTTCGTCAACGGAAGACCGCTGCCCAACGCGATCAGGCTGCGGATCGTGGAGCTGGCTCAGCTCGGCATCAGGCCGTGCGACATCAGCAGGCAACTCCGCGTCTCCCACGGCTGCGTCAGCAAAATCCTGGCCCGCTACAACGAGACGGGCTCCATCTTACCCGGGGCGATCGGTGGGAGCAAACCCAGGGTGACCACTCCGACGGTGGTGAAGTACATCCGAGATTACAAGCACGGAGACCCGGGAATCTTCGCTTGGGAGATACGAGACCGGCTGCTGGCCGACGCCGTGTGTGACAAGTACAATGTGCCTTCGGTCAGCTCCATCAGCAGGATCCTGAGGAACAAAATCGGCAACCTTTCGCACTCGGGCCACTGCGAGGGTGCCAAGCAGATGCCGCCGCAGCCGTCGCTCTCATACAACCCCATTTACCAGTACTCTTACCCCAACCACATGTCCTCGGCCGCCGCCAAGATGAGCGGTTCTGCTGGCGTCCCAGTGACGGGACACGTCGGCATCCACAGAGCCTGGCCCAGCGCTCATTCTGTTACCAACATCCTCGGACTCCGAAGCCTCGTTGAACAGGCGGGTAAGTGGATCAAAGAGATGGACACACAATTCTGGAGTAACTCGGCGAGACGGGCAGCGTATTTGGAGAGACAGAATGGGCCTTCTTCGGGTCATTCTTCGCCCATTCCATCTATCCAGAGATGCCGCCTGTCCCACCGAGTGACTCCAGCATTTTGTGTCTATCTTCGGTGTAAACCAGCAGCCGCAGTTCCTTCCTGCACCCCACCGCACCCCTCCGAAATACCGAACTCTCCCCGAGCCCTGTAAAATTGGATGGGAACAATAATTTCGGCATTGCACTTCCGTAGAAAGAGACTGCCTGGTTTTATTTGTGTTATGGCCCAGTACTTTCTTTGTAACCAATATATATATATAAAGATCGCATGAAGGAAATGTATGATCGCACAGATTTAATTCCGAATGTCCCCCTTCTTTTACAAATTAGGCGGCTGCTGCTTCTTACAGCAGCGAATTACAGAGTAATACGAATAATAATCAATTATCAATAATATTATTATTATTAAAATAATAATAAGAATAAGAGGTGTGTCGGCTGCTGAATGCCATTGCTGACGAGAATTAGAAGACATGGGATAAGGAAGTCACAACATTAAGTAGACATTAAAACCGGAGGTCTTTTCGGATTATTTATCACCCATCTAACACTTGTTTAAAACAAGCTATGAAAAGGAAGGTAGACACAAAATGCTGGAGTAACTCAGCGGGTGAGGCAGCATCTCCGGAGAGAAGGAATGGTCGACGTTTCGGGTCGAGACCCTTCTTCAGACCCTTCTCTCCAGAGATGCCGCCTCACCCGCTGAGTTACACCAGCATTTTGTGTCCACCTTCGATTTAAACCAGCATCTGCAGTTCCTTCTTACACAAGCTTTTAAAATCGTTGTCCCATTTCTGTGATTCTTATGGACAATATTTGACTATAGGCCTTTCTCGGATCTTTCCATCTCCCCCGCCCCCCTCCCCCCCTCCATTGCTAATCCGAAATGGGCCTTCTTGGTTTATAGGAAGGAAATACAGATGCTAGTTTAAACCGAGGATTATACTTGATATATTGTGTTAAAGAAGGAACTGCAGATGCTGGAGAACCGAGGGTTACACAAAAAGCTGGAGAAACTCAGCGGGTGCAGCAGCATCTAAGGAGCGAAGGAGATAGGCGACGTTTCGGGTCGAGACCCTTCTACTTGCCCATACATGGGGCAGTGCGTCTGCGCCTGATTTTTAACTGCTTTATCCGAAAATTATTTGCCAAATAGTTCTGTAATTGAGCTTGTTGAGATTTCAAGAGTTTTTTTTAACTTTTGGCAAAAGGGCACTTTTTTTTGTTGAGATTATGGATATTAAAAACTGAGCGAAAACATACTACCATTCCCGCAAATATCCATCAACTCTGTCCCGATGGGACTGCGAAAGTTTAATCGATGCTGTTAAAAAAATCCACATCAGCGTGATGACAAATTGCTGACCTTGCAATTTGGGAGCGAGAGCGAGGGAGCGAGAGCGAGAGAGCGAGAGAACTGGAATACGTGCAGTGTCGGTGACAAGTCGTAATGAGGCTGCTTGTTTAACTTTGGATCTGGGATGGAGGGTTGGGATAAAGTCACTTTTATCACGCAACAGTATGCTGTTTCGTTTTCGACATCAGAAATAGTACGAAAACAAATCATACGCGGTGTAAATCGACGGGTGTACACAAAAATGCTGGAGAAACTCAGCGGGTGCAGCAGCATCTATGGAGCGAAGGAAATAGGCCGAAACGTTGCCTATTTCCTTCGCTCCATAGATGCTGCTGCACCCGCTGAGTTTCTCCAACATTTTTGTGCACCTTCGATTTTCTAGAATCTGCAGTTCCTTCTTAAATATAAATCAACGGATTATTATCATGACTTGCGTTAGATATATTGACACGTGTACATGACATGATCAATGATGGTGATAATCGATATTAAAAATGCTTTCATATCAATGGAAATCTACATTAAAACAATGACACAGGTTTTGAAAAGAAATCCAATCCAAGTGAATCCTATACTCCAGGAATACTCCTAAAACGTGCAGGTTTTTTAGGTTAATTGGCTTGGTGTCATTGTAAATTGTCCCTAGTGTGTGTGGGATAGTAACTAAATTATACTAAATTAAACTAAACTAAACTAAACTAAAACAAATCTGATTATGCTGCGTTGGCAGCGAGAATAAAAGTTGTTGTTGATATTTAGAGCGAGTGGTTTATAGAATTAAAAGCAGAAAGAATGAATCTGCAATGTAAATTGCTTGGTTAGACGTTTCACTGTATATCCAATGGTCCTTACATGCAATGCAATTTTAACATGCATTTTAGCCGCTCTTGGTGGAGTCGATGCTTCAGCGTATCAAACAAAAGTAGAAGATTGGAGTAACGTGAACAGAGCAACCTTCCCCTCAACTCAAAGTGTCAACGGGATTGAGAAGCAGGCGCTCGAAACGGATCTGAAATACTCCCAGGTACTGACCCAACAGCCCTCCCGCCTAGCTTTCCGCACGCTGAATGATGTCTTTCTGTGTTCTCCGTGTCACTCGCTGGTAATATTGACATCCTAAAGTAAAGCAAACTTGGTCTTGTTGTGTTACAGCCTTCATCTGCGCTGCCCGCTGTGAGTAACTTCGTTCCTCCCTGCGCCGTCGGGCCTTACCCCGCATCGAACCAGGTGCCGGGCTATGGAGTGTACGGCGGCCCCGGAGCCGGCTACATGGCCAGCCACCCGTGGCAGTCGCAGAACAGCGGTCTCTCGCACTCCGGCTCAGGAATTACCATGCACGGCGGCGACATCCACACGCCAATGCCCTTCAAACACCTCTCGGCCAGAGAAGGTAAATCGCTTTGCTCGCTATTATGGCCAAGGACTGTTTCCTCAAAAACAATGGACCAGAACAATTAAACGATTCACATTGCTCTCATAATATTTGGATTGAAAGGAGAGTGGCTGAAAACAAAGGTTATTGTTGGAGACCGCCACCAAGGTTTATATCGGTTAATTCCGACGTTGTTGTAGCAAAAACTATAGGCGGATTATGCAGTGGAACTGACGCAGATATTCGCGGGGACTGATTTACAAAATAGAATGGCTTGTTATTAAGGACATACGAGAAATACAATGAAGTTTCATTGACTTTTCCAACAATCAAATTCTTTGGACCGAAGATGGACGTTTGTTTTATGTGTCTTTTCAGTCAATAATGGCCGTTTAAAGAGGGTCACAGACTACATGAATTCGTAATGGTTCTGTTCTGAGAACGTTGTCGCCGCTCTAGGGCCAATTACTGACAGAAGACAGTTATATTTTCCAAAATGCTGGAGTAACTGAGCGGGACAGGCAGCATCTCGAGAGAGAGGGAATGGGCGACTTTTCTCCAGTGCCTGATCTGAAGAAGGGTCTCGACCCGAAACGTCACCCATTCATTCTCTCCAGAGACGCTGCCTGTCCCGCTGAGTTACTCCAGCATTTTGTGTCTATCTTCAATTTAAACCAGCATCTGCAATTCCTTCCTACATATATTTCTTCCAAAGCTCGTCTCGTTTCATTGTAGTCACAGCAATAGTTGCAAACGGACGCAGTGGCTGTCTGTAAAGAGCTGTGTTACTGTGTTGGTGTTGTTGGATGGTCACTTAGTTTATCAGCTGGAAATAACAAGGTGTGCATTACTGATTAATAAGCTTTCATATTGGTTAGCATTACGATACGATAGAACTGTATTTATCCCAGGAGGGAAATTGATTTCAGGAGGGAAATTTAATTACATGGTAAATCAAGCATTATTCAATAAATACAAGTAATTGACGAGTAATTGTGTGTCAATACGCCGAGTGGATAGAACTGCAGTTTAAAATTGGTTGACAGCATTTATTAAATTCATTCAGCTTGGATAATAATGAGATTACTTTCTTTGGCTGCGGTTGAAAATTACTGAAGATTAAATGAAGAAGTAGCGACGCTACTAATCGTCACCAATGTCCAACACTTGCCCAACATGAAGTGAGATGGCCGACTGGATCTTATTTCGGGGTTTGCCAGACTGTCTTGGCCAAACGTGGTAGCTATCTGGGTTGGACAGAAGAAACTAAAACATCCATTGTCGTGTATATCAGGAAATGGAAAAGAAAGGCCACATTCAACTGATTAAGCTGTTCCGCTTTGTTAACCCAATGTGCCTTAAATGACCGTTATGCCCTCTACGTCCTCCTTGAGATTATTCCTGACCGTTACTGCAAAGGTGTCCGCTGTAATCCAAATATATATTTTTCACCAGTTGACAAATCCTGACTTCCCACAAATCTGCTCTGTCTTTGCAGGTCTTATCTTATGTACCTTATTTTATAATTTAATTGCCTTCATCTGAATGTTCGTTTTCCTTCTGTGCAAAAAGCGTATTTAAAGAATACATTTAGAGTGTAATGGTCACTATACAAAATTCCTCACTACCAATAATTCTGCCACCTGAACCATTTTCCGAATGAGTCACATTTAGACTAACCGGGTGTAAGAACTAACTGCACTTCTGTACAGTGCAGAACATTTCATCAACAGCTAAAACGCGGAATCACAGATTATGTTTTCTGTGGTGGGATTTCCAGAACCAGGTGTCAGTAGCAAAATAGAAAACTGGCCTTTCTGGACAGAGCTGAGAAGACAATTATTCAATTAGAGGACAGTGAATCTCAAGGATTATCTCCCCAAGTTTTACATGGATAGACACAAAAAGCTGGAGTAACTCAGCGGGACAGGCAGCGTCTCTGAGGAGAAGGAATTGATAACGTTTCGGGTCGAGACCCTTCCTCAGACCGGTACTCGGACAGGGTAGAGTTAGAGGGATATGGACCAAAAGCAAGCAGATGGGACTAGTTTAGATGGGGCATGTTGGTCGGCGTGGACAAGCAAGTTGGCCGAGAGGCCTGTTTCCACGCTGTTTCACTCCATGACTCTAAGAGGGTTGCGGGGGTTCAAAGGCCGAGTTATTTCAAGGCAGAGGTAAACAGATTGTAGATAGAAAGACAAGCGTGCAGGTGGCTAGTGCTGTGGTAAAAGGTAAGATCACCTGCGATATTATTGAAAGACGGTGCAGGCAAGATGGGAATGGCTTGCGCTTGTTTCCGTCCTTGTGTTACATTTATTCCTCAGCAGTTTGACCAGGAGGGAAAAAAAAACACCTTAGACTCGGAAAACCCCATTTAACTCCACGCTGTCTATCTGTTGTAAACACTACAATACACTTTGAATGCTTGTAGAATTATGTGGAAATGAATAAGAGTCAGTGTCGATCAGACAAGTAAAAGCAAATGAGATTTTAACTTTGGCCCGGCCTACTATTATTTTACATTAATAAATTTGAAGGGATCTTTTTGGTTGAGAAAGATTTCATCCGACAGCATAGACCAGTTGATTATTTTTAACACCGAGGTCAAAACCACGTTCACATACAGTGTGTGTGTGTGTGTGTGTGTGCGTGTGCGTGTGTGTGTGTGTGTGTGTGTGTGTGTGTGTGTGTGTGGTGTGAGTGTTCGGAGAGCAGAGAATAAAATGATCAGCATTTAATCCAGCCATGCAGAGATCGGCGTGCCTTTAGCAGCAACATTTAGAGAATTTAAACCTCGTGGAAACGAGATTAAATGTAGAATTTAAAGCTTTTGAGAAACTGGAATAAATTAATGACAGACTTTTAGACAAAGCGGAGACCTGAGTGTATGCTGTATGAACAGGTTATCTATCATAAGTACCGAGTTTGTTTTATTCAATTTTAGCAATTAATAAACTGCTATATTTAACCATTTGTTTCGATATACATGGATAAAATCATATGTAATTTTACAAATGGTTTTGTATATAGCACAAAAGGCTGGGATCAGATTTTCGTTAATTTTCCTCAATGCCCATCTCTAGCCTAAAGGAGGGTCAATATGTATTTTTGTAAAAGTCCCTGACCAGAAGTCCAATGGTGTCAAATCCAATGTTGTATCTTTTCGTGATTATTTTGTACTGAAACAGGATGTGAGGCTGAAGGGACATCACACTCGAAGAGAATTGGTAACTTTTGCACCAGCATTTCTACATTTCCGCGAAGAAATGTAGCGAATCCAGTCCTGACAAAATGCAGTCAGTTTAGCACCTACGGATCACGTTTAGTTGCGCATGGTCCTTTAAAACAAATAGACAATGTCCAGGAGAACGGGAACTTTCTTGGTTTCACGCTGGAAGTATCCATTGTCAATGTTAAATCCCAACTACTGCACCTAACTACAACGTGGAATTTATTGCAGAGAGTAAATTCATACTCACTGAGTTCAGTGATTATGCTCAAGCAGACGTGAAGTAACAGGTGGATACCCTAGTTTGAAGGCTTTCATCGCCGCAGTCTGGTCTAACTTCTGCACAAGAAACTGCTTTCAAAGCAAATACTATCTTCGCCTCGAAGTGAGGGAGGAGGTGGGGGGATGGTTGTTGAACAGTGGCAGTGCGGGGATTGTGTTCCCACCAGCGTTTGACTTCAACAAATGTATTTTAAAAACATTTCAGAAAGTTAAAAATTAACTCCAGATTTTGCTCTCCTTATTGGAAAAAATAGACACGGCCATTTGAAAGAACGTGCATTTCGCCTCTTTAACGAGATTACATCGAAATAAAACAAAACAAACCCTCTCCGGTGCCTGGATAACCTCAATCCTTCATTGTAGTAAGAAAGGTAACAGTCTCAAGTCAGCACGCCGCTTGGAGCCAATATTCAATTGACTATGGAATTGTCCACATCTTCAGCAGTTCATACGTTCATAAGAGATAGGAGCAGAATTAGACCATTCGGCCCATCAACTCGACTTCGCTATTCAATCTACTTCCCCTCTGAACCCCATTCTCCTGTCTTCTTCCCATAACCGCTGACATCCGTATTAATCTGAACAAGGGTCTCGACCCGAAACGTCATGCATTTCTCTCCAGAGATGCTGCCTGTCCCGTTGGGTTACTCTAGCTTTTTGTGTCTATTTTCCGTTTAAACCAGCATCTGCAGTTCCTGCACCAAGCAAGAACCTGTCTATCTCTTCCTTAAAAATACCCATTGACTTGGACCCCACATCCCCTTCCTGCAGTTTAAGTTGACAACTTCGACCAGGTACCGGCCCCAACAGGAATTTGAAAGATTTCGACCCTCTCGTCTCTGAGCTGGTAGTTCGAGTCCCATTTCACAAGCTTGAGCGGTGAAGCAAAGCCGGTTCAGCTGTGCGGTGCTGATTAAGACGCCGCTTCTCGGGCGGGCTTGTAAACGACCCCCCTCCCATCTCTTCAGCTCAGGTAAATGAACTGAAAGCAGTACAAACGTGAGTGGCACTCCGGCTCTTTCCCATTGTCAACATCATGAACGGATTAATTCATTATTGTCACAATGCTGTTCCCGGGGTGCATTCTGCATTTGGAATGGCGTTCACTTTTCTCAAAGTCCAACAACAAAAACACTATGTGGGAAGGAACTCCAGATGCTGGTTTAAACCGACGATAGACACCAAATGCTGGAGTAACTCAGCGGGACAGGCAGCATCTCTGGAGAGAAGGAATGGGCGACGTTTCGGGTCGAGACCCTACTTTTTCCTTCTCTTCAACGATATGCGATGGTTCAATGGGTCAACTGTGTATTTATTATCTGCTGTACCAAAGTACAGTGAAATTATTTTGTTGTTGCATTCGGATCAGTAAGATGATTGCCATACAATCTCCGAATTCTGGGCCATTAGCTGTAACGTGCATCGCATTGGGACACGCCCGGGACGGTGAAAGCGCTATACAAATGCAGTTCTTTCTTTTTTCAAAATGAAAACATTATTAAATTTTGAATCGTTTCTTCGAGTGTTCGATGTTCTGCGTGCGGATTGGAAAAACAATCTAAGGACTCTCTGTAGGATTGAAATGCAGATAAAGTTATTTCGGCAGTGACACAAAATGTTGGAGTAACTCGGCAGGTCAAGCAGCATCTCTGGAGCAGGTTAATGAACGCAAAATGTTGGAGAACCTGTTTAGGTGACGTTTCGGGTCAGGATCATTTTCTTCAGAGATGCTGCCGGACCCGCTGAGTCACTCCAGCATTCTGTGTTTATCTTGAGTATAAACCAGCATCTGCAGTTCCTTTTTGTTACATTAAAGATTACATTGGGCGTTGGGGTTTTTGGTTGGTGTGTTTGCCGGAAGACAATGTGGTGGGGCATTTGTACATTTCTAAGTAGTATCCGGGCTCCTACGGGACTTACACAAAGTGCTGTAGCAACTCAGCGGGCCAGGCAGCATCTCTGGAGGACGTGGTTAGACGACGTTTCGAGTCGGAACCCTTCTTCAGACGTCGATTCGTTCTTTAGGGTCCCGACCCGAAACGTCGCCAATTTAGTTTGAATAATTGTCCCGACCAGAAAACATTTCCTATCCATATCCGCTAGAGATGCCGCCTGACTTGCTGAGTTACTCCAGCACTTACTTTGTGTTTTTCTCAAGAATCGATCTCTGAAGCTGGTTGTGCCTTCTTTCTGACAAAATGCCCGGCTAGTTTCTACTTGAAGCTAGTTTTTACTTGAAACATTTAGGTAGAAATGAGAGAATAAAACTATTGGATACACTTAAATAGGCCGACTAACACCTACGGAATCGGATTAACATCTAGAGGTGATACTTTGAATTCTGATAATGACACCATATATCTAGTTTAGTTTAGTTTAGTTCATTATTATCACCACATGTCTCGTGGTACAGGGAAAGGCTTCTGTTTGCCTGTTATCCAGTCAAGGTGCACAGAAAAGGGATAAACGGTTCAACATTTAGTCCAAAATATAAAATTGGTCCGATAAAGTCCGAAGCCGCCAGGCCCGCTGTGGATTTCGGGAGAAAATCATCAGATATTATCAGCTATAATTTGAAAAATAAATTTCGCCCTTTCTATAAACTAAGCTGAACTGAATTCCCAATGGGATCAGTTCAGATCAGATCAACTGAAGATGATCAGCCATCTCAGTGTTAGAACAGGCTGGAGGGGCCGAATGGCTTACTCCTACTCGCCCAATTGTCAATCTACCCTTGCGCCCTACTAGCCTCTTGACACCATCTGGGATGTATACGGGACCCTTTTTGTTGTTAAAATTGTGATCAGGAAGCTATGTAAATTCAGTTATTTAAGACTGACAGGAAATGCAAAGCGTGCTTTTGCAATGGAATGGCTTTGAATGGGGTTGGTAAACCAGCATTTGTTAACGACAATGAAACGGGTTTTTTTTTTGTTGCGAGAAGTCTGTTTCCTTAAGAAATTTGTTTTTTTTTCCCCTTTCTTGCTTTTATTTCAGTGGCGGAGAGAAAATCCGGGAGCCCGGTTAGCAAGCCGCACGAAGTTCTCAGGAACGCTCACGGCCTCTCAATCGCAGTCTCCAGCACATAATGGCGTGTAATGTCGGTAATGGGACACTTGTAACAAACCAAACTGCTCCACCGCCTCTGCGCCAATCGTACCCTCAATCGCAAGGTTTATTTCCAAGAACTGAAACATTTTGGGGGCATTTTTGTTTGAAGACAAAAAGATGCATTGAACAGCACTAGATTAAAAAAAAAATCCCCTGCACATAGTAGGTGTCCGGTAAGAGGTATCTACAAGGTAAATACACCGATGAAAACTTAAACTATAATGTAAGGGGAGAGAATCAGTACAGTCCTCTACATTCAGGGCACGATATTTATTCAGTTCGAGATGGTGTTGGTGACGGGGAGGTACATTGTCTTCATTTAGTCTCATGTCGGAGATCATTACTGTATGTAGCTGGTAGGAATATAAATTCATAAATATAATCACAACCGATCTGCTCATTTAACGAAGGCTTTGCCTATAAATCTGGTACAGTTCATTACCTTGCGAGTAAGGTACTTTTAATAAGGATTCATGTTTTTTTTTTGTACATAGCTTTACCAAACCTGGCTGACGCGTAGACGACGTGAAAAAAAAAATTGTGAACATAATGTATATCCGAAACTATAAATGTACAAAATATTTTGCCCTCGCGGTTTATTTTATATTTTTATTTTTTGAATTTAAAAGATGCATTATTGTTGAAATAAAACAACGTTGAAAATGGACGGCTGCTTTTGCTTCGAATCAAACCATCAGCAGCTACCTGGCCTGCCGAACGTTTGCCGTTTTCGTTACATTTTTTTTCTGCATCGGTTGTGTTTTGATTTTAAACAAGTGGAACTGCATTGCCAAGGACCCTAGCCCTATTATTTAGGGTATTTCCATCGTATATCCCCCCCCCCCCCCCCCCCCCTAATACTTCACCTGCTCATTTAGATTATTTTTTTGAACGAGAGAACAGAATTGTTGCTGGGGCAATACGTTTGCCGAAATGCGAAAACTTATCATTAACACCATAAATGCCGGGGCCTCGTGATGTATATTAAAGTGCACAATTCTAACCTTACATAAATAGCACGTCAATACATGTTTGGTTGCCTCTCTGTAAGGGAAATGTGTGTTCGTTGCAAGCCAGTTATGTGGCTGTTACAATTCGCTTATCATTTAACAAACCTAAAACGCTTCGGGCAAGAAGATAATCGTACGAATTCACAGCCAATAGACAATAGACAATAGGTGCAGGAGTAGGACATTTTGCCCTTCGAGCCAGCACCGCCATTCAATGTGATCATGGCTGATCATCCCCAATCAGTACCCCGTTCCTGCCTTCTCACCATATCCCCTGACTCCGCTATTTTTAAGGGCCCTATCTAGCTCTCTCTTGAAAGCATCCAGAGAACCTGCCTCCACCGCCCCCTGAGCCGCGCTAGCTGGGTTGTAGAACTGGATATATCGTTGAACACAAAAAGCTGGAGTAACTCAGCGAGACAGACAGCATCGCTGGAGAGAAGAAATAGGTGACTGGTCGAGACCCTTCTTCAGACCCGGTCTGAAGAAGAATCTCGACCCGAATCGTCACCATTTCCTTCTCTCCAGAGATGCTGCCTGTCCCGCTGAGTTACTCCAGCTTTTTGTGTCTTTCTTCGGTTTAAACCAACATCTGCAGTTCTTCCTACACATATGTCGCTAAACATTCGTCTGTGGTGATGTGCAAGTGATCGAGATTCTCCACGCTTGTGATCTAAATGACTTGAAGGTCATTTTAATTCGCACCTAAATCTAAACCTCAACTTCCTTGTTAATTTAGAAATAATATACGTGGGACCTGCATCGTTTGCCTTGCATCCAGGTTTTCCCAATGGCGTCATCTTCAAATTGTCAGTTATTCATAACCAAACGATCATTTTGACGTAGTGAAGTAACCTTTGAAATGCTATTATTAAGTCCACTATTGGTGCGTGGTGGTAGAGCTGCTGCCTTCCAGAGCCGGAGACCCGGGTTCGATCCCGATCTCGGGTGCTGTCTGTACGGAGTTTGTACGTTCTCCCCGTGACCTGCGTGGGTTTTTCTCCGGGTGCTCCGGTTTCCTTACACACTCCAAAGTCGTGCAGGTTTATAGGTTAATCGGCTTTGTAAATTGTAAATTGTAAATTGTAAATTGTTCCTGGTGTGTGTAGGATAGTGCTAGTGTAGGGTGATCTCTGGGTGGCGCGGACTTTGTGGGCCGAAGGGCCAGCTTCCACGCTGAATTTCTAAGCTATTCATATTTCAAATGCCACACGGCAGCGGGGTATTGTCGATGCCTGCAGTGGTTCCAAAACCCGCGGTGAATTTGGGCTTGGTAAGGGGTTGTGATATGTGATCGACACGGTCTTTAACGCGTCAATAATGGGCAGGTTATTGGAATCTACGCTTACACGAAACCCACTGTAATCATATGTCCTCTTCACTGCTCCGAACCCTCCGCAACAAAACATCCTGCAATACTTGAAAACCTTGCCTGAATTCATTAGTGTTTTCAAATGCTCAACATCGATTCTCCGCCTTGGTGTTGATTTACACGATAGGGTTTCCACAAACTCCTGTGCAGCGCGAATGCCCGCGCGGTAACCCGTTCGCCTACAGCGTTAATCACAATTTAGTTTATCACTTTAAAAAAAAACTTTCAATTTAACCAATTACAACGTCAACGGCGTTAAAATACCCGGGTTCGACCCCGACCACGGGTGCTGTCTGCACGGAGTTTGGGAGTTCTCCCCGTGACCTGCGTGGGTTTTCTCCGGGTGCCCCGTTTTCCTTCCACACCACAGGTTTGTAGGTTAATTAGCTTGGTACAATTGTAAATTGTCCCCAGTGTGTGTGGGATAGTGTTAATGTGCAGGGATCGCTGGTCGGTGCGGACTGGTCAAAGGGCCTGTTTCTGCGCTATATCTCTAAAACTAAACTAAATCTAAACTAAATAGTTGTGTGGAAAGTGTTTTATTTCCCCTCTGCAATATACGTATTCCGGCATTCTTAACAAAATGTTCACTTATACATCGGATTGGCAACAGACTTTATATTGTAATGTATGTATACACACTATATATATATATGTGTATGTATATATAATAATACACACACACACATAATATATATGCGTGTGTATACATATATTATAATATAAAGTTTTTGCCAATCCGATTACAACGTGAATTACAACGTTGCCAATTACAACGTGAATTTATCAATTCGCGTTGCAATTGGTTAAACGAGAATGCATTGTTTTTTTAAGGTGAAATAAATGTTGCAAAATATTTTTCGATATCAGACTAACTGTGAAAAGCTTTAGTAATTTGTAAATGAAAAATAAAAAGAGAAAAGTTTTATGTAGCACTCGACTGCACAACAATTTTCAGGGACATGCCGATGGGGAAAGAGAGGGTGCCTGCAACTCGAAAATAAACACGTCAAAACGGAGAACAAGGGTAGGCAAGGAAACGAAAAAGCTTCATTATATTTTAGTGCTAGTCACTTAGAAGGCCTCCCCCTCCCCATTCCCCGCTCCACCCCGCTTTATAGTACGAGTGCCAGGCAAACCTAATGGGTTCCTTGCGAGGCATCTCTATAATGAGGGGGTCGTTATTGTGCAACTTTGGAAAAATTCGATAGCGTTTGTGTGCAAAAAAAACTAAAATCAATTTATGCGAAAATATTTTAATTCCGCGTGTAGGTTGAATAATTAATAGTGGGCGCCAGGTACATTTCCAAATGCCCAGTCAATCTGCAGGAGGACAATTATGAGACCTCTTGGCCCGGATACAAATTGTCTTCCAAGGAAGTCGGTGATTCGGAAAGCGGCGTTTGCAAAAGGCCATACCATCCCTCTCCCGGGCTAACCTGCCGATCCAGTGCATCGAGCATCCTGGATAATTATGTGTAGGAAGGAGCTGCAGAAGCTGGTTGAAACCGAAGATAGACCCAAAATGCTGGAGTAACTCATCGTTACTTTTTTTTGCATATCTTTCATTCGTTTGTTCTATATCTCTCCACATCTCTCCACTGCCTATATCTCGGGTTCCCCTTTCCCCTGACTATTCTGAAGAAGGGTCTCGACCGGAAACGTCACCCATTCCTTCTCTCCAGAGATGCTACCTTTCCTGCCGAGTTAACTCCAGCATTTTGATGTGGCAGCTGCTTTGTCTTCCAATGTTGTAGAATTGAAAACATAAACACATATCATAACTGACATTTGCAAAACAAACGTACAGCTGGAGAAATGGAAAGATAATCAGGTTAAATATGAGGTTAAATATGCTATCAGGATAATGGAGTATCTATCTGTTCATGTTCATAAGTTACAGGAGCAGAATTAGACCGTTTAGCCCATGAAGTCTACTCCGCCATTCAATCATGGCTGATCTATCTATCTTTCCCTCTCAACCGCATTCTCCTGCCTTCTCCCCATAACCCTTGACACCCGTATTAATCAAGAATCTGTTCTTCTCTGGCTGAAAAAAATATTCATTGACTTGGCCTCCATAGCTTTCGGTGGCAATGAATTCCGCAGATTCTCCACCATCTGACAAAAGAGGGTTTAGTGTACTGTTTTGTACTCAAGTCTTTTATAAATTGTGCTTTCAAAAATTGTATTTAGCTAAGAGATTTAACACGGACAATAGACAATAGGTGTAGGAGTAGGCCATTCGGCCCTTCGAGTCAGCACCGCCATTCACTGTGATCATGGCTGATCATCCATAATCAGTACCCCGTTCCTGCCTTCTCCCCACATCCCTTGACTCCGCAAAGTTTAAGAGCTCTATCTAACTCTCTCTTGAAAGCATCCAGAGAATTGGCCTCCACTGCCTTCTGAGGCAGAGAATTCCACAGATTCACAACTGTCCTGGGTGAAAACGTTTTTCCTAATCTCCGTTCTAAATGGCCTACTCCTTATTCTTAAACTGTGGCCCTGGTTCTGGACTCTCCCAACATCGGGAACATGTTTCCTGCCTCAAAATGGTTCTAATCTCCACGCCAATTTTGTTGACAAAGATTCTTTATGTAATTCTTACAGGTTTTAACATTATACCATATATTAGGTTGTGCAATACTCTGATCCAAATGTTTAAGCATTAAAACCAAACATGCCAAGGACATAATTTCAGGATATTCTAAGGAATGTTCTGAAATACTTAAGGCATTTTGCAAAGATGAAATATTGAATCATTTGTATTTTTTTAAATCCTTAATTATTTTTAAGGTCTTGAAATACATGGGTATCAAATACTAGAGATGGAAAGCAAGGCTTCACCAAGGAAATCAAGAAGATACACAACAGTCACCATAATGCTGGGTTGATACATTTGTTTAATATTAAATGATTTTCTAGGCATTACTCCATAATCCACTGTTGTTCTTTAACACATTTAGTTTCACATCTTACTTGAATATTCTTGGCACAGAAATTGAATATATTCAAGGTACACTGTCAAATGCAAAATATCTGCAGCTTGGACACCTTCTAGACAAAATAATTGACAATAATAATGATACATGACAAAGATGCAACTGCTTTTTAAAAAATGTTGTCATGAGTGTAAACAGTAGTCTTCTCTGAGCCATAGAGTCATAAGGCACGCCTATAGTCCTTTCAGCACAGCATTCCCATCCACACCTGCCTGCATTTGGCCCATATCCATCCAAACCTTTCCCGTCTGTGTACCTGTCCAAATGTCTGTTATTGATTTATTGAACAGTTCAGAACTATCGATAAATGTTTTTATCAATGTATAAGATTTCTCTTGAACATGTAGTTGTAAAGTAGCAAAATCAGTCATTTTGCTACTGGGCTCATGTGCATATAATATAATCGCTAATTGGTGTCAATATCATGATTTATACTTAATTGCACTTTGATTGTATTTTAACATATATTCTTGAAATTAAGGACTTTGTTTGCTTTGCCATATTGGAGCATGAACTGCCGATTATTATCTATTTCAACCTTAGATTTAGTTCAGTTTCAGTTTAGTTTATTGTCACGCATACCGAGGTACAATGAAAAGCTTTTGTTGACTGCTGTGCTATCCAGTCAGCAGAACAATAGCACATGAATACAATTGATACATTTACAGTGTATAGATACATGATAAGGGAATAGCATTTAGTGTAGTTTAGAGATACAGTGTGAAAATAGGCCTTTTGGCCCACCGAGTCCACACCGACCAGCGATCACCGCACATTAACACTATCCTGCACACACTAGGGACAATTTACACTTATACCAAGCCAATTAACCTACAAACCTGTACGTCTTTTGAGTATGGGAGGAAACCGAAGATCTTGGAGAAAATCCACACGGCCATGGAGATAACGTACAAACTCGTAGTCGGGATCAAACCCGAATCTCCGGCGCTGCAAGCGCTGTAAGGCAGCAACTCCACCACTGCGCCACCGTGCTGCCCTGTTTAGTGCAAGGTGAAGCCAGCAAATTCTGATCAAGGGTAGTCTGAGGGTCATCAAAAAGATAGTAGTTCAGCACTGCTTTCTTTTATTTTATTTTATTGAGTCATATGTTTCTGATGATGAAGCAGGAGTAATTCTATACAGCTGGCATACTGGTGATAGTGAGGAAACAGAATATTACTCTAAGACCACATTGAATGTCCCCAGCACATACAGATCTTGCTTATACATGCAACTGCAAACATTGACCATTTTAGGCATTTTAAATACAAAAATAAGTTTGGAAAATGACTCCTCAAGTACATACATTTACAGGTAAAATATATTTTCTTTGTGGGTTATAATTGTAACTAAGGTGTTGCTCACAACATTGTAATGGTGATACAACAGGAATTAAAGTTCCAGCTGTGGCATTTCTTTACCCAGTATTTGCAAATTGCAGCATCTCAACAGAAATTTGAATTCTGATTTCAACAAAATATTGAAATCTTTTGCTAATAAGTGTTTTCTTTTTGCTTTTTGACTCTTTTCAAGAATTAATAAATTATCTCTTGATTCTTTTTATATCTATCATTTTTTTGTTTGGAAAGGTTAAAAAAAAAATCAGTTTTCCCTGAGTACAAACTGAGGTTAGCAATCCATACATTTTTGTTCTGTATTCTGCTAACCTTGCACAAGTAACAACTCACCATAACTTTTAAAAATAATAACTGCAAAACCTGTCATTTCATGCCTTCTTCCCAAAGAATAGTAATTTCGTTCCCACTTTCCCGTCACGTTTTTGACTGATCATTCAATTCTCATCTGCCAGGCTGTGAGTTCGTAAGTGCTGTCAAGTATGCACAGTACAAATAAATATAGAAACAGGTTAAAACCCATGCAGTGTACTTGCAAATGCTGTCGAAAACAGTTTCCAAGATTCTGTGAATGGAAGTAATTCGTTTTATCAGCTTGAAAATATCATCAAGATCACATTAGGAAAATACCTTATGTAATTACAGTTTTTGATCAGTCTAATTAAAATTTTGCAAGGACCATATTCAAATGTTTGATTAAATAAAGTCATGTTTGATGGTAGACACATTAAAGATGATGCCCATCCTTGTTGTGTATCTGCTTTGAAGTAGTGTGATTCTGGCATTGTAGTTTAACTCCATCTGCAATCAATGGTATGGAGTTGCATCATCTTGATATTTTTCTGACAGAAGAAGCAGAGTACTTCCATGAGGTAAAAAGCATTGAGTTTCTCAGCTTATTGGCATGAGAGAAATCACAACACTGAGTATTTGTTGGAAGTGAGAGGTTAACAACTTTCTTAAAGTTGGAATTTAGAAAATATGGGCCTCATTGGAACAAATATTTTCCAAACAATACAGATTACAAAAATAAATTGAATTCTCAGTGACCTCGAGGTAGTAAGTAAATGTGACCATGTGCATTCCTCTTACAATTTCATTAACTGAGGTACAATTAGTAATACAGCATGGAAACCGGCTGTTCAGCCCAAGATAGACACAGAAATGCTGTAGCAACTCATTTAGAGAAGTGCGAGAAATCAATATTCATTCTGCGGGGTTGTAAGCTGCCCAAGTGAAATATGAGGTGCTGTTCCTCCAATTTGCATTTATTATTTTTTTTTGCAAGTAACCCTTGCATCTCCGTGCCTCTCCCACCCTATTTAGCCTACTGGTTTCACCATCGCCCTGCTTAGTCTCACTGTTTGAATCTATTCGTTATTGACCTTCTCTACAGCCAACAATGGACCATTGTGTGCTCCACCTTTCCTCGATCATCCGGCTGGCTTTGATTTGTTCTTTTCATTCCTCTCATTCATTTGTTTCACTGTACCTTTTCTCATTTCTAGTTTCCCTCTTCCCGACTCTCAGTCTGAAGAAGGGTCTTGAAACGTCACCCATTCCTTTTCTCCAGAGATGCTGCCTGACCCATTGACTTACACCAAAAATAGACACAAAATGCTGGAGTAAATCAGCACCTGCAGTTTCTTCCTACAGCCTTCGGCCCATACCATTCATGCCGACCAAGGTGCCTCATCTGAGCTAAACCCATTTCCCGTCTACCTCTTTGGTGACCCTTGGACTATCCTTGATCAGACTTTGTTGGCTTTACCTTGCATTAAACGTTATTCCCTTATCATGTACCTATATACTGTAAATGGCTCAAAATACTGTAATCATATATTGTCTGACAGAATAGCATGCAACAAAAGCTTTTCAAACCGAAGATCTCGGGAAAACCCCATGTAGTCACAGGGAGAACGTACAAACTCTGTACAGACAGCACCCGTAGTCAAGATCGAACCTGAGGTTCTGGCGCTGTTAGCGCTGTAAGGCAGCAACTCTGCAGCTGCGCCACCGTGCCACTCCATGGCCCTTTGTGTAAGATTTCTGAAAGCAGGATGCCATCTGCATTTCTACTACACATTGGACATGTTCATATGTTCCAGGAGTAGAATAAGGCCAGTTGGTCGATCAAGTCTACTCCGCCATTCAATCATGGCTGATCTATCTTTTCCTATCAACCCCATTTTCCTGCCTTCTCCCCATAAACCCCGACACCCTTCCTAATCAAAAATCTGCCAAACTCCGCCTTATAAATACCTAATGACTTGGCCTTCACATCTGTCCGAGGCAATGAATTCCACAGATTCACCACCCTCTGGTTAACGATACATCAATAACGTATGGTAAATTTATGTATTGTTGCAGTGTATGTCTTAACTTGTTCCCTGATAAATCCCCATGTTCAGTTCACAGTGGAATTTGTAGTTACATCTTCTCCTAAGTGGTGGTGCTGTGTTCCTGCATTTCCAGGACCTTTAACCAATACTGCTGAGAATTTCTGCCATTAATTTTACTCCGCTTTACAAACTGCTGAAAATGTCGTAAAGGTATGATGCAAATCAAGAGGCCAATGAATGATTTACAAATGGGGATTAAATCCAGTCCAGATGCATTGACTGAATTCTTCCCTGCTCTCCAAACTCTTATCCTTTGAAGATGACATTTGGTCTTCACCTCGCGGGAAATGCCATGGGAGATTGATGGGCGACTGCATGGGAGCTTTGAGCTACAAGCATAACCCAAGCAAGGTGGCCTTAACACGGTAATCCCAAACAGTCCAACTTCACCAGTTCAGCTTGGTTACTTTTTCTTTGGGAAATCTCTAAAACATGTCCTTCAGTGCCATGCACTCTGTACAAAGCAGCACAACCCATCAATTCAATGTCAATTAACAAATGTACCATAGGCTAGAAATATTGGAAATATGCAATAGTTCAAGTAACATTTTAAGCAAAATGAGAGTGATCCCAGGAAGGATCGGGTTAACATATGATGAATGTTGGACGGCACTGGCCTCTACTCGCTTAGGGTGAGGGGGGACCTCATTGAAACTTACCGAAAAGTGAAAGACCTGGAAAGAGTGGATGTGGAGAGGATGTTCATTGCCACAGATGGCTGTGGAGGCGAAGTCAATGGATATTGTTAGGACGGAGATTGATAGATTCTCGATTGGTATGAGTGTCAAGGGTTAGGGGACGAAGGCAGGAAAATCAGGATGAGAGGGAAAGAGAGATCAATCATGATTGAATGGCGAAGTAGACTCTATGGGCCGAATGGTCAAATTGTGCCACTATAAGCTATTCTAATGTGTTGCTCATCTACCTAGCGTTGTGAATAAGTTATTAGGTTTTTATCTAGAGAGGTGAGTTGGAATTCCAATGCAATGGTAACATTTATCTTCAAGTACCGGTTGATCTGTTATAATGCGTATAATTCGAGTGGTGGATTAGGGAACTCTATGTGCATTACTTTGATTAAATTGGTTATACCATGATTTTGATCAGGAACTAGACAACTACTTAAAAGTTACTTTGGAAATTAATAAGCAGACAAAAAACTGTCATGAATTTAAACAGTATTGGGGAAACACCTGTTTCCACATATCCTCCCTACAGTATTCGGACCATTGTCCCTTATTGCTATTTTAATCTCATATGGCTATTGAAATTGACAAGCAATTGCTTCTATTGACAGATGTGCAATTACACTCGATTAAACAATGTAACATGCAGCCTTTAGTATCTTTAGCTTGCAGTATCTTGCAAAAGATAAACTTGTTGCTACTAAAAAGCCTTTACTTTTGCGAATCCTGCAGGAAAAGCAACTTTTAATTGTGAATTTGAAACTCCAGCACCAACCTCCTTTCTCCCATTAATACAATTGTCATATAATGAAAATTATACATTCTCCCTGTGACCATGTGGGTTTCTCCGGGCGCTCCGGCTTCCCCCCACATTCCCAAAGATGTGTGGATTTGTAGGTTAATTGGCTTGTCTAAATTACCCCTTATATTTAAGGACTGATGAGAAAATGGGATAACTTGGAAACAACTGGTGTGAACTGGTAGATACAAAAAGCTGGAGTAACTCAGCGGGACAGGCAGCATCACTGAAGAGAAGGAATTGGTGACGTTTTGGTTCAAGACCAGGTGTTTGATGGTCAGCATGGACTCAGTGGGCTGAAGGGCCTGTTTCTATGCTGTATCACTAAACTAAACTAAACTCGATCGTGAAAACACGGGAATACTGTATACAACATGCAACATCTGTGGGGCCAAAGGGATGGTCGACATTTCAGATTGAGAGCCTCCACAGGATTCAAATCATTGTCTATCCCTACTCCTCCCCAATTGTTGCTTGGCCTGAGGTTCTATCAGGGGAAAGTCAGGATTGAACACGCCTGTGGTGATCAGAGGGTGGTGAATCTGTGGAATTCCTTGCCACAGACGGCTGTGGAGGCCAAGTCAGTGGATATATTTAAGGCAGAGAAAGATAGATTCTAGATCAATCATGATTGAATGGCAGAGAAGACTTGATGGGCCGAATGGCCTAATCCTGCTCCATTCACTTATGAACGTGTACATGGTCACAGGCTAGAGATTGTCAAGAATCAGTGTAGATGTTGTACATCTTGAAGAAGGCTATGAGCATGAGTCTGCTTGAGTCTTCTTCTCGGTTGTCACCTAACCCCTCCCATGGCTCAGCTAGGCATGATGACTGACATTATGAAAGCTCCCCAAAAGACCACTGTGAAGACCAAGGGAATGGTTATATTTAAGGCAGAGATAGATAGATTCTTGATTAGTATGGGTGTCAGGCATTATGGTGAGAAGGCAGGAGAATGGGGTTAGGAGGGAGAGATTGAACGGTGGAGGAGACTTGATGGGCTGAATGGCATAACTCTGCTCCTATCACTTATGAAGTTATGATCTTATGATCTGTGTATTATGGCGAGCTGTTACTGTAAATCCCCGTAGAACCATCAACTACCCATAAGTGTAATCTGGCACTTTCTATTTGTTCTATAAGTGGAAGCCACAGGGAATGCTATTAAATACCCTTTAACTATGGCAATTAAGTGTGGGCGATAAATGGTAGCCTTAGCATGATAGCCAAACCCCAAGAATGGATTGAAAACAATTTAATTGCAGAATGCACAAAATATTGGTTTGCATTAAAAATGCTGTGTATGATGCTTCCACACTTTCTGGAAGAATTTCTTGTCATTGGTTTTAGTTTTAGGCTTCATATACTTATGAATTTACAGGAGTCGCTGCCTCAGAAGGGCAGCCAGCATCATCAGAGACCCACACTTTCTCTGGCGACACACTCATTTAATCCTTGCCATCGGGAAGAAGGTACAGGAGCCTGAAAACTGTTACGTCCGGTTCAGGAACAGCATCATCCCTGCAGCATCAGGCCATTAAGATTCAAGATTCAAGAGAGTTTATTGTCATGTGTCCCAGATAGGGCAATGAAATTCTTGCTTTGCTACAGCACAACAGAATATTGTAGGCATAAATAAATACAGGACAGATCAGTGTGTCCATATACCATTGAATATGTATATATATATACACATAAATATGTAGATAAAGTGCAATAGGCTATTAAAGTTCAGATTTTTGTTTGAGTGGAGTTTAATAGTCTGATGGCTGTGGGGAAGAAGCTGTTCCTGAACCTGGATGATGCAAATTTCAGGCTCCTGTACCTTCCACCTGAAGGCAGCAGAGAGATGAGTGTGTGGCCAGGATGTGGTGGGTCCTTGATGATGCTGCCAGCCATTTTGAGGCAGCGACTGCGATAGATCCCCTCGATGGTAGGAAGGTCAGAGCCGATGATGGACTGGGCAGTGTTTACCACTTTTTGTAGTCTTTTCTGCTCCTGGGTGCACAAGTTGCCGAACCAAGCCACGATGCAACCGGTCAGCATGCTCTCTACTGTGCACCTGTAGAGGTTCGAGAGAGTCCTCCTTGACATTCCGATTCTCCGTAATCCTCTCAGGAAATAGGGGCGCTGATGTGGTTTCTTTATAATTGCATCAGTGTTCTGGGACCAGGAGAGATCTTCGGAAATATGCACGCCCAGGAATTTGAAGCTCTTGACCTTTTCCACCATCGACCCGTTGATATAAACGGGACATTACAACCTCCAATAAGCTCTGAATTATATAGACTATTATTGATACACACACACACACACACACACACACACACACACACACACACACACACACACACACACACACGCGCTTATATCTGTGTATATATACTGTATTTAGTGGAGTCACCTTTACTAGGGAAAAGGTGCTTGGGAAGCTGAAAGGGCTGAAGATGGATACATTACCTGGACCAGGTGGACTGCACACTAGGTGGCTTTATAGATTGTGGAGACATTAACAATGATTAACACGAAAAAAAGTTATGTGTGTGTGTATATATATATATATATATATATATATATATATATATATATATATATATATATATATATATATATATATATATATCTATACTATTACTAATACTCTCATCTTGACCACTTCCTGTCTGTGTTGTATTTAAATTTGCGCATATTTGCTGACCGGATCCCCCATAGCGCTACAATTTTTCGCAACCTTACTCACCATTTGCCTCTGCTGCAAGTCAAATAGGTTTTGTTCTGATGGGTGAAATAGTACAAATGTTATGAAGGTTTTGAAGGTTCCCCCTCCCCCACACACCCCTTCGCCAACAGCCTTGAGATCAGCTGATTGGTTCTCTCGCCTGTCAATCACCGCGATGAAGGTAACGCCCCTTTAAGGGGGGGCAGGACAATAAAACCTCGGATGCCTGGACGTGAGTCAGTGATTGTGCAAGATCGTTAGGGAGAGGCCACGACTATCATTCTAAGCTGTGAATCAACTGAACTGTAAATCTGCAATGTACTTGTGATAAATGAAAGCCATTAATTGAAAATGAAATGAGTTGTTTGGGCTGCCCTGTGCTTCAAACTGCAATGGCAATGGAAATTAAATGAAAATGCAATGAGCTGTTTGGCCTGCCCTGTGCTTGAAACTGCAATGGTAATGGAAATGAAATGAAAATGCAATGAGCTGTTTGGCCTGCCCTATGCTTGAAACTGCAATGGCAATATAAATGAAATGAAAATGCAATGAGCTGTTTGGCCTGCCCTGTGCCTGAAACAGCAATGACAATGGAAATGAAATGAAAATGAAATCTGTTTGGCCTGCCCTGTGCTTGAAACTACAATGGCAATGAAAATGAAATGAAAATGCAATGAGCTGTTTGGCCTGCCCTGTTCTTGAAACTGCAATGGCAATGGAAATGAAATGAAAATGCAATGATCTGTTTGGCCTGCCCAGTGCTTGAAACTGCAACGACAATGGAAATGAAATTAAAATGCAATGAGCTGTTTGGCCTTCCCTGTGCTTGAAATTGCAAAGACAATGGGAATTAAATGAGTTGTTTGGCCTGCCAGAAACCACCAATTTCGGCCCACAAGGCCCCTATTAGATGAGAAACCAGCCCCTTTTGCCGCAAATGCTTGTATTAGCCCTGGAGGAGCATTTTGGTCCAAAAGGCCCGTGCCAGGCCAGGAAAAGTCCAGAAAATGCCTTTCACTGAGATTTCACTCAGATTTATTTAAAAAGAGCCCTTTTGGCCCAACAGTCTTGTACTAGCCCAGGAGGAGTCCCTTTGGCCCATCAGTAAGTATTCCCCCTGCAAGTATTAAACCTTACCCCAGTATTTTTTCCCTCCCTTCATTGGCTCCCTGTGAGATCCAGGGCAGGATAGAATTTCCACCTTCATTGCTGTGATCTGTAGAAAAAGATGAAAAATGTCTAAAATTGATTCTCCACCCTCTCCTCCTTCTCTCTCACAGAGCCTCTCACCTGTTTTGGGCAGAATGTCTGGCAGTTTCCGAGCTGCCAGCCCACCAGGCCTGAGTGACTGAGCTGCCAGCCCACCAGGCCTGAATGACTGAGCTGCCAGCCCACCAGGCCTGAGTGACTGAGCTGCCAGCCACCAGGGCTGAGTGACTGAGCTGCCATCCCAAGAATCCATTCGGCCCACAATGTCCATACTAGCCCTCTGGAAACCAGTCCGTTCGGCCCACAACACCCAGAATAGCGCTACAAAAACCCTCTCCTCCCCTCCCCCCCCACAGGCCACCAATATTGGAATTGGTGGGGAGGTGGAATATTGCATTGGGGGACCAGGTCTCCCGTGTGACCATGGGACCCAACGGGTCCCACTAAGTCTAGTATATAAATATATACACACTGATTTTTTTTCTCTATTATTATGTTGTTTACAGTGTACTCTGTTTAAATAATCTGTTGTACTGCTGCAAGTAGGAATTTCATTGTTCTATCTGGGAAATTTGACAATAAAACATTCTAGACTCTTGAGTCTTGACACATTGTCCATATACTTCTGTAAGTGAATGCTGCACACGCTGTGTCGTGTAATAATGAGTTCATCAAATGAACACTGCATAATTAGCTCCACATTTCCAATCCAAAACATTTCCTTCAGAAATCAAAGAGCTAGGATCCTGCACATTTTGTTTGGATATTTTTGCCTAAACTAAAATCGAGATGCCTTCTCTTGGGAAATTACTTGGCAAAGCCTCTCATTCCAGCAGCAAGAGGGCTAATTATACGAACATGCCCGGAATAAAGTTGTTAGGAAAACATTCTGGGTTAATTATTTTCACTGCTGAAGCTAATTCAGTTCAGGTCAGTAAGCCACTCCTTCAATGATGTCATCTGCACTTGTCATTGAAGCAGTTTAAATTAAAAAAATACCGAAAGGGAAGATGTATTAAGCTCTTTAGATTTATTGAACTAAAGGGGTTCTCCTTCATCTTTCACATAAAGACATTTAAATCTTGCAATTTATTTTGTGAATTGCAAACCACCCAATGCAGTTAAAGGGGATTTACTGGGTAGATAGATGCATGAACATGGTGGGCTGAAGGACCTGTTTCTGTGCTTTTTGACTATCTGATTCTATTTCTTCCGCCAGGCATAAATATGGTTCAGGCTCTACATGCCAACAATGAATGAAAGAACATAGAAAAATATCATTTTTCTCCAGAGATGCTGCCTGACCCATTGTGGTAAAGGGATAAATACTTGAGGCATCCAGCAAGAAATTAGTCGAATGGTTAAACTTGATGACCTACAGTACAAGACTATGGCCAGAGAGCTAGGATGTGGAAGCAGCGTACTAGTTCTTGTGCTTGTTTGGCATGGACACGATGTGCTGCAAATTACTACAAATCCATGAACTGGTCCTGGCTGCTCGGGGAAGTGAGTCTGGTGGCTATGAGTTAGAGCCAACTATAGTGTGGTTAGCATCAACTGGCAGCTGAAATGGGTTAATGACCACAGAACACATTTTGTGTGCATTCTGCACTGGGTCAAATGCATTCAGGTTAATTGCATGTTGCAAAACCAGTGCTGCTTCCAGAACCAGCTAATTTAGCCCCTGGAACTCTCATTATTTTATTGATTCCAATATAATTCAGAAAAAGATACAGTCCATGAATTATGACTGTAGTCTGGTGAGATCACATCACTGACATGCGAACAATGACTTCTAGGACTATCGTAAAGGATGGAAATTGATTGCAATGAAAGTTGCATGGTAGCATATACACTAATTGAAAACATAACGGATCAGAGAGACAGATTTGTCAGCTGGGCTCAACGCATGATGATTATGTACCAACAGATGGAAGAAGGTTAATGCTAGATATCTATAATCTTTGAAGGAAAGCAGAAAAACAACTAAAGTTGGTTATTTGTAAAGGTGATAAGGTTGTGGTGGCATGGTGGCGCAACGGTAGAGTTCCTGCCCTATAGTGCTTACAGTGCCAGAGATCCGGTTCGATCCTGACTACAGGCACTGTCTGTGTGGAGTTTGTGCCTTCTCCCCATGACCTGCGTGGGCTTTCTCCGAGATCTTTGGGTTCCTTCCACACTTCAAAGACGTACAGGTGTTCTAGGTTAATTGGCTTGATGAGTTGACCCCAGTGTGTGTAGGACAGTGTTGCAGTGCAGGAATCGCTGGTTGGCATTGATGTGGTGGGCCGAAGGGCCTGTTTCCGTGATGTATCTCTAAACTAAACTAAACTAAATAAAGGCACTTCAGAAATGCTGAATCCTGAGGAATTGAACTATTTATGATGCAGTAAATTCACCCAGATTCTCTCTCTTAGAACAAAATTTCCTGATGTGTAGAGTGAATGTAAAATTAAGGTGGGAAACTTGGCATTTCTCTTTGAACAGTACAGGACAAGAACAGGCCCATCGTCCCGCAATATTCACAATGCCAAGTTAAACAAACCTCCTCTGCCTGAAAGTGATCTATATCCCTCCATTCCTTGCTTATCCATGTGTCTTTCTAATAGCTTCTTAAACCCCACTATCGTATCTGCCTCCCCTCACCACCTCTGGCAACGTGCTTCAGGCACCCATCACATTTCTGTGTACAATTTTCAAGAAGCTTTTCAAAAATAGTTGAGTTTAGTTCAGTTTAGAGATACAGCGTGGAAACATGCCCTTTGGCCCACCGAGTCCGCACCGACCAACAATCATCCCCTACACTAACATTTTCCCACACATTAGGGACAATTTACAATTCTTACCAAAGCCAATTAACCTGTACATCTCTGAAATGTGGGATGAAGCCGGAGCTCCCGGGGAAAACCGTTGCGGTCACGGGGAGAGCGTACAAACTCTACACAGACAGCACCCGTAGTTAGGATGGAACTTGGTGTTGAAAGGCAGAAACCCGACCCTGCGCCACCCAGCTACCAAAACAATTGTGAACATTGACAAAAAATAATTAAGCTCGTTTTATCATTAAATCTAAACAACAATGATAAAATGTTCATCTCCGTTGAAGAAATTGAAGATGCATTTGAGAGCTTTCTTTAGACAGGGTCCTAGTTTTTAATTTATGTTCAGTTATTAGTGCGTTCATACAATTATGGAATCATAGAAAGATACATCACCAAAAATGGCCCTTTTAGCCCAATTCGTTCATGCTGAGTATAATACATTTGTTCGACAATCCCATTTATCTGCCTCAGGCCTTATCGTTCTATGCCATTCCCATCCAAGCTAAAGCAGCTTTTAAGCATTGTAATTGTATCTATCCCCATCACCTCCTCTGTTCCAGATATTGACCAACTTTTATGTGAAAAATGTACCCCTCAGATCTCCTTTAAATTTCTTCCCTCTGACCTTAAAACTATGCTTGATGAAAAGATGCAGCTCAGAAACAGGCCATTCGGCCCACTTAATCCACACCGACTAGCGATCACCCATTCACACTAGTTCAATGCTATCCCTCATTAACATCCACTCCCTATTGATGCTTATAGTCGGGATCGAACCAAAGTCTCTGATGCTGTGAGACAGCAGTGCCACTGTACTGCTCAGCACTCATTAGTTCTAGACTCATTTGTCCTGAGGAACAGATTCCATCTATCGTTATTATTGTATTTTCACTTTCCTACTCCAGAAAGTTAATTTCCAGGTTTAATTTATCATCCAATGTACTCATCATTATATTCCAGATAATGTCTTGTTTGGGAATGGAATTGCAGAACTGGCTCTTGAAATGTGGATCTGGTCACTCATAGAACAATGTGCAGGACCATATTTGAGCAGGGTGGGAATTCAGGCTAGAGTCTACAAACTGAAACCTTTGCTGGAATGCCAATGTGGCCCCGATGTTCAGGGGATTGCCAGTAAAAGTAATAGCATTGTCCGCATCCCCTGATGATACTGATGGCAACTTTGGCTCCAGTGCACACAGGAGCGGAAATCTGGAAGCTGACATCGGGGACTTGATGCTGGAAGGCTGGCTGTTCCTGCGATGAAGCCCAGCATGGGAGGGGAAATGTGGGCAAAAAAGGCTGTGGACTCGCCAAAGCTTTGTTCTGTTTTATTGATTTTCTGGGGTGTGAGGCTGGTGTTTCATTGTCTCCCCTCATTGTTCCTGTTGGCCTGCTGGACCCCGTTCATAGGACGTTCAACAATCAATCCACTGTCTGGTGTCTGGAGTCACATGTAGGCTAAATTGGATAATGACAGCCTCTTCCTTCAGGCTTTAGACTTCAGAGATACATCTACAGGGACTTACGATGATGCTGCCAGGACTAGAGGCTTTGAGCTACAGGCCGAGGTTGAGGTTTCCGTGCTGTATCTCTAAATTAAACTAAACTATTGCAGGTTATCTCACTGTAATATTGAATCCTTTTTTTATGGTTCCACTCACACCACTTGATCTGCTGGGTAATTCTCACAGCTCGGTATTTTACACTTTTTACATAAATAAAGAATGTGTTCTCTCTCCTTCTAACCTTCATTTCCCTATCAGCCAGATGGCGTCAACAAAAACTTACCATCACAACAAATCTTGTGACCTAGTCATCCCTCCTATTCCAGGTCTGCAACTTAAATCTAACTCTTTAAATCTAACCTGTTCTTACAAACCATCTTCAAGCTGAAACATTACCTCTGTTTCTCTTTCCACAGTTGCTGCCTGATATGTTGATATCTTCCACTGTGTTCTTCAGACTCTATACTATAGAGATATAGGGAAACAGGCCCTTCGGCCTACCGAGTCGGCACCGCCCAGCAATCCCCATACACTAACACCATCCCACACACTAGGGACAACTTCACAATTTTACTGAAGCCAATTAACCTACAGACCTTGTCTTCTTTGCAGTGTGTGAGAAAACCAAACCACCCAGAGAAAACCCTTGTTGTCACAGGGAGGATGCGTAAACTCCATACAGATTACACCCATGGTCAGTATCGAACACTGGTCTCTGGTGCTGTAAGGCAGAAGCTCTACCACTACGCCACTGTGCCATCCCATTTTCTGTTTTTATCACAGCTTCAATAAATGTGGCACTTCGACTTAGAGTAAAAGTGTTCCTTTAAGTCTTTCTAAGAGCTTGAATTTTACATTAGATTTTTCTTTTTAAACGGAGCTAATTTTGCATTTTTTTCTATTGGATTTTTCTGTGCACATTTAGTAACAATTGGTCCCCTAATTTGAGGAAGGACATTCTTGCTATTGAGGGAGTGCAGCGTAGGTTTACAAGGTTAATTCCCGGGATGGCAGGACTGTCATATACTGAGAGAATGGTGCAGCTAGGCTTGTACACTCTGGAGTTTAGAAGCATGAGAGGGAATCTCATTGAAACATATAAGATTGTTAAGGGCTTGGACACGCTAGAGGCAGGAAACATGTTCCCGATGTTTGGGGAATCCAGAACCAGGGGCCACAGTTTAAGAATAAGGAGTAAGCCATTTAGAACGGAGACGAGGAAACACTTTTTCTCACAGAGAGTGGCGAGTCTGTGGAATTCTCTGCCTCAGAGGGCGGTGGAGGCAGGTTCTCTGGATGCTTTCAAGAGCTAGATAGGGCTCTTAAAAATAGCGGAGTCAGGGGATATGGGGAGAAGGCAGGGACAGGGTACTGATTGGGGATGATCAGCCATGATCACATTGAATGGCGGTGGTGGCTCGAAGGGCCAAATGGCCTACTCCTGCATCTATTGCCTTTTGTCTATTGTCTATTGTCTATTGTAACTCTGCAAACTTGTTGCAAATTAAATTTTTAATAAATGTGCTTTATAACATTGATTATTGACAGAAAATTATAATAACTTCTTCAAGCATTGCTGCTTATAAAGTCTACTAAAAAGTCTATTTTAAATTGTGTAAGGCCCCTGTCCCACTTTCACGACCTAATTGGCGACCTCTGCTGAGTTTGCCCTTGACTCATACTCGCAGCATGGCTGCCACGAGGTTGTAGGAGGTCGTAGGAGGTCTTCGTAACTCTTCCTCGTGCTCGTGAGTGGTCTCCGTGTGCTCGTGGCCTCAAGTAGTAGCGCCGTTTTTTCCAGCCTGATAAGAAATGTCCACGAGTAAATAAAAGGTCGGCATGGAAAGAATTGATACTTTTTACTCCTAGGTAGGTCGTAGTAGGTCGTGATGGTAGTCGTAGGTCGGTAACTGGCCCGAGAAGAAAAATGCAAACATGACATCATTTTATCATGTGATAATTTTCCACTCATAGCTAGTCGTAGTTGGTCTTGGGTGTGGAAGACTGAGGTCGAGAGGGTCGTAGGAGGTCGGAGACATAGTCGTAGGAGGTCTTTTACTTCGGCGAGTCAACACGACCTAGACATTTTTTTTTAACTCATCTAGGGTCTTCTAAACTCGCGGATTAGGTCGTCCAAGTGGGACAGGCCATTAAAGCATGAAAGGCAACACAAAAAGTAATGTGATTGGAGTCAAATTAAGGCACAAAACAACTCTGCCTAACGTGTGCAGGAAGGAACTGCAGATTATGCTTTGTAATGAAGATAGACGCAAAATGCTGGAGTAACTCTGCAGGGCAGGCAATTTCTCTGGAGAGAAGGAATGGGCGACGTTTCGGGTCGAGACCCTACTTTTTCCTTCTCTTCAACGATATGTGATGGTTCAATGGGTCAACTGTTTATTTATTATCTGCGAAAACGAATAGGTGACGTTTCGGGGTGGAAGCCTTCTGCAGACGGCTTATATTTCTTTGAGGATACTGTTGAGGACAGACCTTTCTAAGCCAGAGAGAGGGAGGTCATGGGGGGGATGGTGAAAACATGACAAGGGTGAGAGTTAGGGTCAGAGGGGGACAGAGGAGTGGGTGGAGGTTTAAGCAAGGTATTGAGGGGGGATAATGGTGGGTTAGAGAGGAGGGGGCCATAAGGAGTAGTGTTTGACAGGGGGGTTGTAGGGGTTTCATGGTTAAAAGAGGTGGAAGGGCAAGACCTAGTGGAATCATTGCTAAAGTTCCCTGTTGGAGAAGGAAGCAATAGGACCCAGGAAAGCAAGAGACCACGTGAGATAGACAACTTTGTCTGATTTCCCCATCGGAAAACAATCAACTGCATTTGAACTACCTTAGAACGGTCTGTCCTCAACAGAGTCCTCAAAGAAATATAAGCCGTCTGAAGAAGGCAGCAAAATCGATCAAATGTGTGATGCTCCTTAGAAATTTGTAGATAAAGAAATACCTAAGAAAAGAAACCTCTGTGATAAAAAGAATTCCAAATGAGAGCTCTTGAATTTCATAGAAAATTGTATGAAATCAGTAGCTTTCTACAGGAAAGTTAAAAAGTGGATGAATGAATGATGTTAATTAAAAAAATCTGATCTTAAGAACTTTAGGAGTGAAAGCTGGAGTAATGAAAATATATTGCTTTGAGTAGCGTCATTGTATTAAATGCAAAGCCAATATTTTTAAGTTATCTATGAGCAGTCGATAAAATAATTATTTTAAAGTTACGTTCGGAATAGAGATGTGAGTTTGAATTTGACAGTCTCTTTACTGTAGAGATACAGCATGGAAACAGGCCCTGCTGCCTTACAGCGACAGACACCCGGGTTCGATCCTGACTACGGGTGCTGTCTTTGCGTCTTTTGTACGTTCTCCCCCTGACTGAGTGGATTTTCTCCGGATGCTCCAGTTTCCTCCCACACTCAAAAGACATGCAGGTTTATAGGCTAAATTGGCTTTGGTAAATATTGTAAATTTCACTAGCGTGTAAGATAGTGCTCGTGTATGAGCGTGATTGCTGGTCAGTGTGGACACAGTGGGCTGAAGGGCCTGTTTCTGCACTGTATCTCTAAACTAAACTAAAAGGTCATTGCTTATTGTGAGATCTCACTGTATGCAAATTGGGCACCAGGTTTTAAAAATTACAACAGTGACTGCACTGAATTGGATATAATGCTCTTAGGGACACTGAGACTTTGTTGAAGACACCCTCTGAATCCATCTTTGTATTTGCTTACTTTTGCACCTTAAGATTGCAAGTTGCTTCAGATGAGATTTGAGGAGATATGTTTGATTATGCTTCCTTGCTTGTCACGAAAGGTGAAAATTGGAGTCCCTTTTACACAGCGATCTCGTGCTGATTATCACACTGGTGTTTCTGAAGTTTCAACGTGGCAAGCAGTGAACTGAATGAAAGGACAAAGCATCAAATCTTCAGCTGCGATTCCCAGATACTGTCAACTGATACCAAAACTCAGTGCATGTTGTGATTATAGCACTGAAGCGTTCCTCCTGGGAGCACTTGGTTCCGTTTTACATAATCTCAAAAGGCAAGCAATATGTATTTTCTTTATTTTTCCGAACATGGACATCCCAAAGAGGGGGACGTTGGCTCGAAGGCTCGGTCAGTCAACGGAGGAGGCCCTGCAGCAGTCTGAGGGTTACCTGGGTTTACCCGAGAGCAGGGACACCAGCATGTAGACCGGACTTTTGACTTTGGACTTTGGACTTTTTCTTTTGTAAATGGTGCCAAAATATGGCAACTTATGCATGTGTGACATATGCAAAAAGAATGTCACTGTGCAGTGCACACGTGGTAATAAAGAACCATAGAACTGGCAAGGGGCAATATTTATTAAATATCCTTGACAAATATCCTTGATCATTGTTCTTAAGCTGGTGATGACCTTGCCTTCTTGAAATTGGGTATTTTTAAAGCTGAGATTAGTTTAGTATAGTTTAGAGATACAGTGCGGAAACATAGAAACATAGAAACATAGAAAATAGGTGCAGGCGTAGGCCATTCGGCCCTTCGAGCCTGCACTGCCATTCAATCTGATCATCCAACTCAGTATCCTGTACCTGCCTTCTCTCCATACCCCCTGATCCCTTTAGCCATAAGGGCCACATCTAACTCCCTCTTAAATATAGCTATTGAACTGGCCTCAACTACCGTCTGTGGCAGAGAATTCCACAGATTCACCACTCTCTGTGTGAAAAATGTTTTTCTCATCTCGGTCCTAAAAGACTTCCCCTTTATCCTTAAACTGTGACCCCTTGTTCTGTACTTCCCCAACTTTGGGAACAATCTTCCTGCAGTTTCTATAAGATCCCCCCTCAATCTTCTAAATTCTAACGAGGCCCTTCAGCTCACTGAGTCCATGCTGACCAGAGATCACCTTGTACACTAGCACTGTACTACATGCCAAGGACAGTTCACTATTTTTACCGAGCCAATTAACCTACAGACCTGTACGTCTTTGGAGTGTGGGAGGAAAACGGAGCACTCGGAGAAAACCCACACGGTCAGAGGGAGAACGTACAAACTCCATAAACATAACACCCGTGGTCAGGATTGAACCCGGGTCTGGTATTGTAAGGCAACAACTCTACCACTGCTCCACCATGCCGCCCTTCAGATCAATAGGTTCTCGATTACTAAGGGGCTCAAACGTTACAGGGAGAAGGCAGGAGAATGGGTTTGAGAAGGAAAAATAGATCAGCCATGACTAAATGGCAGAGTAGACTTGATGGACTGAATGGCCTAGATCTGCACCAATGTCTTATGGCTTTATGGTTAATCTGCACTGCTGTGAAATAGAGGTTTCAGGATTTATGTCCAGTGATGACAAAGCGATGGCAACATATTTCTAAGCCAGGATGATGTGTGATTCGAAGAGGAACAAGGTAATCTTTTGTGTGCCCTGCTTGATAGAAGAGATCGAGACACGATAAACTGCAGATGCTGGAATCTTGAGCGAAACATAGAGTACTGCCTAAAAAGTGCTGGAGTAACTCAGCGGGTCTGGCACCATGCCTGGAAACATGGATAGGGTGACCTGTTGGGTCAAGACCCTTTTGCAGACTGATTGTGGGGGTGTGTGGGGAAAGGGAAGCTGGAATGTTAATGCACCAGCATTGGCAGTTCTTTGTTTCTATCGAGTGCTGCCTGCGTCAGATGCTACCTGACCCACTGAGTTCCTCCAGCATTTTGCATGTTGGTTGAAGAGATTGTGGGCTTGGGGGGGGAGGATGTCAGGGTAACCTGGGTGTTTAATTGCAAAAGATGGTGGAGGTATTACACATATCTTGCTAACAAGCATAATCAAGGACAAGTCGCACCCTGGCCACCATCGGCCAAAAGATATAGAAGTTTGAAAACACACACCTTCAGATTAGAAACACAGAAAAATAGGTGAAGGACTAGGCCATTCCCCATATCCCTTGATTCCTTTAGCCCTAAGAGCTAAATCTAACTCTCTCTTGAATGCATCCAGTGAATTGGCCTCCACTGCCTTCTGTGGAAGAGAATTCCACTGATACACAACTCTCTGGCTGAAAAAGTTTTTCCTCATTCAGGGACAGTTTCTTCCCAGCTGTTATCAGGCAACTGAATCATCCTACCAGAGACCAGTCCTGAACTACTATTGACGTTGGTGGCCCTCGGACCTTGATTGGACTTTGCTGGTTTTACCTTGCACTAAGTGTTATTCCTTTATCATGTATCTATCTATACACTGTAAATGCTCGTTTGTAATCATGGTCATGGATACATAATGCTGGAGTAACTCAGCGAGACTGGCAGCATCTCCAGATGGAAGGAATGGGTGGCATTTTGGGTCAAGACCCTTCTTCAGTCTGACTCTTCAGTCTGAAGAAGGGTTTCAACCAGAAACGTCACCTATTCCTTCTATCCAGGGATGCTGCCTGTTCCGCTGAATTACTCCAGCATTTTGTGTCTATCTTCAATGTAAACCAGCACCTGCAGTTGCTTCCGACACAAGCTTCAAATTAACCTACCGACCTGCACAACATTGAGATATTGGAAGAGATTGCAGCACCCAGGGGGGAAACCCATCTCCACCCGAAAAGTCACCTGTTCCTTTTCTTCAGAGTTGCTGTCTGACCCGTTGAGTTACTCCAGCTTTTTGTGTTTATCTTTGGTTTAAAGCAGCTTCTGCGGTTCCTTCATACTCACCAGATTACTAGAGTTGTGAAGCAGCTGTTGTACCAACTACAACTCTGAATGAGGTCACTCTGGTGGGTGCAGAGGGAAATGTACCCACACTCAGGGAACACATGAGGTCCAGCTAGTCCAGAGCTTTAATTCCCTCACATGCAACCCTTTGTACCACCTCTAAAGTGGCTGCCATGGAAGGAATTATTTAAGGCTGTGATCAACTGCCCAGCAGAAAGACAATACATGATTAGAGTCAGGGGAGAGGGAGACGCAGAGATAAGGAAGTGTAAGGCGTGAAAACGAGACATCAAAGGGGATGAGGTATCCGTTTCCCCCTCCTTTGTAAGTCAGTGGTAAAAACTGGGGTGAGTCTTTAGAGGTTAGACTTTAGAGTTTGGAGATATAAGGAATATTTGGACAGGGACATGGGTAGGAAAGGCTTTGTGGTATATGGGTCAAATGCAGGTAGTGGGACTAGCATAGATGGGTATTGGTCATTATTACACAGCGTGTCGAATGATTTGCCTGGATAGCAAGCAAACAATTTATTTCACTAGGTAGACACAAAAAGCTGGAGTAGGTCAGCGGGACAGGCAGCATCTCCGGAGAGAAGGAATGGGTGACGTTTTGGGTCGAGACTCTTCTTCAGACTGAACTATATTTCACTATATCTCAGTACACATGACAATCACAGTAAACAACACCAAACTATGGACAAGTTGAGCAAGGGCCTGTATGATTCTATGACTCTGCTATTGCAATGTTTAAAACAACATTTAGACATGTGCATGGATAGGACACGTTTAGAGGGACATGGGCCAAATACAGACATATGGGACTAGTGCAGATGGGACATGTTGGCCAGTGTGGGTAAGTAGGGCCGAAGGGCCTGTTTGCACTCTGTATGACTCTATGACTATGACCTTTTGCACGATTGGGTGGTATCCTCTTATAGGATCCCATGTCTCAGTGGGTCAACAATTGAAGAACGTATTCTAGCTTTAGGGGCAGCACAAGGTAGTGGTAGAATCGCTGCCTTAAGAATCGCTGCCTTACAGCGATGGAGACCCATGTTTGGTCTTGACTTTGTGAACTGTCTGTACAGTTTTCTCCGGGTCATCTGGTTTCCTCCCACACTCCAAGGACGTACAGGTTTGTAGGCTAATTGGCTTCAGTAAAATTGTAAATTATCCCTCGTGTGTGGGATAGTTCCGCTGACCCGATGGGCTGAAGGGCCTGTTTCTGCGCTGTAAATCTAAAGTCTAAACGTTGAAAGACTGCAATATGCGTTAGGAGACAAAGCAATGCTGGGAGAAGCAGGCAAAACTCTGGAAACACAGACGGAACACATCAAAATCCTAGATGGAACCCATTAATTCATGTCTCCTTGTGGTCTAGTTGACTGTTGTGCTTTTCATTCTACAGGGGGTTGTATGCAAAGATTGCGGCTTACATATTAATGTTCTCATAAATTGATAAAAGTTGAGGAAGTTTATGATAACAGTAACGATGCATGAATGAAGCCCAGAAAATACCACAAATGTTCAGGAAAACGCAGTAAAAATGTTCCCGATGTTGGGGGAGTCCAGAACCAGGGGGGTCACGGTTCAAGTATGAGGAAAAAAGTTTTCACCCAGAGAGTCGTGAATCTGTGGAATTCTCTGCCACAGAAGGCAGTGGAGTCCAATTCACTGGATGTATTCAAGAGAGAGTTAGATAAAGCTCTTAGGGCTGACGGAATCAAGGGATATGGGGAGCAATCAGGAACGGGGTCATGATTATATTGAATGCCGGTGCTGGCTCGAAGGGCCAAATGTCCTACTCCAACACCTATTTTCTATGTTTCTATGCTAAGGTCAACTCCAAAGTATTCAGTCAAATTTTCCAATGGGTGGGATTTCAACACGTAACAGTTGCTACTGTTTTTAAATCAAATGCAAAATGGTTTGTATCTGTTATTTGCATAGATGAAACAGATACATCTGGGTCTAATTCTAGGCTATATTTTTTGCACACAGACAGGAAAGTGAGGTCCTATGGTGTTCAAAGGTACAAATCAAACAATTTCGCACGTGCATGGTTTCTTCGAACATTTTTCGCTAACCTCTCTCATTTCATCAATGGAGGATAAATCTATTAACTACAATTTTGAGATCCTTTACGTTTGTTCATAAGTAAAGGACCAGAATTTTGAACATGGTGCGGCGGTAGAGTTGCTGCCTGACAGTGGCAGAGAACCGGGTTTGATGTTGACGATGGGTGCTGTCTGTACGGAGTTTTCGCACCTTCTCCCTGTGACCGCGTGGGTTTTCTCCGGGTGCCCCGGTTACCTCCAACACTCCAAAGACATACTGTATGTTTAAGAAGGAACTGCAGATGCTGGACAATCGAAGGTAGACAAAAATGCTGGAGAAACTCAGCGGGTGAGGCAGCATCTATGGAGCGAAGGAAATAGGCAACGTTTCGGGTCTGAAGAAGGGTTTCGACCCGAAACGTTGCCTATTTCCTTCGCTCCCTAGATGCTGCCTCACCCGCTGAGATTCTCCAGCATTTTTGTCTACCAAAGACATACCGTACATGTTTGTAGGTTAATTGTGTTTGGTAAAATTGTCCCTAGTATGTAGGATAGTGCTATTGTATAGGAATGATCGCTGGTCAGCCGAAGGGAATGTTTGCATACCGTATTTCTAAAGTCTAAAGTAAAGTCTAGAGGTGGGTACAATTGTAAGGTTTAAGAGACTTCCTCTTCTTCTTTCGTGTGGCGAGCACAGCCTAAAGTTGTTGGAATACTTGTTCTATTTAATCTTCCGTTTGTGCACGTTGAGTTGATTGCATTAGTCGAAACAGGGCAGACCACGTGAAGGTTGCAGTCTTCCACCCCAGGTTTAAGAGACATTTAGATGGTATGTGGATAGGAAAGGTGGAGAGGGATATGGGGCAAACCCAGGCAAATGGGACTTCTCCGGTAGACATCTTGGTCAACATGCAAGAGTTGGGCTGAAGGGCCCATTTTCTTGTGTATGGCTCTATGATAATAACATTTAGAATATTGTTTAACTAAGGATGTGTCTCTTAGGTAATAATCAATGCTAGGTTTTTCTTATTCTCAATGCAATAACAGTTGTAGAATTTTGATGTACCCTGGTTTCATTTTATTTAAATACCAAGTATTTGTGCCTCCACGGATATCCTTAACCATCTGTGTTAATTGTGCTCAATTTATCATTAAAAAAAATAGAAGATTGCTTGGTATAAGATATGGAATTGTGTTTGTAATTTAAAACCCATTATTTATAATGATGGGAAGAAGAATCGTCAGTATTTCAGGTTGAAGACATTTTGTTGAATTGGAAATTAAATGAAAACAAACTCATTAAGCTGCAGTGTTAAAGAAGGAACTGCAGATGCTGGAGAATTGAGGGTACACAAAAGGCTGGAGAAACTCAGCTTGTGCAGCAGCATCTAAGGAGCGAAGGAGATAGGCGACGTTTCAGGCCAAAACCCTCTGAAGAAGGGTTTCGGCCCAAAACGGCACCTATCTCCTTCACTCCTTAGATGCTGCTGCACCCGCTGAGTTTCTCCAGCCTTTTGTGTACCCTCATTAAGCTGCAGGAAGTGTGAGGGTGAGGAGGGGGGCTCTCTCTGATGAGATAAAACCAGGGTGAGCATATTCATAACCTCATAATGTTCTAGGAGCAGATTTAGGTATTCGGCCCATCAAGTCTACTCCACCATTCAATCATGGCTGATCTATCTTTCCCTCTCAACTCCAAGCTCCTGCCTTCTCCCCATAACCTCAGACGCCATTAATAATCAAGCGTGGGGAGAGGTTGTAAACAAGGTTTTTGGTCAGTGAACGAATTGGATCGGTTGAAGAGTGGAAACTCAGACTAAAGGGGGTGGCTGTAGTTTAGACCATATGCCACATGCAACTGCGATAGGGTTTTAGCAGTAGCACCTCGATGGGTCCCTGCAGGAAACCTCTCATCCTATCATGTAAGTGGTGAGACGGCTACATTGGCTAAATAAGCTGGTCGAGAACCCAACACTGGGTTGGCGCGGTAATGCCCACCAGGGCAAAGAAAAACGTATAGGAAGGAACAGCTGGTTACACCGAAGATCGATACAAAAAGCCGGAGTAACTCAGCGGGTCAGGCAGCATCTCTGGAGAAATGGGGTAGGTGACATTTAGGGTCGAGACCCTTCTTCAGACCGAGAGTCAAGGGAGAGGGAACCGAGAGATATGAAAAGGCACATAGAACAATGTAAATGGTAAGCAGCACTCGATCAAGACCCCTGCGGGTGGGCATGCAGGGTTACCACAGATGTGCTGGATGCAGGTCGTCAGCTGTGCGGAGTGTTGTTTTCAACCTTGTTAACACCTAAGGCAAGGAACTGTACAGTTGGCTTGGTAGCGACCATCCGTGATCAGAGTGGTGGTTTTCACAGTTTAAGAAACATCCATCTTGACTAAAAACAAGTGTTTTTCACACTATGATGCAATTTTGCCCACTCAGACATCCCCCCCCTACCCTAGCCTTCCTGCAGCTTAACAAGCATTTCCACCCGAAATGTTAACTCTGTTTCTCTTCTCACGGATGCTGCCTGACCTTCAGTTTAGTTTAGATTAGGAACGCAGCACGGACACAAGCCCTTCTGCCCACCGTGGCCGAATCGACCGGTGATCCCCGTACATTAACACTATCCTACACACACTAGGGATAGTTTCCAATCAACCTACCAACCTGTATGTCTTTGGAGTGTGGGAGGAAACTGGAGCACCCGGGGAAAACCAACGCAGTTCACGGGGTGAACGTACAAACCCTATACAGCCAAGCACCGGAGGTCAGGATCGAACCGGGTTCTCTGGAGCTGGAAGGTAGCAACTCTACCGCTGCACCTCCTTGCCGACTTGCTGAATATTCCCAGCATTTTTCTGTTTTTTTTTATTTTAGATTTCCAGCATCTGCAGTTTCGTTTGAAGCAATGACTGGGGTCTCGAAGGAAAGCTGTTAACGTCTCCCCATGCACCAGCGAAACCTGCGTCTCCAAGGTGGCCCTGAGGTTGGGAGGTCCACTCACTGAGAGGGCTTGGATGCTTGCGTTTGCCTGGAGCCTCTTGTTGTGGTAATTCCCCACCACTTGCTGTGAGGAACCTGCACGAACATCCTGTGTCGATTTACACCTGCAACCTGCTGTCGGACCAGGTGTTGAGACTGCCGTGCTAGAGATTTCAATGGTTGTGAAGAACTTTGGTAAATGCCAAATGGTATGAAGAAGGTTCTCGACCCGAATCGTCACCCATTCCTTCTCTCTTCATAGATTCTGCCTGGCCCGCTGAGTTACTCCAGCATTTTGTGTCTATCTTTTGTAAACGTTAATTAATCTTGATTACAAAAAAAATGTTGACTGCTTTTAAATGTCTTTAAGGGTGTTTTATTTATGGTAACAAAAAACAATTTAATGAAAATTTATTTGTTTTTGAATGTTTCAAAATGTCTTATTCTCTGATTCTGCAGACAACAGAAGATATTCTGGGTGATTTGTTTAACATCATTAAGAGGAAAGCATTAGCATCTATTGCTAAGTGAATGTTAGCAAGGACATAGAACCAATATAATTGCTCTGTTTCTCTTTCCCCAGATGCTGCCCAATCTGTGGGGAATTTACAGCATTTTAATTTTATACATTGTAAGATGCCTTATCTAGAGCCTAAAAAGGTGAGACCAAGCGGAGGCTTGGCGATCGTTTCGCCGAACACCTCCGCAATAACCAACCCGACCTCCCAAAGTGGTTCAGCACTTCAACTCCCCCTCCCATTCCGTATCCGACCTCTCTGTCCTGGGTCTCCTCACGGCCAGAGTGAGCAACCCCGCAAATTGGAGGAACAGCACTTCATATTCCGCTTGGGGAGTCTGCATCCTCTTGGCATGAACATTGAATTCTCTCAATTCTGTTAACCCTTGCTATCTCCTCCCCTTCCCACCTCTCCCCGAGCCCTCAGGCTCCTCCTCCTTTTTCCTTTCTTCCCCCCGGCCTCCCCCCACCTCCCCCATCAGTCTGAAGAAGGGTTTCGGCCCGAAACGTTGCCTATCTCCTTCGCTCCATAGATGCTGCTACACCTGCTGAGTTTCTCCAGCATGTTGTGTACCCATTAAAAAGGCAGATTCCGCTGCTACACCTGCTGAGTTTCTCCAGCATGTTGTGTACCCATTAAAAAGGCAGATTCCTCTCCATGTACACATTCAGGCCCATTGGATTAATCTGAGCCTGAAGAAGGGTCCCGACCCAAAAGGTCATGCATCCTTTTTATCCAGATATGCTGCCGGATTTGCTGAGTTACCCTAGGACTTTGTGTCTATCTTCGGTATGAACCAGCATCTGCATTTCATTCCCACGCTATCTGATTTTTATATTTGCGGTTGATCCATGTGAAACATTTGGAAAATAATTTTCCAGCGATCAAAGGAATCCACGGCTGTTGTATCCCTCTGATCATTCCAGAAAATGATGGGGCGGCACTGTAGAGCTGCTGCCTCGCAACACTAGGGACCAGGGTTCAATCTTGACCTCGGGTGCTGTCTGTGTGGAGTTTGCACGTTCTCCCTGCGACCGCGCGGGTTTCGTCGAGGTGCTCCGGTTTCCTCCCACGTATCGAGGCAGTGAAGATTTGTAAGTTCATTGGCCTCTGTAAATTTGCCCCTTGTGTGCAAGGAATGGATGAGAAAGTTGAATAACTAGTGTGAACAGGTGACCGATGGTCGATGTGGGTCGAAGCACCTGTTTCGCATGCTATCTCCAAAACTCTATAAACTAAAACTTGCTCTGCCATTTTCAGTTCTTGCCATTTTCAGTTCTTATTTTTGTCTTACTGCTGTGCAGAAGCAACTTTATAAGATTGTTTTTATGTAAAGTGAACATTAAATAAAATACCAGATTTTATTCAATCATGAATTGTCAGTAAATTGTTTTATCAACGGTTAATAATGTAACATGAGAACACAAGAGACTGCAGACACTGATACCTTGCGCAAAAATCAAAGTGTTGGAAGAACTCAGTGGGTCAGGCGGCATCTGTGGAAGTAATGGACAGATGACGTTTTGGGTTGGGATCCTTCTTCAGACTGATAGAGTAAGGGAGAAAGCTGGAAAAGAGAAGTGGGGGTGGGGCAAAGCTTGGCAAGTGATAGGTGGATACAGATGGGGGGAGGGGAGGTGACTGGTAGAAGGGTGGAATAAATGACAATGGCTGGAGGTGGAAATAAGACAATGCGTGTCAGATACAGAAAGAAGGGTTGGAGTGAGATATAAAGCCGGAGGGAGGGATAAGGGTGGACGGCGACAGGGAGGAGGGGAAAAGTGGGGGATAAAGGGGAAACATGGGATTTGGGGATAGGAGATGAGTGTGTGGAGAATGGGAAAGAATTATGAGAAGTAGGATGGTGGATGATGATGATGGAAATGTGTGTGCGATGGGGTAGGAGTGGGGGTTTGGGGAAAGAGAGGGCGTATTACTTAAGATTGGAGAAATTATCCGACATGAACAAATTATTCCCAATGAAAGCAATGCTTGCTGTTTATTCATCAAATAAAGGCTGCCAACCTCTATTGAAAGCACAGTACAGAGATTTAAGAGAATGATATTCCTTTTCAGCAATCCATCAGAACTGATGATTTAGAACATAGAGCATAGAGAAGTACAGGGCGGCACGGTGGTGCAGTGGTAGAGTTGACGCCATAGAGCGCCAGAGACCCTGGTTCGATCCTGATCGCGGGTGCTGTCTATATAGAGTTTGTATGTTCTTCCTGTGACCGCGTGGGTTTTCTCCAGGTGCTCCTGTTTCCTCTCACACTCCAAAGACGTACAGGATTGTCGGTTAAATGGCTTCAAGTAAATTGTATGTTGCCCCGAGCATGTCAGATAGTGCTAGTGTGTGGGGTGATCGAAGGTTGGCGCAGACTCACTGGGCTTGTTTCCACACTGTATCTCAAAGGACAAAGGACAAAGGACATTTATTGTCACATACACCAATTGGTTTAGTGAAATTTGAGTTGCCATTGGAGCACACCAATAAAATAAACACAACATTATAGAATTTAACATTAAACATAAAAACATCCGCCCACAGCGGGATCAACGTCTCCCACTGTGAGGGAAGGCAGCAAAGTTCAGTCCTCTTCCTCCATGTTCACCCATGTTCAACCATGGTTCACTCACGATTCACCCACCTATTTGAGGCCTCCGCAGTCGCCGCTACGGTGGCTCGATGTTTCAGGCCCTCTCGCCGGAGTGATGGACCTCTGGCGTCGGAAGCACGCTCTCAGCGGCCTGCAGTTCCGAGCCGGCCTCTTGCTACTGGAGACTGCGGCTTCTGAAGTCCACAAGCCTCTGCAGTCTATAGTCTAAAATACCGCACAGGAACAGACCTTTCCACCCACAGTCAGTGTTGAACATAATGCTAAGATCGCCTCGTTTGCTTGCACATGATTAATGTCCCTCCATTCCCTGCATATTTATGTGCCGATCTAAAAGCCTCTTTAACACCGCTATCGTATCTGCTGCCACCATCACCACAGGGTGCATGTTCCAGGCACCCACCACCCTCTGGGTAAATCAACCTGCCCCCCACATATCCTGTGAACTTTGCCCCTTCACTTTAAAACTATGCCCTTGCTTCCACTCTGGTTCTGAGGCTTCTGGGGTGATGGATGAGGCAATGTGGGCATCGCAAACCCTTATACAGACAGGGCTGCAGATGCCCGATGGGGCAGGGAGGTGGCTAACTTGTGAGATGGTGCCCTTGTCTCACTGCTTATGCAGGGCTTCTATGTGGTCCTCATTGATGGACACAGGCTCTCAATATCATCCTGAATCTTTTTCAGCACTTTGAATAGGCTTGGATAGAGTGGATATTGAGAGGAGGTTTCCACTCGCAGGAGAGTCTAGGTCATAGCCTCAGAATAAAAGGACGTTCATTTAGGAAGCAGATGAGGAGTAATTTATTTAGCCAGAGGGTGTTGAATCTGTGGAATTCTTTGCCGCAGAAGGCTGTGGAGGCCAAGTCAATGGATATTTTTAAGGCAGAGGTAGTTAGATTCTATGGGTGGCAGGGGTTATGGGGAGAAGGCAGTAGAATGGGGTTGAGAGGGAGAGATAAATTAGCCATGATTGCATGGCGGAGTAGACTTGATGGGCCGAATGGTCTAATTCTGCTCCATCCACTTATGAATTGTTGAATGGTCACAGGCTGGAGATTTCCCAAGGATCAGTGTAGATGTTGTACATCTTCAAGAAGGCAATGAGCAAGAGTCTTCTTGCATCTTCTTCTCAGTCCCCCACTGATCACCCTCCCATGGCGGGTCTTGGCTCAGCTAGGCATGAAGACTGCCATTATGAAAGCTCCCCAAAAGGCCCCTTAGGGAGTTTTAATAAACAATTATGTGCAGTCAGCTTTCCTTTTGAGGGATGAGAGCAGGAACTCTCAACAGGTTTATGGCAATAACCTGCTCCCAATCTATTTGTTTATTTGGTGCAGATGTGATCTAGCCGCTCATATTTTAATTTTATATCTTTTCAGGCTTTGAAGCTTTCAAAGTTTCACCTAATTATGGTGATATTATTTTAGAAGAGCACAGAAGGAAAAGCTTTCCTCTATCACTGACACATGTGACATTATGTGGTCGTAACGCAGAAATAGCAGCCATTTTATGACCTCTTGGTTTGAATGTGCAGCGTCCAGTATTCTCCATCCAATTACTGGCCGCTGTAATAGGAACTGCCATTATGAAAAGTCTCGTACAGCATCTTTCACAACCTCACAACCTCCCAAAGCCACATTGACCCAAAGTCACGTTGGCACAGCGGTAGAGTTGCTGCCTTACAGCGAATGCAGCGCCGGAGACCTGGGTTCGATCCCGATCACTGTTGCTGTCTGTACGGAGTTTGTACGTTCTCCCTTGTACGTGACCTGCTTGGGTTTCCTCCGAGATCTTGGGTTTCCTCCCACATTCCAAAGATGTACAGGTAGGTAGGTTAATTGGCTTGGTAAATGTGAAAATTGTCCCTAGTGGGTGTACGATAGTGTTAATGTGCGGGGATCGCTGGTCGGCGTGGGCCGAAGGGCCTGTTTCCGCGCTGTATCTCTGTATGGCTGTATCTCTGATCTAAAACCAACAAAGCACATTTCAAGTGAAGGCCCAGATACAAAGGAGGACATTTCCACAGATAAGAGTGTACAAATGACAACAATACGATGAACTAATAATTTTATAAGACCTGGATAGGACAGGTTTGGAGGGATATGGGCCAAAATAGTGGATATGGGCAGGTGGAGATAGTGTAGCTGGGACATGTTGGCCGGTTTGGACAAGTTGGGCCTAAGAGTCAGTTTCCATGCTGTATCACGCAATGACTCTATGACTCTAATAACTTTAAACTTTCCTTTAGATTTTAGAGATACAGCACGGAAACAGGCCCTTTGGCCCACCAAGGCCGCACCAACCAGCAATCACCCCGCGCACTAACTTTATCCTAGATATTGGAGACAATTTTGCAATTGTTATTGAAGCCAATTAACCTTCAAACTGTTTGTCTTTGGAGTGTGGGAGGAAACCGGAGTACCCGGAGAAAACCCACATAAGGATCATAGGGAGAACATTAAAACCTCATACAGGCAGCACCCATAGTCATGATCGAACCCGGTTCTCGAGCACTGTAAGGCAGGAATTCTACCGTTGTGTCACTGTGCACCCGTTGGCAACCAGCTGCTTGATTTTGGGATAAATATTGTCCTGTTTATTATGGGGAACTTCCAGCAGTTGGTTTAGTTTAGTTTAGTTTAGAGATACAGCACGGAACAGGCTCTTCGGCCGACCGAGTCCATGCTTGATCATTCATCACCCACCATCGATCACCCGTTCACACTATTCTATGTTATCCAACTTTATTTTTGCCACTCCCTGCACACTTGGGGCATTTTACTGAGGCCAATTAACCTCCAAAGCTGCACATCTTTAGGATGTGGGAGGAACCCAGAGCACTTGGAGAAAAAAGTCATAATGAGAATGTGCAAACCAGTAATGGATTTTTTTACATTCACCTGAAAGGGCTGGTAGAGCCTCAATTTACCATCTCAACTGAAAGACGATGATGATTCAATATACTCTCAGATTTAGATTAACCGAAGAGTCAGCTCCTTGCATTAAGGGGGCAGTTATGGGAATCTTAAATTTTCGTGTTGGTATGTGGTTGTGAGTGTTATTGTGATATAATGGGATATAATATTGAACCGACAAGGGATGAAAAATGAAGAGAATGGGATTTAAATAATTTGCTGCAATTAAAGAGGGAGTATTCTTTATACTTCAAGCTAAATCTCTGCAAGTCTGTTCTTTATTGCTCTGTATTGTATAAATGGAATCAAGGGTCAAGTAATGGGGGGAGATGACTTACTAACGTGATGTTATGTACTGCAATTTAGCAGCTTTGTGAATGATCTGATCAAAGTTTTTAGCACATAACAAGGTCTGATGTGTTCAAGGAAACATGTGTCATGGGTTGTGGAGTTTAAGTCTAGGGGAATTAAGCATATTTGTTCGTGCGAAGTCTTCAAGATTGAAATTTTAAAATATGTTTACTTCCAGAGAATTACCAGAAGTTTGGGTTATTTTCTCTAAATTGCTCATTTAATCTTTTTGTATTGGGGACATTGAGCAAAAGTGGGCAGATGAAGTTAGACTGCAATGTGTTGGGAGGAACTGTAGATGCTGGTTTAAAGCAAAGATCGAAACAAAAACAAGCAAAGATAGAAAGAAAAACAAAGATAGGCACAAGCATCTCTGGAGAAAAGGAAGAGGTGATGTTTCGGGTCGAGACTCTTCTTCAGATTGCGACTTGGGGAAAGGGAAACGAGAGATATAGATGGTGATGTAGGGAGATATACAGTAGAACAAATTAATTAAAGGTATGCAAAGGAGTAAGGGCGATAAAGGAGACAGACCATTGTTAGCAGTGGTCTAGATGAAAATGAGTTACAATGAGACTCAACAAGGTGACTTTGAAGCCAGTACAATGACTTGGGTTGGGTCGGGACGGAGAGAGAGGGTTTGTAAGGGTTACTTGAAGTTAGAGAAACCAATATTCATACTGCTGGGTTGTAATTGAAATATGAGGTGCTGTTCCTCCAATTTGCGTTTGGCCTCATTCTGACATTGGTGGAGACCCAGGACAGAAAGCTCCATGTGGGAATGCGAAAGGGAATTAAAGTGTTTGGCAACCGGGAGATCAGATTATAAAGGAGCCATGATCTCATTAAACAGCACAGAGACAAAATGGTGGACATTCTATCTAATTTACAATGATAACACTATTTTAACGTTTTATTCTTTGCTTTTTTTTATCATATGAATAATTTCCATACAAGTTAATGGTTCAATATGCACCTGCCTGTTCTTAGATTCTACTGTTATATTACTCTTGCTATTTGCTTGGAATCTGTGCATTTTGCCTCCAAATTGCCTCCGATTGCTCCAAGTCTTTTGTGTTTAGTTTTGTATTTAGTTTAGTTTAGAGATACAGCGGGGAAACAGGCCCTTGGTCCCACCGAGTCTGCGACAACCAGTAACCCCCGCACATTAATACTATCCTACTGGGGACAATTTACACATACACCAAGCTAATTAACCTACAGGTCTTTGGAGCGTGGGAGGAAACTGAAGATCTCAGAGAAAACCCACGCGGTAACGGGGAGAACGTACAAACTCTGTACAGACAGCACCGGTAGTCTGTATCGAATTCGGTAAGCGCCGTAAGGCAGCAACTTAACCGCTGCACCACGCATGCCGCCCCATGTGGGGCTATTTCTAAATAAAACCTACATTTCAGTCTGTGATACAATTTTTCCTTCATTTCCTCATTTGACGTCTGGTGAAAAGGTAAATATGTATTTGCATTCACGCTGACATTCTTGGTACATACCTTTATCCTTATCACCCGATTCCATTTCCCCCCACATCCCTGGATTCACCTGTTATCTCTGTTGCCCTATCAACCTTGATAATGATGAACTACATAAAACTTTAAAAAAAAAGTTATCCAGGAATATTGGATTTATAAACCGGGGGATCTATTTGACATTTTTTAGGAAAATTTGTTTGTGATGCACTTTTATAATCATTTTTTCAAACAGAATTAGTTGACATATCTCTTGTTTATCAACCTTCTTTTAACTCTCATTGTCATGCAATTTGGCTAATCTCACAGATACTTATCTTGCCTCCAACCCAAATGCTTGCTCTGTATCTATCCGCCCACAGCTGTACTCTTTGACCACTATCTTAAAGTTGACTTTTCAAGAACAACCCTCAAAGAGGCCATCTTATGTAAGCCACATGAAATGGAAGTTAAGAATGAATGGTTTTGAGGAATCGGCCTGCTTGAAGAAAATATTTACATAATGACCAGAAAAACCTGTAGGCCGCATTGATGGCCACGTTTGAATCCCTGGCATCTGCTTTAGTTTAGTATAGGAATGAGCTGCAGATACTGGTTTAAACCAAATATACAATGGCTGATCCGATATCAGTTGTTGCTGTCACCCAGAATCAAAATGTCCTTACTGGCTCTCAATACGTCTATACTCTACATTGAAGATAGACACAATATGCTGGAGTAACTCAGTGGGACAGGCAGCATCTCTGGAGAGAAAGAATGGGTGACGTTTTGGGTGACCCGAAACGTCACCCATTCCTTCCCTCCAGAGGTGCTGCCTGTCCCACTGAGTTACTCCAGCATTTTTTTTCTATCTTCTGCATTAGTTTGGTTTAGTTTATTGTCACGTGCACTGAGGTACGGTGAAAAGCTCTTGTTGTATGCGAACCAGTCAGCGAAAAGACTATACATGATTACAATTGAGCTATCCACAGTGTATAGATACACGATAAAGGGAATAATGTTTAGTGCATGATAATGTTCAATAAAGTCAGATTAAAGATAGTTTGAGTGTCTCCAGTGAGGTGGATAGTAGCTCAGGACCGCTCTCCAGTTGTCGATAGGATGGTTCAGTTGCCTGATAACAACTGGGAAGAAACTGCCCCTGAATATGCTTTTTCACAATTCCATACCTCTTGGCTGATGGTAGAGGGGAGAAGAGTGAGTGACCGGGGTGAGATGTCCTTGATTATTCTGGTGACCTTGCTGAGGCATCGTTAAAAGTAGATGGAGTTAATGGAAGGGAGGTTGGTTTGTGTGATGATCTGGGCTTTGTCCGCAATGTAAATGTTTTTACATTGGGTACGGAATTAGGATGAGAGGTTAGACACAACATACTGGAGTAACAGAGGGACAGGCAGCATCTGGAGAGAAGGAATGGGTGATAGTTTGGGTTGAGACCCGAAACGACACCAATTAAGTTATAAGGTAAGTGATAGGATAGTATTAGGTCATTCAGCTCATCAAGTCTACTCTGCCATTCAATCATGGCTGATCTATCTCTGCCTCCGAAACCCATTCCCCTGCCCACTCCCGATAACCTCTGACACCTGTACTCTCTATCTCTTCCTTAAAGAGGGGTAAATTTGTAAATTTGTAAGGGCCCTTTACGGGTGACTATTTGCATACCTTGGCAAGGAATGCAAGGAAAGAATTCCAATAGACAATAGACAATAGACAATAGGTGCAGGAGTAGGCCATTTGGCCCTTCGAGCTAGCACCGCCATTCAATGTGATCATGGCTGATCATCCCCAATCAGTACTCCGTTCCTGCCTTCTCCCAATATCCCCTGACTCCGCTATCTTTAAGCGCCCTATCTAGCTCTCTCTTGAAAGTATCCAGAGAACCGGCCTCCACCGCCCTCTCAGGCGGTGAATTCCTCAGACTCACAACTCTCTTTGTGACACAATTATCACACAATTTCACTGTGACTTGTCACATGTGCAATTCAATTCATTTCAATCAATTCAATACCTGCGTTGGAAAGGAGGTGAACACATTAAAATTACATCTATTGATTATTCCAAGATGTTGTATCAGCTACAAAAGAATATTTCAAATGCATGCCACTGGAAGCTATTTGGATAAGGTACTGCAGATGTTGGTTTACACAAAAGTACACAATAATTCAATGATTTCATTCAAATCAATGATTCAATTATACTTTATTGTCACAGTGAAATTCTTTGTTTTTTGCATACAATCCGATAAAGTGCTGGAGCAACCCAATGGATCAGGCAGCATCGCTGGAAAAACATTGATAGCTGACTTTCGGGTCGGGACCCTTCTTCAGATGATTTGAACCACTTTGTGCATATATAAAATTAGGCTGGCAAGATAGTAGCAAGCAGTTATTATAATAGTGGCAGTCTGGACAACACAAGGTAAGGGTCAATGGTGGGAACAATTTTTAAAATTGCAGTTTTCTCTTTTTTTTATTACCACAAATATGTAATATGTGAATATGTGATTCTGTTCCATTCTGTTTTGTTTTTTTTTGCACAATTCGCAAGCATTGCCATTTTTCATTTCACTCCACATCTCGCATGTGTATGTGACGAATAAACTGGACTTGACTTGACTTGACTTGACTTGTGGCGGGAAGGGGGGGAGGATGTGACGGGAAGGGGGGGAGGATGTGGGGGGGAGGAGTGTCGGCACCAAAACGTGGCGGCACTTGTGTACTGTCTAGGTGAGGTCTGCTACCTGTTTTTACTGTGCGGTATGTAAAACAAAGCATTTCACTGTTCATGTGACAAGAAAGCATCATTGAATCATTTAATGTACACAGTGTTTTAGACAGAGAAGCTCTATATAATCAAGCGGCGGCACAGTGGCGCAGCCGTCGAGTTACTGCCTTATAGCCAGGGTCGCGAGTTCGATCCCGGCTACGGGTGCTGTCTGTACGGAGTCTGTACGTTCTCCCCGTGTACGCGTGGGTTTTCGCCGAGATGTTTGGTTTCCTCCCACACTCCAAAGACGTACAGGTTTGCAGGTTAATGGGCTTGGTATAAATGTGAATTGTCCCCAGTGTGTGTAGTGTTAGGGTGCAGGGATCGCAGGTCGGTACGGACACGGTGGGCCGAAGGGCCTGTTTCCTCTCAGTATCTCTGAACTAAACAAAAAATTATCCACTGAATTTTCTCAACATCGAGTATAAATTATATAACCATATAACAATTACAGCACGGAAACAGGTCTTCTCGGCCCTTCCAGTCCGTGCTGACCATTTATTTTCCCCTAGTCCCATCTACCTGCACTCAGACCATACCCCTCCATTCCCTTCCCATCCACATACCTATCCACTTTACTTTTAAATGTTAAAATCGATCCTGCCTCCACCACTCCTGCTGGAAGATCATTCCGCACAGCCACCACTCTCTGAGTAAAGAAGTTCCCCCTCATGTTACCCCTATATTATTATCTTTTGCATCGAATTTCATGGCAGTACCGGGTGTAGAAATTGCTAACGGTCTGGTGAGTGCTGATATGTTGCAGGTTGACGCATCTGAAACATCTTTCTTTTCATCAGGAGTATGTTAACAGTTACAGAATGTCTAATTCCCACGGGTGGTTTAATCTCTGGTATCTTTTGCAGGTCAGTGGGTTTGTTGTTTTATCAGACTAACCTTGTCGATAAACTTCCTCGTTTCCACAGTAAAGGCCAGGCCTGCTTTGCTCAGTTTACCGGTGCTGCTTGTTCTGAACACTGTTGGCTTAGCGATTCAACAAAGCCAATGTTGTTTTAGCAGATTGAAAATCAGTGCCACACAGCTGCAGTTTTTTCAGCCTTTTCCAGTGTTTGGAATCTTTAATCCTTATCCTGTTGACTTATTCCATGATTTGAAACATTACTCGAACAAGCCCTGAGCACCTGCTTGCTTTCATGTCATAGAAACATAGAAACATAGAAAATAGGTGCAGGAGTAGGCCATTCGGCCCTTCGAGCTGATCATGGCTGATCATCCAACTCAATATCCTGTACCTGCCTTCTCTCCATACCCCCTGATCCCTTTAGCCACAAGGGCCACATCTAACTCCCTCTTAAATATAGCCAATGAACTGGCCTCAACTACCTTCTGTGGCAGAGAATTCCAGAGACTCACCACTCTCTGTGTGAAAAATGTTTTCCTCATCTCGGTCCTAAAGGATTCCCCCTTATCCTTAAACTGTAAACTTGTTCTGGACCTCCCCAACATCGGGAACAATTTTCCTGCATCTAGCCTGTCCAACCCCTTAAGAATATTGTAAGTTTCTACAAGATCCCCCCTCAGTCTTCTAAATGTCGATTTTCGTATAGTCGGGGAAGGCCTTTTGGAAAGAAATGATCAATAAAATTACCCTTGTGGGTCTTCACCTGGAATTTAACTTTACTTTAGTCTTTAGAGATATAGTATGGAAACAGGTCCTACCGACCAGCGATCAACTCGTACACTAGCACTATCCTACACACTAGGGACATTTTATGATATTTTTACCAAAGTCAATTAACCTATAAACTTGTATGTCTTTTTTTTTGTTGAATAATTTTTATTAGAAGTATAAGTACAGGTGTAAGTACAAATATAAGTACATATAAAAACAACGTTCTTGATAAAGAGATAGGTAATAATTACCATGTTTTCTTATATATACTTCTAAACATTTTATTGTAGTTTTTTTTAGTGAAAAGTAGGAAAGTGTGAAAAATGGTTAACATAAAAATACTTATAAACTTGTATGTCTTTGAAGTGTGGGAGGAAACCAAAGATCTCAGAGAAAACCCAAGCAGTCACGGGGAGAACGTACAAACTCTAGCACCCATAGTCAGGATCGAACCTGGGTCTCCGGCACAGCAAACACTGGAAGGCAGCAACTCTGCCACTGTGCCATTGTGCCCCCCATACATTTTCATGCAACCTGGATTTTTCAGTCTGGGTAGTGTGAATGCCAGTTTCCCCACAAGTGCCTTCAAAAATTAAAATTCCAATCCAGGCTGTACAACATATGGGCAGAAGTTCACATCCAGCTGACTAGATGTTTATCTCAGTCCCATGGAACCTGCAGATGGGAGAGAGGTCATTAGCCTCAGCAGGTGCTTTTGGTGAGAAATCGCAGGGCGTTGCAGAGGGGGCACGATGGTGCAGTGGTCAAGTTGCTACCCTACAGCTCTTGCAATGCCAGACCCGGGTTCGATCCCGACCACAGGATCTGTCTGTGCGGACTTTGTACATTCTCCACTTGACCGCGTGGGTTTTCTCCGTGATCTTCGGTTTCCTCCCACACTCCAAAGACGTACAGGTTGTACGTTGATTGGCTTGGAAAAAGTGTAAATAGTTCCTACAGTGTTTAGGATAGCGTTAATGTATGGCGATCGCTGGTCGGTGAGGACTCCGTGGGCCGAAGGGCCTGTTTCCTCGCTGTAGCTCTAACTAACTTTTGTAGATGGCTCACTGTACATTGAATAGCATTAAAGTTCAGAGTGATTAATGGATTGCAAATTGATGGCGTTGAGCTTCTTGAGGTTGAATTTCCACCATCACACTCTTTGGAGATGGTGGAAAGACTTTGAGCTGCAAGGATATGAGTTACTCGGCAGAGGATACCATTCCCACACAGACATTTCTGTCCTTGGCCTCCTCAGACTGAGGCCAAATGCAAATTGGAGGATTAGCATCCCATATGTCGTTTGGGCAGCTTAGAGCCTAGCGGTATGAATATTGATTTCTCTAACTTCAAGGAACCCTTGCATCCTCGATTTCCCTGTCCCTCCCCCACCTTCGTTGTCATACTAGTTTCACTGTCGACCTGCTTAGTTTCATTGTTAGTATTACTCATTGTCACCTGCATGACAGCCAATAATGGACCATTGTGGGCTCCACCTTTCCTTGCTGTCTATGATTTGTCCTTTTGCATACCTTTCATTAATTTATTTATTTGTACCTTTTCATATCTCTTAAGGTCATGAGGAAAAGTAGTAGAATTAGGTTATTCGCCCCATCAAGTCTACTCCACAATTCAGCCATGGCTGATCCATCTCTCCCTCCTAACCCCATTCTCCTGCCCTCCCCATAACCTCTGGCACCTGTACTAATCAAGAATCTATCTATCTCTGACTTTAAAATATCCACTGACTTGGCCTCCACAGCCTTCTGTGGCAGAATTCCATAGAATCACCACATTCTGACTAAAGATATTTCTTCTCATCTCCTTCCTTAAAGAATATCCTTTAATTATGAGGCTATGAACTCTATTCCTAAACTCTCACCACATCCACTCTATCCAATCCTTTCACTATTCTGTATGTTCCAATGAGGTCCCCCCTCATTCTTCTAAACTCCAGTGAGTACAGGCTCATTCCTGGGATCATTCTTGGAAACCTCCTCTGGACCCTCTCCAGAGCCAGCACATCCTTCCTCAGATATGTTGCCCAAAATTGCTCACAATATTCCAAATGCAGCCTCACCAGCGCCTTATAGGGCCTCAACATTACATGACTGTTTTTGTATACAAGCCCTCTTGAAATAAATGCGAGCATTGAGTTTGCTTTCTTTACTACCGATCTTGTTTCCCTTTCCCCCGACTCTCAGTCTGAAGAAGGCTCTTGATTAAATCATCACATATTCCTTTCTCCAGAGATGCTGTCTGACCCGTTACTCCAGCTTTTTGTGTCTCTCTTCAGTTTAAACCAGCATCTTCAGTTCCTTCACAGAACCATAGAAACATCGGTGCAGGAGTAGGCCATTCTGCCCTTCGAGACAGCACCGCCATTCAATATGATCATGGCAGATAATTCAAAATTGGACCCCGTTCCTGCTTTCTCCCTATATCCCTTGTTTGCGTTAGCCCTAAGAGCTATATCTAACTCATAACCCCTTCCTACACATTGATTCTATATCTCGCTCTGCAGATGCTGTTTGACTTAATGAGTATTTCCATCATTTTCTGTTTTAATTTCGTGTTCCCAATGCCAGGAGCAGTCTTTTGCTTTGTAACTGCACCTGCAAGTTGCAACAACGACACTGCTGGGGAGATAATGCTTTCAGTATTTCAGGTGAATTGAGGCCCCATATAGAAGCATCCATGTCGCGGGTCTGGAAACTGGAAGTATCCCGAGCTAATTCTGCTACCACCATCATTTACTGCAACAAGTGATGGCTCCCACTGATTGTCGCCGGAAGCTTGCGCCCTTTTCAGAATGGACGATGACAGCAACGTCAACATTTGAAACACGGAAGATGGACACGGAAGAAGAAGAAGGTGAACGGAAATTCAGCAAGTGCTAATTTTATCAGTTGCATGATTTGCAAATTCTTAAATTTTGATTATGCGTTCTTCATTCCTTCTCTCCAGAGATGCTGCCTGTCCCTGCTGAGTTACTGCAGCATTTTGTGTCTATCCAGTATCTGAAGTTCCTTCCTACCCATGTGTTCTTTGTAGTCAGACGAGTGACTTGGCAAGAAAGAAAAACATGAAAAAAAACTCAAAATGTGGATTATTGTGTGGGAGAGGTTGAGAGTTAAAATTCTTTGTTTCAGCAGGGTGGCACGATGGTGCAGCGGTAGATTTTCTGCTTTACAGCACCAGAGAGCCGGGTTTGATCCTGACTACAGATGCTGTCTGTGTGGAGTTTGTACGTTCTCCCTGTGACCGCGTGGGTTTTCACCGGGTGCTCCGGTTTCCACCCACACTCCATATATGTGCAGGTTACACTGCGGGTACCTGTGGACTTACCATCACGGAGCCCGCGATCCCTTTGCCAGGGATAGACCTCGGAGTTCCAACCATGGGTGCTTGCAGACTTACAGTAACATCATGGTGCTCGTGGTCTCTAGTTAGAGACCGACTTCGGGAACTCCAAGCCGCAGGAGCTTCGACCGCGCCAACGCGGGAGTTTCGATCACCCCGACGTGGGAGCTTTGATCACCCCGACGCGGGAGCTTCAATAGCCGTGATGCAGGAGCTTCGACCGCCGGCTGCGGGAGCTTCGATCGCCCCAATGGATGGTTCAACTGCCCGACCGCGGAAGAATAAAGAGGAAGATTGGACGTTTTTTCTTTCCGTCACAGTGAGGAATGTGGGGAATCCATAGTGGTGGATGTTTATGTTCACTTTTATGTAGCTGTGTGTCTTGTTGCTTTTTTCTTTCATATGGCTGTATGGTAATTCGCATATTAGCTTAATTGGTACATGTGACAATAAAAGACATTTGAAACCTTTAATTGGTTTCTGTACAACTGTAAATTGTCCCTTGTGTTAAGGATAGTGCTAGTGTACAGGGTGATCGCTGGTCGGAGTGGATACGGTGGGTCAAAGGGCTTGTTTCCACCTTTTGTCTCTAAGGTCTAAAGTAAAGTAAACCACTGCGTTACGCATGCACTTTCAATGACTCCTATCACAATTGGAAATAAAATTTCCATTCACTTCCAAAATCTTTTCCTCTTTTATAAAATAGTTTCAGGCTGTACTTGTAACCACTTTCTACCACGTGCACAGATGCAGGTTCCAAAAGTAAAAAAGAAATAAAAGAAATATCTCTATTCTCAAAGTTTTGCAAGAATTGCAGAATATAAAATCTGTCTCCTCCCCAACCTTGTCATGACAAAAAACAGTATCTAGCCAGGTCTTGAGGATTAGTAAAGGATCTAAAAATGACAGAAAGCAATAATGCTGTCAAATACATTAAAATGTCACTTCATTTTAAATAAGGAAACCATTATTAGCTTGTTATTTGGTAGCCATGTAAACATAAACTAGGCTGGCAATAAACTTTAGAGCTTGTGTCTTCATGTAAGTGACTAAAAGTATCATTATCTGGTTATGAATAGTTGAAATAAAACATGTTTTATGTGAGTGGATATCAGAAGTGATTAGATTTGCAAATCTGGGCCTCAAGGCAAAGAGGTTGTACACTATTACTTTGAGTAAGTTTAAACACCAGGTTAAAAAAAAACCCTTTCTCCGTAGGAAGGAGCTGCAGATGCTGGCTTAAATCGAAGTTAGATACAAAATGCTGGAGTAACTCGGCTGGACAGGCAGAATCTCTGGAGAGACGGAATGTGTGACATTTCAGGTCGAGACCCTTCTTCAGACTGATCAAAGGGTCACGACCCGAAGCCTCACCAAGTTGTAAAGTGCTTGGTTGCTGCTTTACAGCGCCAGAAACCCGGGATCGATCCTGACTACGGCTGTTGTCTGTACGGAGTTTGTACATTCTCTCCGTGACAGGGTGCGTTTCCTCCCACAAGCTAAAGACGCTCAAGTTTGAAGGTCAATTGGCTTCTATAAATTCTTCTACATTTCTAGGATAGAACGAGTGTGTGGGATCACAGGTCGGCTGGACTCGGTGGGCCAGTGGGCCTGTATCTCTCAAACTAAAAACTAGAACTAAAAAACAAAAGCAACACAGTACATCCAAGGGCCCCTGACTCTCAGTCTGAAGAAGGGTCTTGACCCCAAACGTCACCCATTGCTTCTCCCCAGAAATGCTGCCTGCCCCGCTGAGTTATTCCAGCATTTTGTGTTTATCTTCAGTTTAAAACAGCGTTTGCTGTTCCTTCCTCCACTTTATGTCCAATCCTGCCTGGAGGAGCTGTACTGCATATCTCTCATTGCGAGGGTGAGTCTGAATTTTCAACTGCATTTGAACAGTGAGAATGAAGGAGAATAGTAAGATTGAACGAGAACTTACCAGTTCGAAGGTTGATCTTTATTTCATGAGGAGTTGCGGTGAGGGATTTCGTGAAGAGCCCGCCGGCACGCATGCGCGACATTCTTCAAAGTAGCGGTGTGGAATCACAGAAACCAACAACAGAAATGACTTGGCATAGTAAGATTGAAGAGACTCTAATTACCAGCTGATTATGATCGAGGGTTGGGAGCGGAGGGCACGAAATCCCTCACCGCAACTCCTCATGAAATAAAGATCAACCTTCGAACTGGTAAGTTCTCGTTCAATCTTACTATTTCATTTCGGAGTCACGTGAGTGACTTCGTGAAGACTTCAAAGCTTCTGTGATTACACGCCCTGGACCACGTCCATGCTGACACACCACTAGCAAGGATGGATGGGAGTAAACAATTTGCTCAAACAGGTTATACTGAAAGACAAAAAGAATATTTATTAATAACAAAGCAAAAACCCCTTATTCGGGGACATCCCCACGTTCTTGACCTGCGTTCAGCACGGCCTTCGCAAACTGTAGGGGAGCAGCAACAGGCTTATTGTAGAATCGCTGGAACACAGCTTCATTCGCCCATCCTGCTGTGGCGAGAATATGGTCCATGGGCACCTCCATGACCCTCGCCGCCGACGTCGATGCAGCCCTGGTGGAATGGGACTTGAACACATTAGTGTCGATACCTGACTTACCCAAGACGATCCGGAGCCACCTGGATATCGTCTGGACTGTCACTCGATGGTGAGGTCTCTTGTGAGTGACAAGCAGGTATTTCTCCATTCCTCTGATGCGTCTCGTCACCTCGACATAGTGACGGATATGGGCGGCTAAACATAGCCTAGCATCTGCGGGGTATGCCGGGAACTTCAGCTGCAGCCCTGTGCACCCAGGTCTATGCTGCTTTAGTAGCTCATCGATAAAGAAGACTACTTCTCCAGGGGTGGAGATCATCCTGTCGATACGGAGTTTATGTAGCGTCTGTACCCGCTGTGCTGAAGTCAGCGCTAGTAACATCACCAGTTTCATGGTGAGTTTGTCCAGCTGTAGCCCTTGCATGGTTGACCAGGGCTAGTACATCCCTGACATCCCAGGTGATATTATAGCGTGGTGTAGGCGGATTCATATTGAATATACCCCGCATGAGTCTGGACACTAGCCTGTTGGATCCTACCTCAATCTTGAGGTAGAATGACAGCGCGCTTCTGGCGCTGTTGATGGCACTGTAGCTTGTGTTCATCATGGTGCAACCCCACGAGGAATTCCAATACGTCGGCTATGGATGCATCGTCATATGTGATGCAAGAGCGGCTGCAGTAGGCTTCCCATTTTCTGATGTGGGAAAGGTATCTTCGCCTGGTCGACTCTCGGCACGACGCCCCAATGGTATCCATAGTTCGAGTTGAAAGGCCATACTGCAGCAATGGCCTGGTTAAAACCTGCAAGCCAATAAATTTAAGTAGCTATGGCAGGGATGTGGCTCCCCTGACACAGGGTGAGTAACCAATTGTGGGCAACCCTCTAAGAGGACCCAAGGCTGACTGATCATGTCAAAGACCACCGGATACCATGGCTGCGTGGGCCAGTCGGGTATAATAAGAATGCCCTTAGCAGCATCCATCTGGATTTTTCGCAATACCCGACTGATGAGGCAAAACGGGGGGGAATGCATAGAAAACCACTTCCCCCAGTCGAGCGAGAATGCATCCATCGCCATTGCCCCAGGATCTGGTTCCCACGAAACGTATGTTGTTACCTGATGGTTCAACTGTGACGCAAAGAGGTCGATATCCGGTTTACCAAATTTGGCTGTAATTTTGGCAAAAATTTGGGGATGCAACATCCATTCGATATTGTCATTAAACTTGCGTGACCTGGTGTCCGCCACAGTATTGAGCTCACCTGGTAAATAGGTAGCTGAAATCCAAATATTCCTGTCAATACACCAGAGATAAATTGTGTTAGCCAATTCATCACATGAAATTGACCTGGTACCGCCCATATGGTTTAAATATGCCACCGCCGTGGTATTGTCTATTTGGATACGGACATGAGCGCCAATAAGATTGGAACAATAAGCACGAAGTCCGTGAAATGCTGCAAGCATCTCCAAATAGTTTATCCCTTGTGACAAAAACATAGTAGATTCAAGGGTGTCCCATCTGCCCCCGCAACTAGAACAGTTGTCCGTAGCTCCCCAGCCATAGGAGCTTGCATCGGTTTGCAAGTATACCATCGGATTGGGCACAACAATAGGTTTGAATGAGCTACTAATATGGCGCACCCACCATTGTAACTCAATCTTAGCTTTAGAAGGCAGCCGCATTGGTCTGTCAAAATGACCGGCGTTCCGCTTTAACGCGGAGATCTTGGCTCTTTGCAAATTTTGATAATGCAAAGGCCCGTATTGGGCTGCTGGAAACAATGCTACGATTTTGCCAATCACCTGAGCTGTTTGTCTAATTGATGGTATACTGGCGCAGGCTAAATCCTGACACGCTTGGGTGACATCCCCAACCTTGTTAGTCGGTATGGTGGCCCTCATGCGATTGGAATCCACCATAAACCCCAGATAATCCATAACCTGGGAAGGGCAGAACTTCGACTTGTCTGGATGGACAATAAACCCCAGCCGCTGAAAAATTGCGACAGTGGCTGAAACTGCCCGTTCAGCCGACTCCAGGGTATTGCCAACAATCAGGATATCATCCAAATAGGCCATCACGATATGATGCTGCTTCCGTAACTGGGCCATGATGGGTTTTAGCAATTTAGTAAATAATCTAGGGGCTGTAGTAAGCCCATTTGGCAAAGCCCTGTATTGCCAGAGCGGACCCATCCAGACAAATTTTAAGAACTTCCTGTGATGTTTCCGAATGGATACAGAATAGTACGCATCTTTTAAATCAATGCATGTCATAAAGCAGCCATGCGAAATCAATGACTTGGTTGCCTCAAAAGTGTCCATTTTGAAATGGGTGTATGTTACAAAAGTATTCAAATAGGTCAGATCAATAATCACTCGACAGCCTCCATCCTTTTTAGGCCTGGTAAATATATTGGAGACAAATTCAATTGGCTCGTGCATAGCTTTTTCTATCACGCCTTTTTGTTCTAACCTTAAGATCTCAGCATAGCCTGCTGCCTATTCAACGGCAGACAGCGTAAACGTCCGATTAGGCATATGCTGGGATGGAGGAATGTCCCCGTTAATAAACTCAAACTGATGACCCCGAATACTCTGCAAAACAAACGCATCGGAAGTGATAGTTCCCCATGCCCCCAAAAAGAAACGGAGGCGCCCACCAACATGTGAAGTTAAATGTACAGATAAATGAAAACCAGACCGCCTCACCTCCGTGGTTACCGGCGGTCCTTGACATGTTTGGGTGGTCGTGGAGGTGCTGGGTTGGGCTGATACTGTGGTGTCCTCATCTTCCACTGGGGCCGCTGCGGGCCTTGCCCTAAAAAAGCCCGCTGCTGCTGGGGCTGTTGATAGCGAGGCGGAGCTGAAGGATAGGTCCTTGTCGGTGTGGCGACAGGGCCTCGTGGCCGAACAAATGGAGCTTTCGGGGCCGACGGTCTGGGGGCGATCTGCGACCGCATGAGTCCCACCGTCTTGGCATGCTCATTGAGGTCTTTGGCCCTCTTCGGGAGGTCTTCTCCGAAGAGCTGTCGGGGCGGCGGAGGAGGCGGCGCTTTGCACAATCCAGCAAACTTTGGGTTTAGCGTCGGGCGGATGCTGCATTTTCTAAAAGCATTAATTTCATGTTGTGTGGCACATAACAGTGCCAGCGCATCCTCCTGCTCCAGATTTAGGTCTTCCCCATCTACCGACCGCACAAACGCAGTAATACCGGCCATGAGGAGCTTCAGGATCCGTTGGAGTTTCAACTCCTGGGTTCGGATAGCCGTGCCGATGTTGCCCCATATTGGTGTATTGACCACAGGCACATTGAGGGAGTTGCAGTTGGACGGAGCCTTATGCCAATTGATGGCCTGAGAGAGGACTTCCTCCTGGAGCTGGCGGTTGGTGAGGAAGTCCACAGTGGCAGCCAGTTTGGGATTAAGAGGAAGCCCAGTTGTGTGTGGAGCAGCGAATTTCGCCGCCACATCCAGGAGCTCTTCCGGCGGTAATTCCGACGGAGCTGGTGTAGGGTCGACAAATCCTTCCTCTTCGGGCTGTTCCAGACTGGCGATGGAGACCGGTGATACTGCCCTGTGCCTGTCGATGCTGGATGCTTGCTGCTGTTGGTTGTGTAGCAGAAGCTCCAGTAGCCGCTCCATGCGGTCAATACGCCCTTCACCCTGAACACTCGGGCGGTCGGAGTCCTCAGGCTCGGAAATACTGCCGAGGCTCCGCTCATCGGCCCGCACCTCGTCGAGGTGAACCCGGTGCCGGTATTTGTCGCTGCCAGCCGCGGCAGCGAAACTGAGCGATTCCCACGCGGGAGGTGTGTTCAACCGCCTCCTTTTGGCGGGAGCTGAGGCCGCTGCCACTGAGGGCAAATGCGGCGGGGAGTCGGCACCAGCCGTAGCATGGAGACCCGACGCCCGCGCGGGCTTGCCGGCTGCCCACGTCGTGGACCTTGCCGACGCATGGTCTCGTCCTCCCATCCATGGGGGACTCGGCGACCGTGGCGGGACCCTACCCAAATGACCCGTCCCGGCGTCGATGATTGGGGGGTCGACACTGGACCTCACAGTGGACCTGGGTCCCGCCGTTGAACCAGTCCGCAACTCGGCGGCAGGTAATGCCTTAGCCCCAGAAGGGTTAGGCTTGCGGGCTCCTCCCCTCCCCCTACTCGGATGGCTGAGGGAGAAGGGCCGTGCAGCTGCACGCGACCCCTTGCCCGAGGCCGCCAACGGGCCCGTTGGCGACCTGAATACTGAAGCAGGGTCTACCTGCTCTGGCGGCACACCGCAGTCCTGCTCCTCGAACTCCTCCCCGGAGCTGCGGTGTGTCAGCGGGTCCGGCCCTGCAGTAACAGGGCTCCCCGGTTTCCCCGCCTTCCTCCCGGCCTGTTTCACAGGTGTAGCCGATAATGAGGCTTCCGGGACAGATGGCCGGCGACTCCGAACGGACGTCTTTCGGCCCTTCGTACTCCCGTCCATGTCCTTGCTGAAAGAGAAAAACACAAACAGCAAGGACCAACCAACTTAAGGTTAGTATAACTTACCTTAGCGGTCCCTTATGAAGGGCTGGCGGGGAGCACACCCCACCGCCAGCCGTCGGCAGCAATGCGTTGCGACGATATGTGCCGGCGGGCTCTTCACGAAGTCACTCACGTGACTCTGAAATGAAATGACCAATATAGCTTGTCACCTCCTATAGCTTTCAATTCCTTTCGAGAGCCTCTCATCCACATGGACTTCCCTCTGAGGTATCTCCATTTAATCAATGGTTCTGCTCTTCTCCATCACCAACCAATGCCCTTTCTTCAGACCAACCTTGTGGGTCATGCTCTCAACTGTCTTAAGATATCAATATCAAACGTAAGTTCCCAAGGCAATATCTTTATATCAGAGACCATTTGAGATATCAGGAAGATTTAATGGGAATAATTAAGATTAATTAAGGGCAGCACGAAGGCGCAGAGGTAGAGTTGCTGCCGTACAGCGCTTGCAGTGCCGGAGACCCGGGTTCGATCCCGACTACGGGCGCTGTCTGTATGGAATTTGTATGTTCTCTCCGTGACGGCGTGGGATATCTCCGAGATCTTCGGTTTCCATCCACACACCAAAGACGTTCAGGCTTGTACGTTAATTGTCTTGGTATAAGTGTAAATTGGTCGTAGTGTGTATAGGATAGTGTTATTGTGCTGGAATCGCTGGTCGGCGTGGACTCGGTGGGTTGAAGGGCCTGTTTCCATGCTGTAACTCCAAACTAAACTAAACTAAAATTGCCTTTGAACCTTCTTGAGAGCCTGCCACGTACATGCCCAGCAGTGAGCAGGATCTCTTTCCTCCTCTGCACCACCTCAACCTACTTACGCGACTTTGTCGACGACTGCCGGCACCCAACATAGGTCGTTGCAGGTCACCGAAAATTTTCAACATGTTGAAAATCCAGCGGCGACCAGAACAAGGGACGACTCTTTGGGCAACTACTCATGACCATAGAGGCTTCACCCCGCGACATGTCGCCAGGGTGTCGTCTGTATGGTCATGAGTAGTCTCCTCAGTCGCCCAAAGAGTCCTAGCGTCTTTCTGGTCGCCGCTGGATTTTCAACATGTTGAAAATTTTCGGCAACCTGCAACGACCTATGATGGGCGCCGGCAGTCGCCGAAAAAGTCGTGTAAGTGGGACAGGGCCTTAAATCTTTCTGGGTAACTTAAGGAATTTGTGGATTTAACCAACCAACTTTTATTTTAAAAACCATTCCCTCTGCTATGTCTTCCCTTCAATTTGAGCCCGAGGGAACAAGCCCAGATTTTCCAACTGGTCCACATAAGCAAAAACCTGCACCTCTGGAGTGCTACTAAATCTCCTCTCCACTTTGTGCAGTGGTGTGCAGGATAAGGCACTCGAATTTGGACCAACTAACTACAAACATTTAGTTTAGCTGTTTAGTTTAGAGATACAATGTGCAAACAGGCCCTTCGGCCCACTGAGTCCAGGTTGACCAGCACACCAGTTCCATGCTATCCTACTTTCGCACCCTACACTCCAGGGGCAATTTACAGAAGCAACTAACCTGCACTTATTGGGAGATAGACACAAAAAGCTGGAGTAACTCAGCGGGACAGGCAGCATCTCTGGAGCGAAGGAATGGTTGACATTTCAGGTCAAGGCCCTTCTTCAGACTTAATGGGATGTGGGAGGAAACTAGAGTGCTCCAATGAAAACCAATGCAGTCACAGGGAGAACGTGCAAACTCTGCACAGAAAGCACCCGTAGTCAGGATCGAACAGGGGATTCTGATGCTGTGAGGCAGCAACTCTACCGCTGTGCCACTGTGCCTACATTTAGCATTACCCTTTGCTTTTGTGTTCCCTATGTTTTTCCACAATTCCCCTTATGTTTTCTCAACAGTCTTCCTGCCTTACTGTGTAACTCCAAAAGGTATTTGTAATCCAAACGTAGGTAAAGATGACAGGATTCAAAGTCTCACAACTCATCTGAATGGCTTTTCAAATGTTGCTTTAAATACATTAAAATTGCAAAATCCACAGCTGCAGTTCCATGGAACCACTAACAGGCTTCTCTGTGTAATGTAACCATTTTTTTGTTAATGAACAGTGGGTGTTTGGGTTAAATTTCTCAGTTGGTTGTTCCCTTTTCTCACAGCTCTGACTACAAGAAGAGGACCTTCAGCGGGCTCACAACACAATATAACCATCATTGTGTTTGAAGGAACTGCAGATTCTGGTTTAAACTGAAGATAGACACAAAATGCTGGAGTAACTCAACGGGACAGGCAGCTTCTCTGGGTAGAAGGACTGGGTGACGTTTCGGGTTGAAGCCCTTCTTCAGACTGAAGGGTCAGACTGAAGAAGGGTCTCGACCCGAAATGTCACCCATTCCTTCCATCCAGAGATGCTGCCAGTCTCGGTGAGTTACTCCAGCATTTTCTATCCATGACCATCATGGCTCCAGCTCCTGGCAAGTGTTGACAAGGAATGACCTTGGGATGGGAGGGTAGCGCAGAAACCTTCCCTGTATGTAAGGTGTACCAATGCAGGGGAAAAACTAGGGAGTGGTCGGGAAGAGCTTCAAAGTCCTCTTTGACTGCCTGTGCTGTTTGGAACCCTGCATTGCAGCTGGGTACCCCTTGTTGGGGCAGCTGCAAAGAGGTTATGGGGAAATAGGGTTAGGAGGGAGAAATAGATCAGCCATGATTGAATGGCAGAGTAGACTTGACAGGCTGAATGGCCTAACTCTACTCCTATCACATGAATTTATGAAGCCTTCTGAGAATAAGGGTGAGGCTTGACCTTGGCTGGGAGCAGATCAGGCATTTGTCTGAAACTGCACCTGAGACTTTCAGGGAAGATAGACACAAAAAGCTCAACGGGTCAGGCAGCATCTCTGGAGGAAAGGAATAGGAACCATTTTGGGTTGAGATCCTCCTTCAGACCAGGTCTGAAAGGTCTCAACTCGAAATATCACCTGTTTCATTTCTCTGGAGATGCTGCCTGACCTGTTGATGTTACTCCAGTATTTTGTGTCTATCTTCGGTGTAAACCAGCATCTGCAGTTCCTCCCTACAAATGAGAATTTCAGGGCCCACTGGAGTGTGTGAGGACTATATTGGAGATAATGCTGTAGGGTTTAATTTCATGCATCTGAATGCATGGCAGTGTTGTCAACTCATCCCTCTTCTGGTCAACTCTTTCGTCTTCTTGGCTGATTTGAAGAAAGGCTTTGCACTGGAGCAAGTGTTCATTGAAGGAGCTCCTTGTGAAACCCAGCTTTCTCCTACATTTGAGTCTGAAGAAGGGTCCCGACCTGAAACCTCATCTGTCCATGTTCTTCAGAGATGCTGGCTGACCCGCTGAGTTACTCCAGCTTTTAGTGTCTTTCTTTGGTATAAACCGGCAACTGCAATTTCCTTGTCATTACATTTCTCATACTTTTCACTCATTTCCCATCCGTTGAATTTGGAATCCCTTATCTTTTCTGAAGCATTTCTTCCGGTCACCTACCTATTGAGGAAGATTTGCTGAAGAGTGTAGGCACAATGGACAGCAGATGCTGGAATCTTGAGCAAAATACAAAGTCCTAGAGGAGAGGTTGGCAAAGTGGCACAGCGGTAGAGTTGATGCCTTACAATGCCAGAGAACCGCTGAGTTACTCGGGTCCGATCCTGACTACGGGTGCTGTCTGTATGAAGTTTGTACGTTCTCCCTATGACCTGCGTGGGTTTTGTCCGGTTGCTCCAATTTGTCCCACGCTCCAAAGACATGCAGGTTTGTAGGCTAATTGGCTTGGTATCATTGTAAATTGTCCTCAATGTGTAGGATTGTGTTAGTGCGCTGGGCTGTTTCTGCGTTGCGTCTCTAAACTAAGGGGGGAAGGGGGGGGGGATGAACAGACGAAGATTTTGGTTTGGACCCTTCTTCAAACTTGGGTCAGTCTTCTTCAGGCATATGCTGCAGATGGATGTGCTGTATCCTGCCCTTAACTGTAAGGGAATTGACTCCGTAAATAAGTAGTAGTACTAGTCGTAGTAGTGTATATTTTATTTCGAACAGGTAAAACAAAAAAAGTTAAAAACAAAGCAAAATATCATTAAAATGAAATGAACGATAAACCTATACACAACTCATTGAATAACTTCTCATAAACAGCACAAATTAAATCTTACATGTTCGAAAAGGAGTAGGAGGAAGTATACACTTATTTATTCCTACCCCTTCTCCGCTACTCATCAATTAATTCGCATATATGCAGATGAGATATAGTTAAATATAAATCTATATATATATACACACAAACATATACATACATACATACATATATCCATACATAAACCACATACATACAGACATATATACACACATATGCACGCATGCAAACAGACATATATACAGTTTATAAACAATTATCCAAATTCTATGTACAACACTGTGGCAATAAACTAAAACTTAACCGTTATCACAACCCTTCCCCATTCTTATACCTCTGGAAAATAATTTTTTTGCACTTCTTCTTAAACTGAGTAATGCCTGTGCGTTGCTTGAGTTCCACATCCAAATCATTCCACAATTTCACCCACAGATTGAAATACACATACTCTTCATAGTTGTACAAACACAAAATTAAACTTTCCTCTCAAATTATAACCACCCTCCCTGACAAAGAACATTTTTTTGTATATTACCTGGTAGTAAATTATTTCTTGCTTTATACATTATTTATGCTGTATTACATTCTACCAGGTCCATAAACTTCAAGGCATTTAACTTTAAAAACAGAGAGTTTAGCAATGAGCCTTCAGCATTATTAAAAGCTAAATCTCTTTGAAGTGAACAGCAGGAGTCAGTACAAAGAACAATCTGATATAAATTTTGACAAAGATGAATTTTGAATATCACTCGACTGTTGATGCCACTCGAGTTAGCCAAGTGCCAGACTGCCATTGCTAAGGCACAGAAAACAATAGTCACCAAGAAATACGTACTCTAATATCACCTGATGTTAACACTCCCTGAGATATAAACAAAATTGATCAATACACATTCATGTATTATTTCAGGACCGGTCATCAGTCTGAAGAAGGGTCCCGACTCGAAATGTCATAAGGCCTTGAGGAATAGGAGTAGAATTATGCCATTCGGCCCAACAGGTCTACTCCACCATTCAGTCATGGCTGATCTATCTCTCCCTCCTAACCTCATTCTCCTGCCTTCTCCCCATAACCTCTTGTACTAATCAAGAATCTACCTCTCTCTGCCTTAAAAATATCCACTGACTTGGCCTTCTGTGGCAAAGAATTCCACAGAATCACCACTCGCTGACTAAAGAAATGTCATCTATCCGTGTTCCCCAGGGATGCTGCCTGGCCCGCTGAATTACTCCACCAATTTGTCTTTTTTTCTGTAAACCAGCACATGCTTGAAGTGTTATTCGCCTGCTGAACACCAGTTCTTTGCTGGTGTTACACAGACTGCCATTGAGGCTAAGAGGTGGACAGATGAAGTCCAACAAGGAAGAATAAGAAAATGGTCACTCTGCAAGTGACCAAGCCCATAATATCAAAGGGCTACTTGCAAACAGAGTTTGGAGTGGGAGAAAGAGTAAGGAAATATCAGGCAAGATTCACAAGCCTGGGAGGACCATTTATTTAACTCACATCTAATTTAGTTCACTTTACTTTTCACTGACGGCCAGTTACAGTTTGTAACACATTTCAACAACTCATTTAGAAAAATATTGCTCTTCCATTTAACTCTCTCCCCATTTTAGTTATTTTAACCTTGTGCTTCATGTACTTTGCACCATGCATTATTTCCTAGGCTTGCTTCCAAATGATGGTGATTTCCGTCTGGGCCGCTGCCAATAAATGGCCGGATTCGAGAAGGTGCAGAAGTGGACAGAGTTGGTTTGCTTGTTGACTTTGCCATCTACCCCCCTAGGGAAGCATCTTATCATCTCCCCAAGTGAGAATTTCCAGCATAAACACAACTCCTTTCATTTGAAGGGATTAGAATTTCATAAATATCATGCCTAATATTATTTCAGAAATACGATCATCTCCAATGTTAGCATTACTGTAAAGGAGCACAGATCAGTCTGCAAAGATCTAATGTGTGTGATTTTTATTATATATTATGTATAATAAACATATACAATAATTTTTATTATATATATTATTACCATTAACTGTCATAATTCTCTTTATTTTTTCTCTCTCTCTCTCTATTTTTTAATTGTATGCATATATATGTATATGTATATATACAGTTATTATCATTAAATCTGTATGTCATGATTATCTTTATTTCTCTCTATGTATATTTATTTTTATTTAATGTATTTGTATATATATAGGTATATGTAAATATATAGTTATTACCAGTAACTGTATGTCATTATTCCCTTTATTATCTCTTTCAATATATATACACACACACACCCACATACATCGAGACATATTTATTTATTTATTTATATATATAAACACAAAATGCTGGAGTAACTCAGCCTGGCAAGGCCGCATCTCTGGAGAGGAGGCGACGTTTCGGGTCGAGACACACACACATATATTTATATATATACATATATTTATATACACACACACACATATATGAGAGAGAGAGAGAGAATTAATCATGACATACAGAGTTACTGGTAATAACTATTTGCTCAGAGCTCATTCATCAGACTCTTGGGTTTAAAAAGGTATCCCTTTAATTTAAAATGGTTGACCAAAGATTCACCCGAGCTATGCTGCAGGTGCTAATGGCAGTTTTAAAAGGTAAGAATAACATTCTGGAAGAGCAGGGCTTATTCACTATCATCACTGGATTTTAGTGAATTCTAACATTCTCTCATTTATCAACTTATAATGTGTTTGTCAAACTGCCTTGGCGTGGGACTAGGGTTTCATTGTGTAGATATCTATCGTCTGCAGAGTTTAACATTCCAGTAATGCATTACTTTTTTCCCTAACACTGACATGATATGACTCACCAGAGAGCACTCGTGAAAAATGCTCATCAAAACCACCTGAATTGTAACAAAAATATTTCAGTTGATGGATGGTATATTTAAGATCGTAAAAAGCATTGTAATGTAAGATAACACTTGAATTAGTTAGCATGCTTTTGAGAAATATGATAAGTCAAGTTTGTTCCTTTTGCAAAGTAAATTGGCACAGTTATACCTCCCAATTAAAGGAAGATGTTTGATTGTAAATAATTTTGTTCAACAATTTGTGCCATTTGGGATATGTTGGATTTTTAAACAGATGTTTAATAAACAAAAAGATGCGTCAGTTAGTGTTTCACCTTGAAAATGTTTGCATGGCTCATTTCTTGCATCCATATCTTGGCAAGTAATTAGGGTTAGAACATTGCATTGGGATGTAATTAGGGTTTAAACTTCCTTCTGCAATCATGACCCTTATCCCATAAAACCAAGGACAGAAAATACTTCTTTCCTTTCTGACCAAAATTAATGTGGAATTGAAGAATTAGCAGCCCGATGGTGTTTTAAGGTTATAATGCAAGTAATTTTTCCTTGCTTTGATCAATGTTAGTGCAGTAAAACTTGTGTGCGATTTTTGAATTCAGCCAGTGTCCAAACACTGCACCTAATGAATATTGGATCAACTTGGGAAAAATAAAATGTACTGATTACTGAAGGCAATTCCTGGGATGTCAGGACTTTCATATGAGGAAAGACTGGATAGACTCGGCTTGTACTCACTAGAATTTAGAAGATTGAGGGGGGATCTTATAGAAACTTACAAAATTCTTAAGGGGTTGGACAAGCTAGATGCAGGAAGATTGTTCCCGATGTTGGGGAAGTCCAGAACAAGGGGTCCCAGTTTAAGGATAAGGGGGAATTCCTTTAGGATCAAGATTTTTCACACAGAGAGTGGTGAGTCACTGGAATTCTCTGCCACAGAAGGTAGTTGAGGCCAGTTAATTGGCTATATTTAAGAGGGAGTTAGATGTGGCCCTTGTGGCTAAAGGGACCAGGGGGTATGGAGAGAAGGCAGGTACAGGATACTGAGTTGAATGATCAGCCATGATCATATTGAATGGTGGGGCAGGCTCGAAGGGCCGAATGGCCTACTCCTGCACCCATTTTCTATGTTCTATGTTCTAACAGCATTGTATGTGCTTACAGTTTGTGGAGTCAAACTAACCACATTTCAAAATGACAATTTTACTCAATCAAGTCAGTCATTCAGAATACCCAGGTGCTAACTGAAAGTGTTTCAGTATTTTTGTAATTACTTTATGACATCTTAATTACTTGAAGAATACTTATGACATCTTAATTACTTTAGGAACATCTTTGCAGCTCCACGACCTTAAATTTGAAAATCTCTGATTAAAAATGGCACTCTTAAGGAGATGGTGTTTTCGACCAAGTCTGGTGAAATGTGAAATTGGATAAAGAATACGCTGTATCTATTACACCACATTTCCAGGAGTCCTTGAGGACTATTTCTTGCCTTCATTACTAACTAGTTGGATGTCAACATAAATAACAGCTTACATTCTTGAAGGCTTGCACTCTTCAATCTTCAACCAAATCCTTATCTGCTTAATCGCTGTTTTAAAAAAAATAGATAGCTAGGATAATGTATTACAGCAAACTTCAAGATGAACAAGTAAAGAATTGTAACTGACTTATCCTCAGGGTCACAATGGGTTTAACTGTATCCACTTCCAACATTTGTTATGATTTATTAAGACCGTTTATGGTCAGTGGTAAAGGTAAAGGGAAATTGATAAATGGGTCAAAATCTTCACGAGTTTGCTTAACATTTTACAATTTACACTGATGATGCAAACTACACTGGGCAAAAGTCTTATGTTTGTTTTTAATCCCATTTTCAGTTTTAAACTGCAGTTAGAAATAGACCATAGAACTGTACAGTGCAGGAGCAGGCCCTTTGGCCCACAATATATATGCCGAGCATAATACCAAGACCAACTCTGTCTGCAGTTAATCCGTATCCCTCCATTTCATGCATATCCATGTGCCTGTCCAAATGTCTGTTAAATACGACTTGTGTGTCTTCCTCCATCACCACCCCCGCAGTATGTTCCAGGTACTCGCCACCCTGTCTAAAATATATAGTCCTACATGTCTCTGCCCCTCTCATCTTAAATCTATGCCCTTCAATATTTGATATTTTCACCCTGAGAAATAGGTTCTGGCTGTTTACCCAAACATTACATTTAGTTTGGAGATGCAGCATGGAACCAGCCCCCTGTGCAACGATTGCCCTTTCATACTGGTTCTATGCTATCCCACATTCCCATTCACTCCCTAAACATTAGGGGCAATTTACAGAGCCCAATTAGCCTCCAAACTGCACTTCTTTGGGATGTGGGAGGAAACCGGAGCACCCAAAGGAAACCCACGTGGTCACAGGGAAGACGTGCAAACTCCACACAGACAGCACGCGAGGTCAGGTTCGAACCCGGGTTTCTGGCAATGTGAGGCAGCAGCACTACCTACTGCGCCACTGTGACGCCACTATTATATTTATTGTGCTAAATGTCGTTGAGCACCTCACAGAAACATTCATGAACCGTAAGGCTGTTAATATGCGATAGAATAGATTTTTAACGTGTTTATCATACACGTATGAGCAGGCCGGGCAACGAGTGCCATTTGGCATGGGCCTCATGCCTGTTTGCTTCAAAGGGATCTTGATTTGGGGGTCTCTAAAATTGAGAGGCCTCTGCTTGATCTTGGTTTGGGGGCCACGAAAATTGAAATTGGCCTGGGCCTCAGTTCATCTATGAGAGGGCCTGCATATGAGGAGTGGTTTCTGTTCTCTCTTTTGCCCAGTCTAAATGTGCTGGAAAACATTGTCCCTTAGTAGCAATGTTACAAAATTTTGAGATTTTAAAAATCAAGTCTGCAATTTATCCCATCAGATAACGCATAAAAAGAAGTTTAATTTGACACCTAATTCACTTTCATATCTTCAGTATTAAGAAAGTTATGGCCATTTTCATACTCGGAAATTAGCATCTTGTTCCCCATTGCCTTTCAATTGACTTAACTCAAAAGCTGTGATCTAGAACAGTCAAAAGTCCATAACATAACAAAAGTACCGATGTTGGGGAGGTCCAGGACAAGGGGTCACAGCTTAAGGATAAGGGGGAAATCCTTTAGGACCGAGATGAGAAGGAATTGTTTCACACAGAGAGTGGTGGGTCTCTGGAACTCCCTGCCACAGAGGGTAGTTGAGGCCAGTTCATTGGCTATATTTAAGAGGGAGTTAGATGTAGCCCTTGTGGCTAAGGGGATCATAGGGTATGGAGGGAAGGCAGGTACGGGATACTGAGTTGGATGATCAGCCATGATCATATTGAATGGCGGTGCAGGCTCGAAGGGCCGAATGGCCTACTCCTGCACCTAATTTCTATGTTTCTAACTTTCTTAAAAATTAAGAGAACTCAATGAAATTTTCAGTTATTATAGATTGAAGCATTCTGAAACAAATATGAAACAATCTTACTTGAAGCTTATTAAAGCATATAATTAGTTAGTTATCTAATTGTAGCTTATTACAAAATTCAATGAGTAGATCTAAACATCTATCCATTTCTTAAGAAAAGATAAACTTTTTTTTAATTGCCTAAGTGTCCAAATAACATTCACACAATAATCCACAATATAACATAATTTTTAAATCTCATTTTCATGAATTTATAGGCCAAATGGAAGGAATTTAGTGTTTAATGCCTGTAAATTAATGGCCATTTAAATCAACTAGCGAGTGGGTTTTAGTGGAATGCGGTGGATTGGAACGCTGCGGTTTGCGGTGAAGTCAGCATGAAAAATACAGCCGGTTCATACATTTTTTTTGGTCCCCTTTTCGCAACATGAAAATGTGATTAAAGCCTTCCTAAAAACCAAGTTTTTATGTAAAAATAAACTGTGTAGCTTCTTTTATCGCCTACCTTAGGTCCGTTCCGCTGTCACCGTTCAGAGCTTTAGAAGATGATTTTTAAACTACTCTAGTTAATAAATAATCTAGCGTAGTTTAAAAATACCTTTATGAATGAAATGTCGGAGCGATTTCTCTTTAGCGACGAAATCGCCCGACATGGATCGATTTGGACTGCCTAGAAAAAAATCGGCATTTTAAACCCGCACCCCTCTGAAAGGCGCCAAAGTCGCGCACACGGGGAGCGGCAGAACTGCAGCGCTGCTAAAGGTAGGTATTGTAACATACCTACCCATAGCAACTCATGGGAGCGACAGAATGACACTATATTGTTTAGGGACGCGCTTTGATTTCAGTTGATAGTTCTTTACTTCCTGCCATGCAACACAGCTCCCTGTATATAATGTGTGCATATTTGTTTAACAAACATTAAGCTCTGCTCTGTTAACAAGGAAGTGAAGCATTACAATGATCAAGTAACATTCGGACATGCCATTTTCCCTTAGACTTTTATCAGTAGATGCAGAAAATATGTAAACGATGCAGGCATGCACCAAATAATATATTAATATGAAGATAGATTAATATGAATATACATTTATTAATATGAAGATAGACATAAAAAGCTGGAGTAACTCAGCTGATCGCTCAGCATCTGGAGAAAAGGAATAGGTGATGTTTCGGGTCAAGACCCTTCTTCAGACTGAGAGTCAGGGGAAAGGGAAACGAGAGATATAGAAGGTGAGAGAGAGATATATCGAATGAGGGAGAGAAATTATATATAGAGAGAGAAATGAATGCAAAATAGTAACGATGATAAAGGAGAAAGGCCATTTTTAGCTGTGGCCTAGGCGAGAATGAGTTACAGACAATGAGACGCAATAAGCTGACTTTGAAGCTAGTTTGCCGACTTGGGTTGGGGGAGAGTCGGAGAGGTAGGGTTGCAAGGGTTACTTGAAGTTAGAAAAAGCAATTTTCATATTGCTGGGTTGTAAAACATTGCCCAAGTGAAATATGAGGTGCTGCTCCTCCAATTTGCATTTGACGTCACTCTGACAGTGGAGGAGGCCCGGGACAGAAAAGGTGAGTGTGGGAATGGAAAGGTGAATTAAAGTGTTTAACAACTGGGAGATCAGGTAGGTCCAGGCGGACTGAGCATTCAACAATGAGGTCTACCATTCATATTTGAGTTGCTAATCAGGAAATGTAATTGGCTGCATTTGGATTCCTTGCATGCGGGTACTGTATTGAGTGGCAACGTGCTGGAGAATTACCGCAGTCAAGGATTCTAGCCAAAGATGCTCACTTAAAAATAAATGGATGGGTGGCAATTTGAATAGTAACAGTATCTGACCTACAAAGGTCATCCTGCACTGTGACCCTCTTTTGGGATTTATTGCACCCGTGGCGATTGTCTACTTTGGTCGCCCAAATGCCAGGGATCATAAGACACCACACCGTCCCCCTGTCAGTCCTTAGACAATTGACATGTGATGAAAGAATGGGTCAACTGGGCTTTTACTCACTGGAATTTAGAAAGATGAGAGGGGAGCTCTGCCTGGCCAAATGTACGGTTCCATTCTTAGACGTTTCAAGATTCAAGAGAGTTATTGTCATGTGTCCTTGATAGGACAATGAAATTCTTGCTTTGCTTCAGCACAACAGAACATAGTAGGCATTGACTACAAAACAGATCAGTGTGTCCATATACCATTATATAAATATATACACACAGATGTTTAGTTGTAGTTTTAGAGATACAGTGCAGAAACAGGCCCTTCGGCCGACCGAGTCCGCACCGACCAACGATCCCTGCACGCCAACACTATCCTACACACACTAGGGACAATTTACATTTATACCATGTCAATTTACCTACAAACCTGTACACCTTTGGAGTGGGGGAGGAAACCGAAGATCTTGGGGAAAACCCATGCAGTTCACGGGGAGAACATACAAACTCCGTAGAGGCAAGCAAGCACCCGTAGTCAGGATCGAACCGGGGTCTCTGGCGGTGTAAGGCAGCAACTCTACCACTGCCCCACCCTGCCGCAGGTTTTGTACAGCATGCCGATCACAGAAGGCCTGCTGCCTGCACAACTGTTGGTAACCTAGACATGCCCGGCCAAGAGGCTTAATGAGTGCTTCCCACTCACAATCTTCCTTGCTCTGGTCGGCAATCTGCAATACCCCAGAGTTGGGTTCTCCGCCAGCATCTTTGGCCATCTTGTTTATTCATAAAACACTGAGGCATTACTTGTCAAGGAGATACAGCTCATTGCATGCTAAAACCCTTATGCCCCTGTCCCACTTAGGAAACCTGAACGGAAACCTCTGGAGACTTGGCGCCCCACCCAAGGTTTCTGTGCGGTTCCCGGAGGTTTTTGTCCTCCGGCAACTACCTTCCACTAGCATCGCAACCGGCTTCGACTAAAAAATTACCGATTTTTTAAACGGAAACCACTTTCGACTATTAGGGAGACTGACAAAAACCTCCGGGAACCTCCGGGAACCGCACGGAAACCTTGGGTGGGGCGCAAAGTCTCCAGAGGTTTCCTAAGTGGGACAGGGGCATTAAATACTTTGAAATGACCTGTGGTCTATGACCTACAGCCAAGGAACTGCAACCTTTAACACAGTGAAAGGTAGGGGTCTGGGGAGTGTTGTAGAGCAGAGGGATCTAGGAGTGCAGGTGCATGGTTCCTTGAAGGTGGAATCACGGGTAGATCGGGTGGTCATAAATGATTTTGACACATTGGCCTTCATCAGTCAGAGTATTGAGTATAGAAGTTGGGAGATAGGCACAAAAAGCATCTCTGGAGAGGAGGAATGGTGATGTTTCGGGTCGAGACCCTTCTTCAGACTCAGATAGAGGTTGGGAGGTTATGTTGCAGTTGTATAAGATGTTGGTGAGGCTGCATTTAGAATATTGTGTTCAGTTCTGGGCACCAAGATGTGGGAAAGATATTGTCAAGCTGGAGAGGTACAGAGGTTTATGAGGATGTTGCCAGGTCTAGAGGATCTGAGCTACAGAGAGAGGTTGAATAGGCTGGGACTCTATTCCTTGGAGCGTAGGAGGATGAAGGGTAGATGCACGGAGTCTCTTGCCCAGAATAGGTGAATTGAGGACCAGAGGACTATTTTAAGGTGAAGGGGGAAAGATTTAATAGGTGATATGAGGGGTAATCCTTTTCACACAGGGTGATGGGTGTATGGAACAAGCTGCCAAAGGAAGTCGTTGAGGCTGGGACGATCCCAACATTTAAGAAAAAGTTAGACAGGTACAACACGGATAGAACATGGATAAAACCGGTCAGGTGGGACGTGTAGCTGGCGCATGTTGGCCGGTGTGGGCAAGTTGGGCTGAAGGGCCTGTTTCCACTCTGTATCACTCTATGATTCTAAGACTCTATTTAGCGGAAGGACACATCCCCCGCCTTCCTGTGAGGACCACATCCACGCTCACCAGAGAATGGGCTTCCCCGCCATAATTATCGATTAGACCAGACACCGCGCAGAGCTTTCAAATAAGTGGCTTTGGCAGATTCACGTCTGCCCAGTCTGCGTGGCAAGGTGGTGCAGCGGTAGAGTTGTTGCCTTACAGATCTTGCAGCGCTGGAGACCCGGGTTCGATCCCGACGTTTCGGGTTGATACCCTTCTTCAAACTCCTCAACCTTAATTAAGTGCCTTTTCAAATTATTTATCGAACAGGCTTCTATCACCTTTTCAGGTATTTGATTCCACATTTATCCAATGTTATCCAATGTTAGGACAATTAGGCCATAGAGCAGCACATAAACAGGCACTTTGGCCCATCACACCCATGCTGCCCATTTCCCCGCATCTCCAACGAACCCCATTTGCTTGCAGTTTTAGACTGTAGACATACAGCACGAAAACTGCCCCTTCGGCCCACCGATTCCGCGCTGACCATCGATTCCCACACACTAACACTATCTTACACATGAGTTGACAATTTACAGAAGCCAATTAATCTACAAACCTGGACGTCTTTGGAATGTGTGAGGAAACCGGAGAAAACTCACGCAGGTCACGAGGAGAATGTACCAACTCCCCGTACAGACAGCACCCATAGTCAGGATCAAACCCGGGTCTCTGGCGCTGTAAGGCAGCAAATGTACTGCCGTGCCACTGTACCACTCCTGTCCCTGAACATTACTGGAGTGGTATGAGAAGCTTACATGGCAGAATACTTGTTATTGAAGCTTCCAGTCTAATGCCCTAATGTCATGTCAGGACATTTATGATTTTCACTTCTTTTCAAGTTGAATTAATTTCTAGTAGTGAAATTGCACTTCTTTATAAAATTAATAAAATAAACATATGGAGAAAATAGGGTTACTTTCTGGTTAAATGTTGAGCTAATGTTGAGGGCAATCACGGTGGCGCAGCAGTAGAGTTGCTGCCTTACAGCGAATGCAGCTCCGGAGACACAGGTTCAATCCTGACTACGGGTGCTGTCTGTACGGAGTTTGTACGTTCTCCCCGTGACCTCGGGGATGTTCGGTTTCCTCCCACACTCCAAAGACGTACAACTTTGTAGGTTAATTGGCTTGGTAAATGTAAAAATTGTCCCTGGTGGGAGTATGACAGTGTTAATGTGCGGGGATCGCTGGTCGGCACGGACCTGGTGGACCGAAGGGCCTGTTTCCGTGCTGCATAACTAAACTAGACTAATCATCTGTATAGCAAAAGACGAGGAATGATGTCCTGTAGCGTGTAGTAGGCTGCAACTATTCACTTTATTTACAATAGAGAACTAGGTATCCTTTGTTCTTTGTACACGGAAGTATTAACTTAAAAAGAGATAACACTCTAGTGAGGGAATAGGCAAATCTATTGCAAATATCGGATGAACGAGTGGGCAAATGCATAGCAGATGCTGCATGATGTATCAAAATCTAAACGCTTTGGAAGGAAACACAGGAAAAGCATTATTTAAATGGTGTTAGATCATGTAATGTTGAAGCACAAAGGAACTTCGTATCCTTGTGGATCAATCACTAAAAGCAAACATGTAGGTGAAACCAAGAAAGACACCAAGTGGGGGAGCAACTCAGCGGGTCAGGCAACATCTCAGGAGAACATGGATAGGTGACGTTTTAGGTTGTTACCCATCTTCGGAATGAAGAGTCCCGGCCCAAAACGTTACCTACCCATGTCCTCCAGAGATGCTGCCTGACGTGCGGAGTTACTCCAGCACTTTGTATTAGTTTGTAAAACCAGAACCTGCAGTTCCTTGTGTCTCCCAATGTTGGTGATGCAAGTAATTAAGGCTGTTTTTTGTAGGCCTCCAGTACAAGAGATCTGAGTGCAGGAGCATGAGGTTCCAATGATGATTATCCAAGGCCTGGAGTATTGTGTCTACTTGTGAATGGAGGCAATGCAAGATAGGATCACCAGACTGATCCTGGGAATCCAGGACCATTGTTCAAAGGGGCATGGGGTTCTCCAGCTCTGTATTGGGCGAATGAGAGGCGGTCCCATTAAAATGTACCAGCATCATCAGAGATCCACACCACCCTGGCCATGCTTTCATTTCACTCCTGCCATCGAGAAGAAGGCATAGGAGCCTGAAAACTATAAGATCCAGGTTCAGGTGCAGTTTCTGCCCAACGACCATCAAGCTAGTAAAGAACACAACCTCCAAATAGGCTCCAAACTATATAGACTTTGGGATATTATTTTTGCAATATTATTGTCTATTTATTTGTCTGTTTGTTTTTTTACATAGATACTGAGGTGTCTTGACCCAAAATATCACCTATTCCTTTTCTCCAGAGATTTCTGCCTGACCTGTTGAGTTATAACCATATAACCATATAACCATATAACAATTACAGCACGGAAACAGGCTATCTCGGCCCTTCAAGTCCGTGCCGAACAACTTTTTTCCCTTAGTCCCACCTGCCTACACTCATACCATAACCCTCCATACCCTTCTCATCCATATGCCTATCCAATTTAATTTTAAATGACACCAATGGACCTGCCGCCACCACTTCCACTGGAAGCTCATTCCACACTGCTACCACTCTCTGAGTAAAGAAGTTCCCTCTCATGTTACCCCTAAACTTCTGTCCCTTAATTCTAAAGTCATGTCCTCTTGTTTGAATCTTCCCTATTCTCAAAGGGAAAAGTTTGTCCACATCAACTCTGTCTATCCATCTCATCATTTTAAAGACCTCTATCAAGTCCCCCCTTAACCTTCTGCGCTCCAGAGAATAAAGACCTAACTTATTCAACCTATCTCTGTAACTTAGCTGTTGAAACCCAGGCAACATTCTAGTAAATCTCCTCTGTACCCTCTCTATTTTGTTGACATCCTTCCTATAATTGGGCGACCAAAATTGTACACCATACTCCAGATTTGGCCTTGTACAATTTTAACATTACATCCCAGCTTCTATACTCAATGCTCTGATTTATAAAGGCTAGCATACCAAATTCCAGCTTTTTGTGCCTATCTTCGGTTTAAACCAGCATCTGCAGTTCGGTCCTGCACTGCTTTTGTTGTTGTTGTTTACTATGAGTTTTACAGAAGACTATGTTTACATTTCTGTTGTGTGGCTGAAAGTAAGAGGTTAATTGTTCCATTTTGGGACAAGTGACAATAGAGCACTAGGAGATAGGAGATTTTTCTCTTGACTCTTGAAATCTCCCTAGTTCGGGAGAATGAGGGGCAATCTCGTTAAAATGTTCTAAATTGTGAGAGGGCTGGACAGCCCAATGCAGTGAAGATGCTTATGCTGGGTGGGGCTTCTGCACCAAGAGGAAAGAATCTCAGGACATGGGCTGGGATCTTTAGGACTGAGATTAGGAAGCATTTCTCCACTCAGTCAGTGCATAGTTGTTGAGTGTTACACAAAAAGCTGGAGAAACTCAGCGGGTGCAGCAGCATCTAAGGAGCGAAGGAGATAGGCGACATTTCGGGTCGAGACCCTTCTTCAGACTGGGGGAGCGAGCCGCTGCTGCCAGGGCAGCCCCGCCACATAGTTGTTGAGTTCTGTGCTGCAGAGGGTGGTTGAAAACAATTTGCTGAACATACATACTTCAAAATATAGATATATTTCCGGACAAAAAAGACATCAAGGGGAAAGAGTGGGAATTATGGTCTTGACATGGGTGATTAGTCTTGATGATATTGGTGCATCAGGCTCCAATGGCATATGGCTTATTTCTGCAGTTGCTTCTCCATTTATAATACGCTGCAAATGGTGAATGCTAGAAAGGGTGGAGATGCAAGGAATTTGGGGATCTTTGCACAGAAATCATTAGAATAAAATTAGAAATTAATAAAAAATTAAACTAGGTCTTTATATTCAAAATGACTGGAGATGAGGAGTAAGTAAGTGTCTGTAGATGAGTGAGTTTGATTAGTACGGGTGTCAGGAGTTATGGGGAGAAGGCAGGAGAACGGGGTTGAGAGGGAAAGATAGATCAGCCGTGATTGAATGGTCGAGTAGACTTGGTGAAATCATGGAAAACTTTATTGTCATTCAGACCTTGCGGTCTGAACAAAATGTTGTTGCTTGCAGTCATACATATAGTAAATAACAAAACACCCAATAAACACATAATTAACATCCACCACAGTGAGTTCACCAGACACCGCCTCACTGTGACGGGAGGCAAAAATCTTGTCTTTGTCTCTTCCCTTCTTGTTCTTCCTTCTTCCTATGCGCTGAGGCGACCCGGGCCTCCGATGTTGTGACCGCACTGGGTGATGTAAATAAGTCCCGCGGCTGAACCGCGCTCCGCGAACGGGCCGGTTCAACTCGGCGGCCCGGGGCGGTCGACGCTGCCGAAGCTGCCGCCCTCCAGTCCAGCGGACGCAGCTGTTGCCGCGGGAGCTCCGGAAAAACAGGTCACCAACCTGTGACCTGCGAGCTCCCGACGATGTCATCCACTGGGCCCACGGCTGAACCTCAGAAGTCGCTGCCGCCGCCACCGCCACCGGAAAGCCGCCACAGCTCCGAGTCGGGCTGCCGGAACGCCGGAATGCCTGAACCCGCCGCAGCCCCGAAGTCGGCCAGCCCCGCGCTGGTAAGTCCTGGCTAGCTCTGCCTCCGGAGCTTCGAGGTCGGTCGCAGTTGGAGGCTGTCAGCTCCGCCATTAGGCCTCAGCGCAGACGGAGACGAAGACGGGGGATACAACAAGAACAGTTGCGTCCCCCCCCAAAAGGAAGAGACCAAAATGCTTCTCCCACCCCTCCCCCACACATACACTACATAATAACTGAAATTGACGCTAAAACAAGACAAGAAAACATCAAAAATAAAAGAAAAACAGACGGACTGCAGCGAGCCGCTGCTGCCAGGGCAACGCCGCCACTCCCACAATCTATTGATGAGCCGAATGGCCTCATTGTGCTCCTAGAGCTTATGAACTTATGAACTTGTGAGATAGACATTATGCCGAAGTTAAACCAAGCCCTGATGCAAACATCCTAAGAGTACTGCGATCAGTTATTTGAACTTTGGCTGAGGAAGATGAATTGGCCTTAGAGAGAGTCCAGTATAGAGTTACCTTAATGAAACCTGGATTCCAAGGATTAAATTGCAAGGAGCAATTGCACAAAGCAAGGTTGTATATCTTGGAATTTGGAAAGTTAAGAGTGCTTTGACTGAATTTTTCAGCACGTTAGGGGGTGCTTGAGTGGCGGCGAGTAACACTGTGCGTGTCCAGGGATGGGGAGCTCAGCCTAAAAATATGAGCCTGGTTTTTCAGAGTGAAGTTAGGAAACATTAATAAGTTTATAGGATGGTAGAGATATGAAGTTGCTACAAATGACAAATGCTGCAAACTTAATAGTTACATTTAAACCTGAGATGCATTGATATATGGCCATTAGTTAACAAGTTCACAAGTTATAGGAGTAGAATTAGGCGAGCCGGCCCATCGGGTCCACTCCGCCATTCAATCATGGCTGATCACTGGCACCGAATCCCATTTTCCTGCCTTCTCCCCTTAACCCTTGACACCCGTTCTAATCAAGAACTTGTCTATCTCTGCCCTAAAAATGTCCACTGACTTCGATATACTTAACCAAAGGTGTTGCTGGATATAAGGAAAATACGTATATAAATGTCTATGGCCTGATATGGCAATTCCAACACAAGAGGCTACAGAGAGTGTGGACTCACCACAGTGGACATCACGGGCACAGCCTCCTCTCCATCGAAAGCATCTATGTGAGGCGACCTCTATCTCAAGGTGGCCTCTATCTAGGATCCCCGCCACCCGGGTCATGCCCTCTTCCCACTGCTACATTGGGCAGGAGGTACAGAAGATGCAATGCCCCACCATCTGATTCGGGATCAGCTACGTACTTCTCTGCAATGAGCAAGTTTCTAAATTGACCTGCACAACCTATACCTACCTCGTCTATGGAACACCACAGTCGACTCACATAGAACAGAGAACAGTACAGGCCCTTCAGCCCACAATGTCTATTCTCAACATGATGGCAAGACCATCACTCAACATGGCGTGCTTTATTTTGCTAATTCTGTTTTGCTTTTTCGCATAGTCTTCTTTTTCTTGGAAATGTTGTGTTTAATTTCTGTATGATTTTACATATAATTTGTTTCCGTGTGTTTGTATATGTCTTTGTGCTTGTCATGCTGCAGCAAGTAAGACCTTTCATTGTACCTGTAGCTCATGGTACTAGTCCATAAGACAATAGACTCGGCTTGGTTTAAGATTCAAACAAGCCATGATCAGAATGAACAGCCAAACAGGTATTCGAGCTAAACAGCCCTTCCTGTTCATACATTCCTGTGTAAGTGCTTCCTCACCAGTTTAGTTAAGTTTAGTTTATTATTGTCACGTGTACCGAGGAATGGTGAAAAGCTTTCGTTGCGTGCTATCCAGTCAGCAGAAAGACAATCCATGATTACAATCAGGCCATTTACAGTGTATAGAAGATACATGATAATGTTTAATACAATGTTTAGTGTAAAGTCAGCAAAGTCCGACCAAGGATAGTTCGAGGGTCTTTCTAAGTAATATGTTTGATAACATTGCTTCCATTTAGAATCCTTCCAATTTATTGTCACCAGGGAATTATATTTTAATGTATTCAGCATGGAATCATTCTAAATGAAGCTACTTGGTACTAATTTTATCAACGCACTTTAATTGTGCAAAGCTGGGGGGAGATTGTTGACAATCTCTGGTCCTGTTCTATTCTCTGCTTCCGCACTGCAGTCTGAGGTTATCGTTTAGCCGAAATGCTTCCTTTTATGTGAAGTGGCAGCCCATGCAATCAGATCCCTTCTCTATTCACATGTACCCTTCCCCTGTACCATGGAGCAGGGAGGGGGGGGGGGGGGGGGGGGGGGGAAGAGCTGTTCCTTTGCCAGCGTTAGTTGTTTGCTCTTAATTGATCTCCTTTCTCATTGCATTCCCACTGCCTGACTCCCGTGAGCTTATTTAACTTTAGAAAAGCATTTCTGTGCCCAGGTAGTACGATGCATCTTTCTGTGGCTTCAGTCCCGGGTTTGTGGAGCAGTTTATATTCCCTAATTATTTATTTTCTTTACATTGTTCATTCAGACCATGGCTGGTTTGAATCTTAAACCAAGCCAAGTCGAGCCTATTGCCCTATGGACAAGTACGGTGTGCAACAGCTACAACAAAATATCTTGCGTGCAGCAGCATAACACGCATGTAGACACATACAAACACACAGAACCAAATTACATGTAAAATCATACAAACATTAAACATAACATTTCCATAAGAAAGAAAACTATGCAAGGATTTGAGTTTAGCTTGCGTTTGAGTTCAGTTAATCATCACGTGTACTGAGGTGCAGTGAAAAGCTTTTTGCGTGTGTGTGAACCAGTCAGCGGATAGACAATGCATGATTACACTCATGCCATCCACAGGGATAAAGGGAATAACATGAATAACGTTTGGTGCAAGATAAAGTCCGATCAAAGATACTCCGAGGGTGTCCAATCAGGTAGATAGTGGCTCAGGACCGCTGTCCAGTGGTTGGTAAGAGAACAGTCCTGAGCTACTATCTAACTAATTGCCTCATTGTGATGAATGATCATCCATCTGAAAATATTCTCTTTTTCTCCTCAGATGCTCAGGGCTGCTCTCTAGTTGTTGGTAGGATGGTTCAGTTGCCTAATAACAGCTGTGAAGAAACTGTCCCTGAATCTGGAGGTGTGAGTTTTCACATTTCAGTACCACTTGCCTGATGGGAGAGGGGAAAAGAGGGAGAGCCCAGAGTTCGACTTGTCCTTGATTATGCTGGTGGCCTTGTGGAGGCAGCTTGAGGTGCAAACAGAGTCAATGGAAGAGAGGTTGGTTTGTGTGATGGTCTGGTCTGGATTTCTTGCCAGTGGTGGTTGCGTTTATTTTTGTTCAGAGCGTGACGTAGCGAATTAAATTACGGTGTGGATTTTAATCTTCATAGCCCACTGCTAATCTATAATGGGTGTAGGATCTGTTCCATCAGATCACGACCTGGGTGGTGAAGAAAAAAAATCTACCCACACATTGTTATATGAATGAGACTTGAGAGTTCTGCTTTAATGACCAGCTTCAAAGCATAATATCAGGCGCACGGTTAAGTGCGGAAAGACTTTGGAACATTAAGGATAATTCAGTAATACATTCTTCTCTTTTTAATCAATTTTGCATGCATTAAGATAAGATCATTTGTTCTGGTGAAGGGAATGCAATTTGTAATACCTTGTTGAAATGAATAGAAATGAAAAGTTTTTAGAGATATACAATGGCTGATCCGATATCAGTTGTTTTGCTGTCACCCAGATCCAAAATGTTCTCACTGGCTCTCAATTCATGTCAATACCCTACATCGAAGATAGACACAAAATGCTGGAGTAACTCAACGGTACAGGCAGCATCTCTGGAGAAAAGGAATGGGTGACATTTCGGGTCAAGATCCTTCTTCAGACTCAATACTCTACACCAGTGTTTTAACACATTGAGTATGACCTCAATAGTTTACCTCTCTCTTAAAAACAATACAATTCAATAATATTTTATTAGCCAGGTATGTTTTGCAGCATACGAGGAATTTCATTTGTCAAGTCAGTTATACAAATAAAAAGCAACAGAACACACAAAATACATTTTAACATAAACATCCACCACAGTGACTCCTCCACATTCCTCACTGTGATGGAAGGCGCAAAAAAAGTGAAATCTCCTCCCTTCTTTGTTCTCCTGCGGTAGAGGGCCTCGAACCTTCCGTTGACGGGATGATCTTGACTCCAGTAGCCGCAAGCGGGCCCTCCGGGTTTGGGCAATCAGCCCCTGCATCGGGGGGGATGTCAGCTCCCCCACGCCGGGCGATCGGACCCTGGATCGGGGCTGGTCAAACCTTCCATGACCTTGGAGCTTCCCGACTCGGCCTCTCCCGAGACTGCGAGCTCTCGATGTAAAGACCGCAGGTCGCGGTTGGGGCGATCCCAGGCATGGATTCGGCTCCGATGTAAGTCCACACCACACGGACGGGCTCAAAGTCAGTCCGAGGAGGCCTCCAGCTCCAAGATGTTTGGCCGCAGAGCGACTGGAGAGACAACCTGAGAACCAATCGCATCTCCGGCAAGGTAAGAGACTGCAATAAAAAGTTTCCCCTGACCCCCTTCTCCTCCCCTCACATGAGACAAACCGGAGAACATTTACACAAACTTTTTAAACGCACTAAAAATAACAAAAAAGACAAAAAAACAGACAGACGGTTGGCGAGGCTGCCAATTGTGCGGCGCCCCCTGGTGGTGATTTTTAAACATTGACTTTTAGGTGGTTTCTAATTTGCTCTACTAAATTTACTCGACAATGATCTAGGAAGAGAATACAGCGTTAGAGTAAAAACCTCTATAACGATACGATACGATAGAACTTTTATCTTATTAATATCTCAGTTCACGCATTAGGGCCGCGTGACACCTCTTGGGCAAGTATTCGTGCTTCTGAAAATGCGATAGAGCGGTTCATAACTTCACGTGAAAGGAGCTGAATTGAGCCATTTGGTATATCAAGTATACTCTGCCATTCAATCTTTCTCTCTCTCCTAAAGGGCCTGTCCCACTTGGGCGACCTAATCCGCGAGTTCCGGCGAGTTTGCCCTCGACTCATACTCGCAGCATGGTTGACACGAGGTCGTAAGAGGTCTTCGTAACTCTCCTTCATGCTCGCGAGTAAAAAATGCCCGCGAGCAAAAAAAGGTCACCTTGGAAAAAAATCGATACTTATTTTACTCGTAGGTTTAGTCGTAGTAGATCGTAGTAATCGAGGGTAGAAGAAAGGTAGTTGAAGGTAGTCGTAGATAGTCTTCAACATAGTCGAAGGGAGGTCGAAGGGAGGTTGAAGGAGATCGAAGGAAGTCCTCTTCACTCGCCACTATTCAGTGTTCAATAACTCAGCGGGTCTGGCAGCATCTCTGGAGAGAAGGAATGGATGACGTTTCAGATCGAGACTCTTCTTCAGTCTGAAGAAGCGTCTCGTCCAGAAACGCCACCCATTCCTTCTCTCCAGAGATGCTGCCTGTCCCTCTGAGTGGCTTCTTTCTATTATTCCCCGGGCCATTGAAGTGATATTTTCCAGCAGACTGACATAGTTGAAATGTCAGGTGATCTGTGTTTTGACTCTGGACGAGCTGAAAGCTGGATGAGAATTTTAAACTAGCAGTCCACAGTTTTAAAGCTTGATTCAACGTGTTGAATACTACGGAATATCAGAGTGTTGCCAGCTGCTCTCGGCTGCATTTTCGGAATACCTCCTAATGCATCCAACTTTGTCATTGATCCATGGAGTCGGCACTAACACCTGACCTTACGGGTGCAAGGTATTAAAAACAATAGGAAGACTGAGATGCTGGGTTTCCCTTCCTGTTCACTCACACATCAATGAGTAGCCGAACAGCTAATTAAAGAAAAGCAGTGCTGATACTGGAAATGTTATATAGTAGCAGAATCAAAATACTGGAAACACACACGTGGTCATGTAGATAGACACAAAATACTGGAGAAACTCAGCAGGACAGGTAGCATCTCTGGAGAGAAGGAACGGGTGGCGTTTTGCGTCAAGACCCTTCTTCAGACTGTACTCCAATACTCCAGCATTTTGTGTCCATCTTCAGTGTAAACCAGCATCTGCAGTTCCTTCCTTCCCAAATGGTCTGGCAGCACCCGAGGAGACTATTTTCAGATGGATGACCATTCATCATAATGATGCAATGAAGTAGATAGTAGTTCAGGACTGCTCTCTTACCAACAACTAGAGCATGGTCCTGAGTCACTACCTACCTCATTGGAGACCCTCAGACCATCTTTGATTGGACGTTACTGGACTTTATCGTGCATTAAACTCTATTTGTGTTATTCTCTACATCATGTATCTGTACACTATGGATGGGTTGTTTGTAATCATGTATTGTCTTTCTGCTGACTGGTTATCAAAAGCAACAAAAGCTTTTGCTATTGAGGGAGTGCAGCGTAGGATCACCAGGTTAATTTTCCCGGGATGGCGGGACTGTCATATGCTGAGAGAATGGAGCGGCTGGGCTTGTATACTCTGGAATTTAGAAAGATGGGAGGGGATCTTATTGAAACATACAAGAGTATTAAGGGTTTGGACATGCTAGATGCAGGAAACATGTTCCCGATGTTGGGGGAGTCCAGAACCAGGGGTCACAGTTTAAGAATAAGGGGTAAACCATTTAGAACAGAGATGAGGAGATACTTTTTCACGCAGAGAGTTGTGGAGTCTGTGGAATTCTCTGCCTCAGAAGGCGGTGGAGGCCGGTTCTCTGGATGCTTTCAAGAGAGAGTTAGATAGGGGTCTTAAAGATAGCAGAGTCAAGGGATATGGGGAGAAGACAGGAACGGGATACTGATTGTGGATGATCAGCCACGATCACATTGAATGGCGGTGCTGCTCGAGGGGCCAAACGGCCCACTCCTGCACCTATTGTCTATTGTCTATTCACTGTATCTTGGTGCACCTGACAATAAAATAAACTAACCAACTAAACTAAAAGGTTTCTGAAGAAGGGTCTCAACCCGAAACGCACTTGATTCTTTCACTCCAGAGATGCTGCCAGTCCCGTTGATTTAGTGCAGCATTTTGTGTCTATCTTTAACTAAACTCAAATAATTGTAAGGGATGTGGGTTTTGAAGGTTTGCATCTTTGACCACTTTGATGCATAGTATAGCTCCCAAACAATACTATGTTTCAATGACATCATATAATTTAATGCATTTACTTGTTATCACTTTAATTACTGTATATTAATTTATATACTTTCCGAGGTGCACCAATTTTGACTTTGGGTAATGCAGTCTCAAGAGGATAAAAATCAACCTTGAGTCTTGTTGGAATTTTGAAGGGTGGGCTTATTTTTTCATGTGAAGCTTACAACAGAGGTTTCTATCACTCTAACGTGTGTTGGAGATAGTGGAAGAATTGGTAAGTCAGAACTCAAGTTAGAGTCATCGTCATAGAGTCATACAGCATGGAAACAGACCCTTCAGCCCAACTTGCCCACACCAGCCAACATGTCCCATCTACACTGCCTGCATTTGCCCCATATTCCTCCAAACCTGCAGACCGTTCTCAGCCACTAAATATCCTCTTGCCCCTCAACAGCCACCACCTTGAAGAAAATAGTCAATTGAGACATTACAATTCGTCATTGAAATTTATGTGTCTCTTTAGTGTATTTTAGTTTAGAGATACAGCATGGAAACAGGCCCTTCGGCCAACCGGGTCCATGCCGAGCAGTGATCCCGGCTTATTAACACTATCCTACACACACTAGGGACAATTTTCACTTTTACCATGCCAATTGACCTGCATACCTGTACGAGTTTGGAGTGTGGGAGGAAACCGAAGATCTCAGAGAAAACCCATTCAGGTCACGGGGAGAACGTACAAACTCCATACAGACAGCACCCATAGTCCGGATTGAACCCGGGTCTCCGGTGCTGCAAGCGCTGTGAGGCAGCAATTCTACTGCTGCGCCACCGTGCCGTCGTCTTCTGTGGGCCTAGGAGGAAACCAGGAGAAAAGGCCAGGGGAGACATCAGAGATGGTAGAAAGGAACTGCAGAGATGATCAGTTAGGTGGAGGTGGGCTGAAGAATGGTAGAGGAGCAGAGAGATGGGTGGAACAATGGAGGACATTAGAAGGGCAGTAGAAGAGAGTAGTGTCCAATTCAGTGAATTTAGTAACACTATAGGACATAAAAGAACAACTTGATGATAAATGAACACCCTGCTGCCTGATGCCCTGACAGTGAGACGAACGGCTTGGGGGCCCTTTAAATAATGCAGGAAATAGATTTAACCCTACGGTAAGAACTTCTCCTGCATTTGAGGACCATACCATTTGCATACTGCATGTCCTCAGTAAAACAGAACCACCAATGCAACATCACTGTAGTCTGTGTTAAATGCAGTGGATTCAAGTCTAGAATCAGTCACTGGGCACCAATTCTGCTGTCCCATCCATTCAACCATCCTCATGCTTTAGTTGAAGCTTTGGGAGTAGACATTCACTCACGACCTCTCCTTAAAAAGATTTTGATGGAAAGTAATTTTTTTAATGGCGGGTTTTAACTTTCTTAGTTTTGGTTTCAAGCCTCTCTACTAAACTGAGAATCCTTCTGAGGATCATTTGCCAGACACATCAGAAGGAGGAAGATTTGTAATGAGTATGACGAAGGGTCTTGGCCTGAGATATCGCCTGTCCATTCCCTCCGCAGATGCTGCCTGACCCACTGAGTTCCTCCGGCACTTTGTGTTTTGCTCATGAATCCCGCATCTGTAGTTCTTTAGACAGACACGAAATGCTGGAGTAACTCAGCGGGTCAGGCAACATCTCTGGAGTAAAAGGATGGGTGATGTTTCCGGTTGGAACCCTTCATCAGACCCTTCTGTAGTTTTTATGTCTCTGAATGTGATATTGCATTTAGCTAATACTTCTCATGATCTCCACTCGTCCAAAAGGGATGAAAAGTTAAAAAGTTCATTCCAAGTATCGTCACTTTTACTCTGCGGGAACATTTGGATATCTTGGGTTAGGCCAAAGAACATGATCCTTGGCTGATTATCCCACTTCTTTCAAAATTGTATGGAGCCCAATTGTAACTTTCCTACATCCAGTCCGGATGAAACATTAATTTAGTGCAGGCACTGAATTTGCAACCTACTTGATCATATGATTCATTCATGCCATTCGGCAAGTCGTTGCTACACTGAGTCAGAGGGAGTCTCCACTTTTTTTATAAACCCAGATATTCCCACTGGGATATCTTACCAGTCAAGTCCAATTATTGTACATTCTCTCTGATTCCTATCGGTAGTGACCATGAAGCTTTCCAAGACAAAGTTCCTGCCCTAGTGCCGTACTAACACATAAAATTCCAAAAAACCTCAGAAGGAATTTTCAAAATCAACAGCCAACTTTGCAAAGTTTTACAAGCCTTGTGCTTGTCGGGCATTTTTTTTTGTGCAATGTTCTGCAGTCACCATTTGTGCAGAAGAGTTTCAATTACTCCACAGTGACCATTTCCTCAGCCAAATGATCTCGGAGAAGAATGTGAATGATAGCTTGCAAAATGTCTAATAGCATTCAATCATCCATACACAGAGAGCAACGCGAAAGTAACCTGATATATAACAAATATCGAACTTTGAATAGACGCAGTCCATTATTGATGAAGCTTCTCTGTCACTGACAGCAACCCAGCATTAAAGGATTCTTAAATAAACACTGCAGAAAGAAGTGCTGTATGCCACAATGTCTAGGTGTGTTCAGAGTTCACGTTCCTCCTCTGCACAAGTCTTTTTCTTTTTTTTTAAAAACAAAGAAAAGAGTGAGGAAGGAAATTGGGAGTGAAAGGAAATGTTCACAGTTAGGTTTTGTTATTATCTCTTTAAGTTTTCAAATGAAAATTGCTAAGCATGGACGTCTTGACTACAGAGTGCTGCTACATTTTTATTCCCTCCAAACTAACAATGATACCTGAAGACTTGTAATAGCTTTACTCGCGACAGTGACTAACAAATGTATAATCAGGCTTTAAATTGTTGATGAGGTCTTGCATTTGTTTTTCTTGCTTGAGTGTGTACAACACTTATTGCTAACCGTTTAATCGATGTGCACGGCACGGTGGCGCAGCAATAGTGTGGCTGCCTGACAGAGCCTTACAACGCCAGAGACCCGGGTTCGATCCTGACTACGGGTGCTGTCTGCACAGAGTTTGTACGATCTCCCCGTGACCTGCGGGGATTTTCTCCGGGATCTCCGGTTTCCTCCCACACTCCAAAGACGTATAGGTCTGAAGGTTAATTGGCTGAGATAGTGTGTAGGATAGTATTAGGGTGCGGGGATTGCTGGTCAGCACGGATTCATGTGGCCGAAGGGCCTGTATCTCGAAACTAAACTAAACTATCAACCCCGGTGTACGTTTGGCCTCTGATACCAAATGCTCATTGATACACCTTACTCTGGTTGATAAATCAATGCCTTTGATTAAATGCACTTAATATGTAGACATTAATTTAATGTTCCTTAAAATACCCAAACAACTGTAAACATAATAAATGCCAATTAAAATTTTGAGAGGAGCAATTCTACTTCAAAGAAAAAAATATCCTTTTGCAATTCCTTAATGTTTCATAGACTTCATGTGTTTCAAGGTCAAAAATGAGGAGCTGAGTTTAACGAAAAATCAACAGAGGAAGTATGTGTAGAAGGAAGAAGATTTATGTTAGAACAACGCGGTTAACTGCAATGAAATATTAACGGCAAATAAGTAAAGTTAGAATCCTATTTACAAGGCAAAGCATGAACATGTTTGTTGCAGAATGTAAATGCTTAAATAATGCAAAACTACATTTCACAGTGAAATCGCAGATTGACGAAATTTAAATTGAAATGACCTTCAACTAAAAAAAAGGTGATCTGTAGCAATAATCATGGGGTTGACAAGGGTTGGGGAAGGAGAGCAAACATTGCCTGCCTTTGACCTGTGATAGGGATCAATGAGCACAGTATGAAATGCTTAAGAAAGTTTCACATTAGATGGAGTCTGGAGTACTAGCACTGCCATTATAGCATTCTTCAAAAGAGGTCCTTTTGGTGCTTATAGCATGCTTAGTTTTAAAGAATCCTTTAGTTTGGTGATACAGAACGGAAACAGGCCCTTCATCCCACCGAGACCGCATGGACCAGCGGGCTAACACTACCTTACACGCGCAAGGGACAATATACAATTATACCAAGCTAATTAACCTACAAACCTGTAAGTGTTTGGAGTGTGTGAGGAAACGGAAGATCTCGGAGAAACCCAACCAGGTCACGGGGAGAACGTACAACCTTTGTACAGACAACACCGTAGTCGGGATTGAACCAGGGTCCCTGGCGCTCTGGCGCTGTATCACCATGATGCCCTACTTAGCTTCATTCCCAAGCTCCATTTTCCCTTCACTCGCCTGTGTTTGCTGTGCCCTCTGTATGTGCGTATTGTTTCAGTGTGCATACAGTTCAGATTAGTCTTCTCCATACGTTATTGATGCTCCTTGTTAAAGCAATTGATCAAAAATTAGACTTCTGAGTTTGATTGCCACAGGGCTGCATGGTGGCGTAACACTCGGGTTGCTGCCTAATGATGCCAGAGACCCGGGTTCAATCCTGACTACCGGTGCTATCTGTTTGGAGTTTGTACGTTCTCCCCTTGACCACGTGGGTTTTCTCCAGGTGCTCCGGTTTCCTTCTCCAAAGACGTAATTGGCTTAGGTAAATATTGTAAATTGTCCTTAGTGTGTAGGATAGTGCTAGTGTACGGGGACTGATGGTGGGCGTGAACCTGGTGGGCCAAAGGGCACTGTATCTCTGAACTCAACTAACCTAAATTTGGATGGCGCAGTGGTGCAGCTGGTGGAGCTCCTGCCTCACAGTGCAAGAGTCCCGGGTTCGATCCTGACATCGGGTGCTGCCTGAGTGGAGTTTGCACCTTCTCCCCTGTGACCGCGTGGGTTTCCTTGGGGTGCTTCAGTTTCCCTTCACATCCAGAAGACTTACGGATTTGTGGGTTAATTAGCCTGTAAATTGCCCCCAGTGTGTATGGAGTGGGTGCAAAAGTGGGATAGCGTAGAAGTTGTGTAAATGGGTGATCGCTGGTTGGCATGGAGTCAGTGGGCCGAAGGGCCTGCTTCCATATTGTATCTTTCAATCATTGAATCAATCAATATTGGGATGATAATGTTCAAGACTGGAACCACGTGTCTACCTTAAGATCTGGAGGGCTTCAGGAGAGACTGGATAATCTGGGTTTTTTTCCCTGGAACTCTCCTTTGCGCCACTGTGCTGTTCTTGAATCAGAGACCTACGAAAGCGAATACGCTGGTGTGCCGTCTTGATTGTGGCATCAGCTTTGAAGGTCTAAAGGGCAGCTTACCACCCAACAGTATATACATATAACATATAACATATAACAATTACAGCATGGAAACAGGCCCTTCAAGTCCATGCCGAACAACTTTTTTCTCTTAGTCCCACCTGCCTGCACTCATACCATAACCCTCCATACCCTTCTCATCCATATGCCTATCCAATTTATTTTTAAATGATACCAACGAACCTGCCGCCACCACTTCCACTGGAAGCTCATTCCACACCGCTACCACTCTCTGAGTAAAGAAGTTCCCCCTCATGTTACCCCTAAACCTCTGTCCCTTAATTCTAAAGTAATGTCCTCTTGTTTGAATCTTCCCTATTCTCAAAGGGAAAAGCTTATCCACATCAACTCTGTCTATCCCTCTCATCATTTTAAAGACCTCTATCAAGTCCCCCCTTAACCTTCTGCGCTCCAGAGAATAAAGACCTAACTTATTCAACCTATCTCTGTAACTTAGCTGTTGAAACCCAGGCAACATTCTAGTAAATCTCCTCTGTACCCTCTCTATTTTGTTCACATCCTTCCTATAATTGGGCGACCAAAATTGTACACCGTACTCCAGATTTGGTCTCACCAATGCCTTGTACAATTTTAACATTACATCCCAGCTTCTATACTCAATGCTCTGATTTATAAAGGCTAGCATACCAAAAGCTTTCTTTACCACCCTATCTATATGAGATTCCACCTTCAAGGAACTATGCACGGTTATTCCCAGATCCCTCTGTTCAACTGTATTCTTCAATTCCCTACCGTTTACCATGTACGTCCTATTTTGATTTGTCCTGCCAAGGTTTAGCACCTCACATTTATCAGCATTAAACTCCACTGCCATCTTTCAGCCCATATTTCCAACTGGCCTAAATCACTCTGTAGACTTTGGAAATCCTCTTCCTTATCCACAACACCCCCTATATTGGTATCATCTGCATACTTACTAATCCAATTTACAACCCCTTCATCCAGATCATTGATGTACACGACAAACAACAAAGGACCCAACACAGATCCCTGAGGCACCCCACTAGTCACCTGCCTCCAACCCGACAAACAGCCATCCACCATTACCCTCTGGCTTCTCCCATTCAGCCACTGTTGAATCCATCTTGCTATTCCTGCATTTATACCCAACAGTTGAACCTTCTTAACCAACCTTCCATGAGGAACCTTGTCAGAGGCCTTACTGAAGTACATATAGACAACATCCACTGCTTTACCCTCGTCAATTTCCCTAGTAACCTCTTCAAAAAATTCAAGAAGATTAGTCAAACATGACCTTCCAGGCATAAATCCATGTTGACTGTTCCTAATTAGACCCTGTTTATCAAGATACTTATATATATTATCTCTAAGTATCTTTTCCATTAATTTGCCCACCACTGAAGTCAAACTAACCGGTCTATAATTGCTAGGTTTACTTTTAGAACCCTTTTTAAACAATGGAACAACATGCGCAGTACGCCAATCCTCGGGGACTATTCCCGTTTCTAATGACTGTTATGAATATTGATATGAATACAGTATGAATATTGATTTCTCTAATTTCATGTAACTCCTGCATTTCTTCCCTCCCCCCCTCATCTCTCACACCTCAATTCCCTCCCCCCCCCCCCCCCCCGCACCCCCCCCCCCCCCAAGTCGTCCTACCAGTTCCATTGGCCGCATCTTTGGATCCCTCCTATTATCAAACCTTCCACAGCCAACAATGGACCATTGTGGGCTCCACCGTTTCTGAGGTCATCTGTTGCCGGCCTTGATTTGTTCTGGCATTTTTTTGCATCCAGTTCCCCCTCCCCCCCCCCCCCCCCCCCCCTTTCCCTTCAGTCAGAGGAATGATTCCCACTCGAAATGTCACCTATACCTTTTTCCCCAGAGGTGCTGCCTGACCCGTTGAGTTATCAGTGTGAAGGGGCCAGGTCTGGTTGCTGGTGATATGGATACCTGGCAACCTGAAGCTATCAACCATCCCCACAGAAGCTCCTTTGAGAAGTATAGTGTCGCATTCACACCCTGCTTCCTTAAGTCAACAGCTCACTCTTTTGTCTTGCTGTTGTTAAAAGGGCCAGGTTATCGTTTTGACCCAATGACACCAGCTTCCTTATTTCTTTCTTGTACTCAGTCTCACCATTGTAGTGTGTAGGAAGGAACAACAGATGCTGGTTTAAACCGAAGACGGACACAAACTGCTGGAATAACTCAGCGGGACAGGCAGCATCTCTGGAGAGAAGGAATGGGTGACATTTTGGGTCGATAAGGAACGATTGACATTTCAGACTGAAGAAGGGCCTTGATCCGAAACGTCACCCATTCCTTCTCTCCAGAGGTGCAGCCTGTTCTGCTGAGTTACTCCAGAATTTTGTGTCTATCACCATGTTGTTGATCTGTCAGCAGTCATATCATTGGCAAACTTAAGCATTAAGTTGGTACTGTACTTAAGTAAGTAAGTATACTCTTGTATAAAACTGTATAAATTTTTGAATGAAATTTTTGGAATTTTTACAAAACTATTTAACACAAAATTGAACCCCAATACAGAACTGATTATCTTTGGATCAATGGAAGAGGGAAGTAAACTAACTATATTCCAAAAAGCTTTTCTTAATTACGGTCTAATAACAGCAAAAAAACTTATACTCAAATTTTGGAAAAACGCAACCACGCCAACGTTCAAAATGTAGATTTCAAATATGTCTGAAACGCTTCATCTTGAAGAAATGAGATTTCTCCTACTAGGCAAAGTAGACCAATTCTCAAAGACTTGGTCTCCTTTTATCAACTTTTTGCAAGCATATGGTGCAACATAACATAACCTCAGGAATTAAATGGTTTAGAACCGGGTGCGGGATGGGCAAAAATACGAAATAGGTAGATCTCTCCTAATCTCTCTTTTCTTTACTTTCTCCTTCTATTTCAATCTTTTCAGCTTCTCTTCTATGTCCTTTATTTATTTTGCTATCTGTTTCTACTCGCTCGTCTATCTATTCCCACACTCTTTATTTCTTTTTTCTTCTACTGTTCTTTTATTATTAAATCAAAAATACGAAGTTGTACAAGAATGGAAATATGTATGTATGTATTAGGTACTCAAGTACCACACTATTGTACTTACTTCTAACGAAAATAAACAAAAAAAAAGTAAGTACGTTTATTGGCCAAGTATTCACATACAAGGAATTTGCCTTGGTGCTCCACCCACATGTAACAACATGACATACAGTGACATTTACGAATGACTCAGAAAACACTAAACATTACCCACACTAAACATTAATAATAATAAAACATTAATGATAAAATGATAAAACATTAATGATAAAACATACTTGATCACACAGTCATGGGTGTGCAGGGAGGGCGAGCAGCCAGAACAATAACTACAGCAGGGGGATTTTCACGTTGCAACTGCGCAAGTCGTCGGTAAGCCACTGCTCTGGTCACCCAGCAATAAGAAGGATTTCACAAAGATAGAAAGAATGCAGAAAACATTCACGAGGATGTTAGTTGGACTGGAGGTTTTGAATTGAAGGCAGAGACTGGATAAGCCAGGACCTTTTGCTTGGTAACATAGGAGGCTGATGAGTGACTTCATAGAAGATAGACACAAAATGCTAGAGGAACTCAGTGGGACAGGCAGCATCTCTGGTGAGACTTTAGAGAGGTACATTGATTCATTATGGGCATAGATAAAGGTGAATGGTGACAGATTTTTTCCCCAGGGCAGCGGAGTTCAAAACAAGGGCGGCAATGTGGCGCAGCGGTAGAGTTGCTGCCTTACAGCGCTTGCAGCACCGGAGACCCGGTTTTGTTCCCGACTATGGGTGCTGTCTGTACGCAGTTTGTACGTTCTCCCCATGACCACGTGGGTTTTCTCTGAGATTTTCGGTTTCCTCCCACGCTCCAAAGACGTACAGGTATGCCCATACATTGGCTTGGTGTAAGTGTAAATTGTCCTTAGTGTGTTTAGGATAGTGTTAATGCACGGGATCACTGGTCGGTGCGGACCTCAGTGGGCTAAAGGGCCTGTTTGTGCGCTATATCTCTAAAGTAAACTAAATTAAACTAACTAGATGGCATAGGTTTAACACGAGAGGGAAAGATTTTAAAGGGACTTGAGCAGTAATTGTTTCTCACAGGGTGGTGGGTATATGGAACAAGCTGCCAGAGCAAGCTAGAGAAGTGGGTACGCTTACAACACATAATGGACATTCAGACAGGTACGTGGACAGAAAAGGTTTACAGGGATATTGGTCAAAATACAGCAAATGGAATTCACTTTGAAAGACATCTTGGTTAGCATTGACAAGTTCAGCAAAAGGATCTGGATCTATGGTGTATGAATTTAGAGTTCAATTTATTATTGTCAGGTGTACCAATATGTAGTGAAAAGCTTTTGTTTGCCATTATCCATTCCAGAAATGGACTATACTTGAATTCCATATAACCGTATAACAATTACAGCACGGAAACAGGCCTTCTCGGCCCTTCCAGTCCGTGCCAACCATTTATTTTCCCCTTGTACCATCTCCCTGCACTCAGACCATACCCCTCCATTCCCTTCCCGTCCATATACCTATCCACTTTACTTTTAAATGTTAAAATCGATCCTGCCTCCACCACTTCTGTGGGAAGATCATTCCACACAGCCACCACTCTCTGAGTAAAGAAGTTCCCCCTCATGTTACCCCTAAACTTCTGTCCCTTAATTCTCATGTCATGTCCTCTTGTTTGAATCTTCCCTACCCTCAATGGGAAAAGCTTATCCACGTCAACTCTGTCTATCCCTTTCATCATTTTAACGACCTCAATCAAGTCCCCCCTTAACCTTCTGTGCTTCAAAGAATAAAGACCTAACTTGTTCAACCTTTCTCTGTAACTTAGTTGCTGGAACCCAGGCAACATTCTAGTCAATCTCCTCTGTACTCTCTCTATTTTGTTGACATCCTTCCTATAATACAAGAATACAATCCAGCCATCCACAGTGAAAAGGCAAAGGATGAAGGAAACAACATTTAGTGCAAAGATATAACTTTAAAGTCCAATAAATTCAGATTATAGGTAGTTTAAAGGTCTCAAATGATGAGAGGTCTGGACCGCACTCGAGCTGATGAGAGGACCGTTCAGTTGCCTGCTATCAACTGGGAAGCAACTGTTCCTGAATCTGGAGGTGTGAATTTTCAAACTTCTGTATCTCCTGCCTGATGGGAGACGGGAGAAGAGGGGGTGTCCGGGGTGAGACTGGTCCTTGATTATGCTGGTGGGCTTGCCGAGGCAGCGTGAAGTGCAGATGCAGTCGATGGAAGAGAGGTTTGTTTGTGTTCCGGTCTGGGCTGCGTCTGCAACTCGCTGCAATTTCTTGTGGTCTTGGATGGAGCTGCTCCCAGCCCAAGCTGTGATGCATTCCCATTAATATGCTTTATACGGCGCATCTGTAGAAGTTGGTGAAGGTCGTTGGAGACTTGACTATGATTCAAAGTAAAATCTTCATTTGAGGCCAACACAAAGCAAAGCATGTGATGCATGCAGCATACTTGAAAAGTCTGAAAACAAGTAGAGCTGTTTTCATTTGATTTTCTCGATTAGTTTTAGGACTGCATGCTTTTGAACTGGACTGGGATGCCGAACAAGTTGACAGATTAAATATTTGGCATGCCAATGTTGTTTCGAGTCTCTTCAGCTTCCGGCATATTCGTCACTGGCTTTCTGGCTACAATGCTTATGGAGGGTGACTCAGCTGGTGGAAGTGTGGCAGAGCAAAGCATCTGGGCACATCAGTGAACTGGCACAGATCCAAAGCTATGTTAAGTTATGTGTAGGAAAGACCTTGTTTTCACCCAGTTTTATTCCACCAGGGAGGTCTTACCTTCCACTACCTGCAACCTCCGGCAACCACCTTCAACCAGCATCGCACCCGGCTTATACTAAAAAATTACCGATTTTTAAAACGGCAACCTATTTTTAGTCGCGGCCGGTTTTGAATTTTTTGAAATAATTGCCGGATCATGGTAGAAGCGGAAACCACTTTTGACCATTAGGGAGACTGACAAAAACCTCCGGGAACCGCACGGAAACCTTGGGTGGGGTGCAAAGTCTCCAGAGGTTTCCGTTCAGGTTTCCTAAGTGGGACGGGGCATTAGGGTGCTTGTCTGTACGGAGTTTGTACGTTCCCCCTGTGACCTGCGTGGGTTTTCTCCGGGATCCCCGGTTTCCTCCCACACGTGCAGGATTGTAGGTAAATTGGCTTGGCTTGATTGTCCCTTGTCCCTGTGATCGCTGGTCGACACGGACTTGTGGGCTGAAGGGCTGGTTTCCGCGCTGCATCTCTAAACAAAACTAGAAAAATAAATAAAGTGCTGGAGTACCTCATCTGGTCAGGCAGCTTCTCTGGGAAAAAAAGATGGGTGACGATTAGGGTCGGAACCCTTCTTCAGACTGTACGTGGATGGGGGGGTAACTGGAGGCAGGAAAGGGCTAAAACAATTCAGGGCCTGCAACAGAGGACAAAGGAAGGGTAGAACTCATATTGACCCATTGTTGGTTAGGGAATTGAATTGAATTGAATTGAATTGCCTTTATTGTCATTCAGACCTTTCGGTCTGAACGAAATTTCGTGCCTGCAGTCATACATATATAAAAATAACAATACCATACAATAAACACAAAATTAACATCCACCACAGTGAGTTCACCAAACACCTCCTCACTGTGGTGGAAGGCAAAAGTCTTAGAGTCTCTGTCTTCTTCCCTCCTTATTCTCCCTCTGCGCTGACGAGATCCAGGCCTCCGATGCTGCCGTCCACCAGGCCCGCGGCAGGGCCTCCGAAACCAGGCCGCCGCCACCGCTGTCGCCGGTACGCCGGAACACCGCCACAGGGCCCGCCGCCCGAACGTCGCTGGAGCACTGCAGCTCCCGAAACCCAGGCCGCCGCTGGAGCACCGCAGCTCCCGAAACCCAGGCCGCTGCTGGAGCACCGCAGCTCCCGAAAGCCAGGCCGCCGCTGGAGCACCGCAGCTCCCGAAAGCCAGGCCACCGCTGGAGCACCGCAGCTCAGAGGGAGCCAGGCCGCCGCTGGAGCACCGCAGCTCAGAGGGAGCCAGGCCGCCGCTGGAGCACCGCAGCTCAGAGGGAGCCAGGCCGCCGCTGGAGCACCGCAGCTCCCGAAAGCCAGGCCGCCGCTGGAGCACCGCAGCTCCCGAAAGCCAGGCCACCGCTGGAGCACCGCAGCTCAGAGGGAGCCAGGCCGCCGCTGGAGCACCGCAGCTCAGAGGGAGCCAGGCCACCGCTGGAGCACCGCAGCTCAGAGGGAGCCAGGCCGCCGCTGGAGCACCGCAGCTCCCGAAACCCAGGTCGCCGCCAGAAGCCAGGTCGCCGCTGAAGCTCCGAAAGCCGTGCCGCCGCCGCTGGAAGCTAGAAGGCCGTCACCAGGGCCTCAGCACAGACGGAGACGGTGTCGGGGGACATGACAGGAAAAGTCGCATCCCCCCGAAGGGAGAGACTAAAACCCCGTTTCTCCCACCCTCCCCCCCCCCCCACACATGCACATACACAACCCAACAAACCAAAATAAACGCCAAAAACAGGGACGAGGACAAAAATAAAATAAAAGACAGACGGACTGTCTTTTGAAGTGACAACAAAGGGATAGAAGGATGCGAACAGTGGAACCCGCGCATTAACACTATCCTACACACACTAGGGACAATTTACACTTACACCAAACCAATTAACCTACAAACCTGTACGCCTTTGGAGTATGGGAGGAAACCGAAGATGTCGGAGAAAACCCATGCAGGTCACGGGGAGATCGTATAAACTCTGTACAGAAAAGCACACGTAGTCTGGATCGAACCTGGGTCTCTGTTGTTAAGAGATCAAGATGCAGGCCTTCAAATCCTGGGACATGAAATTGTTTTAGTTTTATTTTAGTGATATAGCCCTTCGGCCCACCGAGTGTGTGCCGACCAGCGATCCCCGTACACTTACACTATTCTACACACACTACATATACATTCATGGGTACACAAAAGGCTGGTGAAACTCAGCAGGTGCAGCAGCATCTAAGGAGCAAAGGAGATAGGCAACGTTTCGGGTCGAGACCCTTCTTCAAGCCCTCCTTCCAAACACAAGGTGTAGCTATGGGCACACGCATGGGCCTCAGCTACGCTTGTCTCTTTGTCGGGTACGTTGAACAATCCTTGTTCGAGGCGTACCAGGGCCCCATCCCCGACCTCTACCTCCATTACATCGACGACTGCTTTGGTATCACCTCCTGCACCCACACACAACTGACTGACTTCATCCATTTCACCACCAACTTCCATCTGGCAAGCCCAGTCTGAAGAAGGGTCTCGACCCGAAACGCCGCCTATCTCCTTCGCTCCTTAGCTGCTGCTGCACCCGCTGAGTTTCTCCAGCCTTTTGTGTATCGTCGATTCTCCAGCATCTGCTGTTCCTTCTTTAATACATATACATTCATATTGGACCATTTACATTTATATCAAGCCAATGAACCTACAAAGCTGTACATCTTTAGAGAGTGGGAGGAAACAGAAGATCTCGGAGAAAACCCACGCAGGTCACGGGGAGAATGTACTAGTGTGTGTAGGATAGTGTAAGCATGAGCGGATCCCTGGTCGGCACAGACTCGGTGGGCCGAAGGCCACTGTATTTCTAAACTAAACTAAACTAAACTCACTGCACTGTAGAGCAAGCAAATACAATAGTTGTGATTTTCCAAAAATCCCCAGACGTTTTGCCCATTGGGAAATTGCTAATGAAACATCCTGATTCTAAGAAGGAAGGTGATAGAAGGCAGAAAACTGAACCAGGCAAAGACACAAATATGTCACCCATTAAAGATGGAAATGAGAAATACGTTTTTTTACGAAGAGGGTGTTGCTTCTTGTGAGACTATCTAGAAATAAGAGTAACTGCTTAAAAGTAAGGGTTGGCCATTAATATGGAAAAGAGGAATTGCTTGTTGCAAAGAGACTTTGGAGCTCCCTTCCCCAAAGGGTGTGGTAGCAAAACCTTTGAGTGTGCTTAAAGCAGAGATCAATAGATTTTTGATAAGCAAAGAGGTGAAAGGTTGTCACTGGTAGATACAAATGTGGAGATGAGATCAATCAGATCTGCCATGATGGAAGAACAGACTTGAGTGGACGAATGGTCTATTTCTTCATACAGCTCACAGATTTTGTTCAATTAAAATGTACTACCTCACATTTATGTATTGAACTTTATTTGTGAATTTGGGCGGCACAGTGGCACAGCAGTAGAGTTGCTGCCTCACAGCGCCAGAGACCCGGGTGTTGCCTGTGCGGAGTGTCTACAGTCACCCTGTGACCATGTGGGTTTTCTCCGGGTGTTCTGGTTTTCTCCCACATTGCAAAGACCTGTAAGTTTTATAGCTACTTCGGGCCCCTGAAATTGACCCTAATGTGTATGGAGTGGATGAGAAAGTGGAATGACATAGCACTAGTGCATGGGTCAAACAGTTTAGTTTTTTGAGGTACAGTGAAAAGCTTCTGTTGTGTGCTATCCAGTCAGCGGAAAGCCATGATCAATGATCAAGGATAAATGTGAGGTTATCCACTTTGGTGGCAAAAACTGGAAAGCAGACTATTATCTAAATGGTGGCCGATTAGGAAAAAGGGAGATGCAGCGAGACCTGGGTGTCATGGTACACTAGTCATTGAAAGTAGGCATGCAGGTGCAGCAGGCAGTGAAGAAAGCGAATGGTATGTTAGGTTTCATAGCAAAAGGATTTGAGTATAGGAGCAGGGAGGTTTTACTTCAGTTGTACAGGGTCTTGGAGAGGCCACACCTGGAGTATTGCGTACAGTTTTGGTCTCCAAATCTGAGGAAGGACATTATTGCCATAGAGGGAGTGCAGAGAAGGTTCACCAGACTGATTCCTGGGATGCCAGGACTGTCTTATGAAGAAAGATTGGATAGACTCGGTTTATACTCTCTAGAATTTAGGAGATTGAGAGGGGATCTTATAGAAACTTACAAAATTCTTAAGGAGTTGAACAGGCTAGATGCAGGAAGATTGTTCCTGATGTTGGGGACGTCCAGGACAAGGGGTCACAGTTTAAGGATAAGGGAGAAATCCTTTAAGACCGAGATGAGAAGGACTTTTTTCACACAGAGAGTGGTGAGTCTCTGGAACTCTCTGCCACAGAGGGTAGTTGAGGCCAGTTCATTGGCTATATTTAAGAGGGAGTTAGATGTGGCCCTTGTGGCTAAGGGGATCAGAGGGTATGGAGAGAAGGCAGGTACAGGATACTGAGTTGGATGATCAGCCATGATCATATTGAATGGCGGTGCAGGCTCGAAGGGCCGAATGGCCTACTCCTGCACCTAATTTCTATGTTTCTATGTTTCTATGATCGGTGTGGACCTGGTCGGCCAAAGGGCCTGTTTCCTCACTGCTGCTCTCAATACATATTGAATTTCTCATTCGATTCACATCTATCAATGTCGTCCAATAATTTGTTACAATCTTCCTCTACATTAACTACTTCTCCACTCATCCACCATGTGCACATTTGGTACCATCCAAAAACTTTAGAAATTATGTTTTTTTCAATCTCAGTCTTCTTCTTGAGTTCCCATCACAAGATTAGAAATTGTTCAGCCAAATGGTTACTATTATTCACCCTAACCCTACCCTAACCCTCTAACCCTAACCCTCTAACCTGAACCCGAACCCGAACCCTAACCCTAACCCTAACCATTACATAATTCACCTGCAGTTTAACCTTTTTAGTGTTTCTTGCTAATTAAATTTAAATTTAAAATGTTCCTTTTTGCCCTCCGAGTTTTTTTTTGGCTTCTCTCTGAATATATTCTCACTTGTTGTGGACTCCTGTGTAATGTATTTATTGTATGGGTTGCTCCTTCTTCTCAATTGTTCCCTTGTGCCTTTATTCATCCATAAAGTCTCCAGAGTGTTCAGTTGCGTTGCTTTCTTTCAGCAGAATGCTGGCCATGCACTTAGTTGAAGACTGTTTTAAGGTGCTCTTTCTTATAATGTTCTGCTCTTTCCATTTTAAATCTTTTTTAAGGTATTTCCTCAGGCCCCCTGAAAATCTTTATTGTCCTATCTATCAACTCAGTTCAGACTTTAGACTTTAGATATACAAGCCCTTTGGTCCACTGAGTCCGCACCGGCCAATGATCACCCCGTACACTAGCACTATCCTACTCACTAGGGACAAGTTACAATTTTACCAAAGCCAATTAACCTAGAAACCTGCACGTTTTCAGAGTGTGGGAGGGAACCGGAGCATCCAGAGAAAACCACGCCTATGTTGCCCAAGAGTCCAAAGAAGGGTCTTAATCTGAAGTAGGGCCTATCCCTGCCCTCCAGAGAAGCAGCCTGACCCACTTGGTTACCCCAACACTCAGTGTTCCACACATAACTCATCTTTAAATTTGATTCATTATTTCCCGAGTTTTTTTACTAAAATTGTTCACCTATCTGACATCTTATTAAAATCGAACTGATGAAGCGAGCTGGATGACGTCACAATGCCTTTGCTCCTCGCGGCCAGCTGCGCACAATTTTCAACGCGCTGCCTGCTGGGCGTGACGTCGCCACCCTCCCCCTCCCCCCCCCCCCCACGTTCTTCAAAAGAAGCAGAAAGAACGAGCAAGTGGGCTGTGTTCTGCAGATCCCGAGGGGAGCCGAGCTTCCCGAGCTTTTGAAGAACTTTCTCCTCGCGGCCTGCTCCTCTGTGTTCCACGCACAGCGAGTGAAGTCACCCTCCCCGCTGTTACTTGCTCTCCCTCTCTCACCAAGTTCTCTCTGCTTTCTTTATCTCTCCACATCACTGTCTATATCTCTCGTTTCCCTGATCCCTGACCAGTCTGAAGAAGGGTCTCGACCCGAAATGTTGCCTCTCCTTCGCTCCTTAGATGCTGCTGCACCCGCTGAGTTTCTCCAGCTTTTTGCGTAACTCTCTCTGCTTTTCGCAGCCTGCTCGCTTGCCCGGCTCTCCTCCTCCTCTTCTCCCCCCTCTTCTCTCCCCCTCCTCTATCCCCCTCCCCTCTCCCCCCTCCCCCTCCCCTCCTCTTCTCCCCTCCCCCTCTCCCCTCCCCCTCTCCCCTCCCTCTCTCCCCTCTCCCACTCCCCTCCCCCTCTCCCCTCCCACTCCCCTCCCCCTCTCCCCTCCTCCTTCCCCTCCCTCCCCCTCCCTTCTCTCCCCCCTCCTCTCCCTCCTCCTCTCTCCCCCCTCCTCTCCCTCCACTCCTCTCCCCCCTCCTTTCTCCCTCCTCTCTCTCCCTCCTCTCTCCTTTCTACTGTCTATCCCCTCTCTCCCCTCTACTCTCTATCCACCATCCCTCCCCGCTCTAACCCTCTCTCTCCCCTCCTCTCTCTCCCCTCCCCCTCCCCTCTGTCCCCCCTTTCCCCATCTCTCCCCCCCTCTCTCCCCTCCCCTGTACCCTCTCCCACTCCCCTCCCCTCTCTCCCCTCCCTGCTCTCCCCTCCCCTCCCTCCCCTCCCTCCCCCTCTCCCCCCCCCATGTGTGTGGGGGGTGGTTAGTGTGTGTGATGATGCCGCCCCCCCCCCCCCCAAACGGGTCCCCCTTGGTCTAGTATTACAATAACACACTCTTGACTGTTGACATTTGAAGGTAATGTTAAAATCCTGATGCTTTCCATGGTTATGCTTCACCTCTTTGCCTGATGTGAATATTTAGCTGTCTTGTCAGCTTTGAACACTTTATCGATTTATGGAATGACCTGGTTAACCTGGGAAGCTTTTCCAATGCTTTATTTCATTTTTGTAGCATGATGATCACTGCCAGATTTATACCATGGAGCCTCTCTAGTTTCAAATGGTTTCAAACTAGGTTGATGCTCTTTGTGTTTACTCTCCACTGTTTGTTGTGATTTCTGCATTAGTGAATGAATATATAAGACGTACAGAGTCAAGAATCAAGTGAATCAACAGTGCTTACAAACCCACTGACCCCCACAACTATCTTCACTACACTTCTTCCCACCCTGGCTCCTGCAAAGACTCTGTCCCATACTCCGAATTCCTCCGTCTATGCCGCATCTGCGCCCAAGATGAGGTGTTCCATTTCAGGACATCCGAGATGTCCTCATTCTTTAGGGAATGGGGGTTCCCCTCTCCCATCATAGATTAGGCCCTCATTCATGTCTCCATGGTACCCGTCAGCTCCGGCCTTGCTACCGTTCCCCCTAGTCCTTACCTTCCACCCTCGCAGCCGTCACATACAACACATAATCCTCTGAAATTTCCGCCACCTCCAATGGGATCCCACCACTAGCCACATTTTCCCATCTCCACCCATTTACGCCCTCTGCAGAGACCGTTCCCTCTGCAACTCCCTGGTTAACTCATCCCTTCCCACCCAAACCATCCCCTCCCCAGTTACCTTCCCATGCAACCGCAGAAGACGCAACACCAGTCCGTATACCACCTCCCTCGAGTCTTTCCAGACACCCCGACAGTCCTTTCAGGTTAGGCAGAGGTTCACTTGCACCTCCTCCAACCTCATTCAAAGGTTCAAAGGTTATTTATTGGTCACATACACCATAGGTGTAGTGAAATATTTCTTGCCAATGCAGCACATAAAAAAATAATACAGTTTTAACAATAATATACAGATTTAAACATAAAAACATCCCCCCACAATGGTTCCCATTATGAGGGAAGACACAGAGTTCAGTCCCCATCCCATGTCCACCCATAGTCGGGCCTATTGAAGCCTCCGCAGTCGCCTTTAAGGAGGCCCGATGTTCCAGGCCGTTCTCACCGGATGATGGTTCTCCGGCTTTGGGAGAACCCTCTCAGCGGCTTGGGACACCTGGAACGGCCGTTTCCTTACTGGAGACCGTGGCTTCCGAAGCCGACAGGCCGCACTGGACGGAGCTCCACCACTGGTGATCTCAGTGAGAGATCCCAGGCTCCCGATTTAAAGTCAGCGCTGCCGCCCACGTCCGGCCGCTCCAGAGACCCGCAGCTCCGCGATGTTTCATCGGCGGTCTTCAGCTCACCGGAGTTCCAGCGCGGCGACCCGGGCAAGGCATCACCCGCTCCGCTCCGCGATAAAGCTTCAGCGCTGTGCCGTCGCAGAAGCCGAGGTTTTGGGCAGTCCCCTCAGGAAACGCCGCTCCAGGCCCACTGGTAAGCCGCGAGGACGGGTCAAAGATGCTGCCCGGAGAAAAGCCACCTCTCTGACCAGGTAGTTTACCCCTTCCCCACACCCCCCCCCCCCCCACATAAAAAAGACTGGAACTCCAAAAACAAAACACTAAAACACACAAAAAATGTTTTAAAAAAGTGAAAAAACGGACGGCTGCAGGCTGGGCAGCCAAACCATATCCATTCAGCAAACCATGCTCATTTGTCCGTTGTTCAGGATGTGGACTCTTATACATCGGTGAGGCCAAATGTAGACTGGGCGATTATTTCTCTGAACACCTTCGCTCAGTCCACCTGTACCTACCTGATCTCCCGGTTGCTAAGCACTTTAATTCTCCTTCCCATTCCCACACAGACCTTTCTGTCCTAGGTCTCCTCCATCGTCAGAGTGAGGCTAAACGCAAATTGGAGGAACAGCATCTCATATTTTGCTTGGGCAGCTTACAGTATGACGCTGATTTCTCTAACTTCAGGTAGCCCTGGCATTCCTCTCTCTCCATCCCTCCCCCACTCAAGTCGCACCAGCTTCTCGTTTTCACCCAACAAACAGCTTACATTGGCCTGTTTCCTGTATCATTGTTATTTGTTTGCATATCTTTCATTCATTGCTCTTTATCTCTCTACAAATTCATCGTCTAAATCTCTTGTTTCCCTTTTCCCTGAGCAGTCCGAAGAAGGGTCTCGACCCAAAACGTCACCCATTCCTTCTCTCCCGAGTTGCTGCCTGTCCCGCTGAGTTACTCCAGCTTTTTGTGTCTATCCTCATTTACTCTTTGCAGAAGTTGATGGGATGGCTTCAGTTTTGAAACGTGGGAAACCTTGGACTGTATACCTTCCCTGTGAGCGGCAGGATTGAACACACTGCTGTAGCAGTGATAAGCAGAATGGATGATGTGATGCGGATATTCAGCTTGAAATTCTCCCCATCAGTGGTCATCTTGAAGGGTTCAGCAAAGCTGGAATCTAAAAGATACTGAGAAAATATCTCCGCAGTTGAACCCGAGGAAGAAGCAGATTTATTGTCAGTGGTGGCACACTCAGTGAAGTTTGGAAGGAGTTTGAACAAGTCTGCTGTGTGTTCTGTCTGGCCAGTCAGGCATTCTGAAATGAACAGTGACTCCTATTGAACAATGATAAATACATCAAAAATTGAATTGAATTGAGTTGAATATGTTATTGTCACATGTAACAAGTCACCGTGAACATTTTGCCAAGGTAGGCAAATAGCCAATAAAGGATGCGTACAAAGTTACAAATCCCCCCGTTCCCCCCTGTGCCAGTTCCCCCTTTGTTCTCCCCCCCCCCTTCCTCCCACCCCCTCACGGCAGTCCCCCCACGCGAGCCTTTATCCTATACAGTAAATGTTTAACGACGGTTTAAAGTTGCATCAACAGCTCCATTTTACGACGCTAAGGACATAAATGAGTGTTGCGAGATTAGTGGTTTGATCAGCTGTGTGTGTCTGCTGTTAGGAGAATGTCATACTCACTAATTCAAATAGTGTACAAATGTACTTCATCAATTTCCCTGATGAGCATTAAGAGCACCAGAGCGATCTACTCGGAGTTAAATGGTTCTTTGCTGGATTCATGCATAAGAAATTGTTCCATAACCATTCCAATTTCTAAGTTAATTTGTCTCACTGATGTTGATTTGGGAATATATATATATATAAGGCCGCGTCACTTTTAATTTCATGTTTCATGTATCTTGTTGTGTTTTATGACTGTTGGCAGACCAACTTTCCTCCTGGGATAAATAAAGTTCTATTGTATCGCATCGACTCCAGGGAGAACATCCATTCTTGTCTTTCAATAATGCCACAGAACTTGCTCGGTCAATTCAGAAAAACCAAGATAATGGTTTAACATTTCACCTGACATGTGGCATCTTTGGAGATGCAGCACTCTTTCAATACTTTCAATCACCCACACATGAGTCCCATTCTGCATACTAGGGAGAATTTGCAGAAGCCAATTAGAGAGAGAGAGAGAGAGAGAGAGAGAGAGAGTTTATTGTTATGTGTCCCTGATAGGACAATGAAATTCTTGCTTTGCTTCGGCACAACAGAACATAGTAGACATGACTACAGAACAGATCAGTGTGTCCATATGCCATTATATAAATATATACACACATGAATAAATAAACTGATAAAGTGCAAATAACAGATAATGGCTATTAATGTTCAAAGTTTGGTCCGAGCCAAGTTTAATAGCCTGATGGCTGTGGGGAAGTAGCTATTCCTGAACCTGGTCGTTGCAGTCTTCAGGCTCCTGTACCTTCTACCTGAAGGTAGCGGGGAGATGAGTGTGTGGCCAGGATGGTGTGGGTCCTTGGTGATACTGCCAGCCTTTTTGAGGCAGCGACTGCGATAGATCCCCTCTAGGATTTAGGTCAGAAGTCAGGGATGGAAGGGAGGTCAGAGCCGATGATGGACTGGGCAGTGTTTACGACTTTTTGTAGTCCTTTCCTCTCCAGGGCGCTCAAGTTGCCGAACCAAGCCACGATGCAACCGGTCAGCAATTAACCTACAAACCTGGACTTCTTTGGAATGTGGGAGGAAACAGGAGCACCTCGGAAAAACCCAAGTGGTCACAAGGTGAACGGAGCAGACTCCGTTTAGATAGATCCAGTAGTCAGGATCGAACCCGGGTCTCTGGCGCAGTAAGGCAGCAACTCTACCGCTGTGCCACCGTGACACACCTGGAAGAGCGGAGGGGCAGGACAAGCTTGTGTGGCCATTCGTCACAGTGCGCTGAATGGATTGAGATCACATTAACTGAGCCATTGCTATCTCTTCCTTCTGATGGTTTGGGTAATAGTTTTGCTGCACTTATGCTTTCACGCATTTCCTGCTCCACGAGAGTTTCTTGGAGAGAGAGCCTGATTTGAAAAGGTTGTAACTTCAGTGATGTTTGTGTTGCAATCTTCCAGCATCTTGGAACTGTGTAACTATGTGCTAAGTACTTTGCCCTTGAAGATCCTTAACTGTGCCTTTATCTCCACTTGCTTTGATGCTTTTCAACATGATATTGTCGGACTCTCCTTATTTGATCTATCTCTCCTTCTGGCCATTCATTGCCTTCTCATTTCCCAGGAGGGTGAGCTAGTTGTTGTGACTGGGCTGCAGGTCAACTGATTGCAGGTGAGCAAAGTGCAGAAAATGATCCATGCTGCATGGTGGCTCAGCGGTAGAGTTGCTGCCTCATAGCGCCAGAGACCCGGGTTCAATCCTGACTGCAGGTGCTGTCTGTACGGAGTTTGTACGTTCTCCCCGTGACCGCATGGGTTTTCTCCGGGTGCTCCGTTTCCTCCCACACTCCAAAGACGTACAGGTTTGTAGGAGAATTGGCTTCTGTAAATTGTCCCTAGTGTGTGTAGGATAGTGTAAGTGTACGGGGATCGCTGGTCGGTGTGGACTTGGTGGGCCGAAGGGCCTGTTTCCGCACCGTATCTCTAAACTAAACTAAACTAAACTTAACTAAATTAAAAAATAAACTCATTGCATTCAAATGATGTCTGTCCCCCTTGTTAGCTAAGCTTAGATAACTATGAATAATAAAGATATTGATTAAATTGTTACAGAGTTAATTCACTATTAAGCACATAAAATATTCATGAGTGGTTGAGTATAGTAAAATTATTATAAACAAGAAGTTTATAATCATCCATCAAGAGTTCGCTTTGGTTAAATTACCAATGGTCTGGCAAAAGCACAGGAGACATAGATACAATTGACTTTAACGTCTATAATAATGTGGCCACTTCAGCTGTAGATATAACCTTGTGGAACATATTGGATAAAACAGATGGGCTTCTGGAAATAAAGTAGGCTAACTCAATGTTTCCACGACATCTCCATACATCTTGTGACTTCAAGTTCAATCGCGCAAACGCGGTCAAAATAACCTCTTAATCAAAATAATCTGAGGCGCAGTCAGCATCTGACTTCACTTGGATAAGGCAGTTGAGATAAGAGGCATAATGCTCCTTGGTTGGGCACATATCAGCTGAAACATGTTACGGCTTCAACCTTGCTGCGTGAGAGAGGTGACTCTCAATGGATTTGAAAGAGAGAACATGTATTTTCGTTTATTCAATTCAACCCTCTTCATGCCTCAAATGGCACACAAAGCTTCAGGGAGAACACACTGCTGCTCGTGGTCTGTGATGGTATCCCTTTGCCAGGCTGCGTGCCTTCGTCTCTTTCTCTTATCTTCACAGCCCCTTAAACACTTTTGAAGTCTAATCCATCCCCCCCAGGACTGAAAGGCGATGCAGCGGGAAGTTTTCACTCCAAGTTCTCCAGGGATGAAGGATTTCAGCTGCATAGCTGAACAGAAGCCAGAGGTGCTCTTGTTGAACAAAAGAAGGTTGAGAGGAGATTTAATGGAGAGGTAGATGATTAAGAGCACTCAGATTGGGGAAATTGAGATAAACTATTGAAGGGCCAACGTTAAAATTTTGAGCAGAAGATTAAAAGGGGATATATGGAAAACAGGCCCTTCGGCCCACTGGGTCCGTACTGACCAGCGATCCCGCACATTGGATCTCTTAATACTGTGAAACAGGCCTTTCTACTGAACTTTCTCATCCCGACTAAAATGCCCCATGTAGGTCCCACCTGCTTGCCTTTGGCCCAAATCCCTCTAAACCTTTCCCATCCCTGTGAATGCCAAAACTGTCAATGTACTTATCACATACTGTATGGGAACCAAAAAAAAAAAAAAATTAATAACCCCAATACCAGTGCAAAAAACTCCAGTTCTTAGTGCAACCAAAGAATATTCATAGTTGAGGTTGTGTAGTGTTCAAGAGCCTGATGGTCGTTGGGAAGAGGTTGGCATTGAAACTGGTGGTCATCGTTTTCAGACATCTAAACCTTCTTCCCAATGGTCAGAGTAAAATGAGAGCATGAACACAGTGGGGTGAGTCTTTCATGCCGGATGCCTTTTGAGGCAAAGCCTCATGTAGATCCCTTTATTGTTAAGTGTTGTATCACTAACATTGAAATAACAAAATGTCACCTTGAGCACAGATGAGTTATATGTTAGCAGCCCAGGAGCATTTGACATGCTCCTGGGCCTATACTTACTGGAGTGTAGATGGATGGGGGGGGGGGCTCATTAATGCTTACCAAATAGTGAAATGCCAGGATGTTTCCACTAGAGGGAGAGTCTGGGACCAGAGGGTACAGCCACAGAAAGGATATACCTTTAGAAAGGAGATGAAGAGGAATTTCTTTAGCTAGAAGTAGGTGAATCTGTGGAATTCATTGTCACACAGCTGTGAAAGACAAGTCAATGAGTATTTTTTAAGGTGGAGATTGACAGATTATTGATTAGTAAGAGTGTCAAAGGATATGGGGAGGAGGCAGGAGAATGGGGTAGAGAAGAAAAGATAGATCAGCCATGACTGAATGGCAGAGTAGACTTGATGCGCTGATTGGCCTCATTCTGCTCCTATGACTTATGAACTCATGAGTGTACATTTGGATTTGTGGGCTTTTTACAGTGTACATGGATTTAATAGAAATGTTTTGACGTGCATATCTTTATAACTAAAAGTCTCATCTTGAACACTTTTTTGGCTGCACTGTATATTGATTTTTAGGAAAAATGCTACCTTATGTCACTATGATTTTCAGCCATCTTAGTCACAGTCCTCCACCGCTGAGGCAGCGCCAAGGTTTATCCAATCGATGAAAAATAAAAAAGTTATGAGTGTTTAAAAAACCTTCAGATCAGCTGATTGGTCATCTCACCTGTCAATCACCATGATGAAGGTAACACCCCTTCTGATGGGGGGTGGGGGAAGGGGGAAGGACTATAAAACCCCGGATGCCTGGACAAGAGTCAGTCACTGGAAAATCGCGAGGGAGAGGCCACAACTGTGATTCTAAGCTGTGAATCAACTGAACTATGAGTCTGCAATGTACTTGCAATAAATGACTTGTTAGCCTTAATGACATTGCAATGAGTTGTTTAGCCTGCCCTGCCCGTGCTTGAAACTGCAATGCAAAATTGGAATTGAAACGACAGTGCCATGAGTTATTTGGCCTGCCCTGCCTGTGCTTGAAATTGCAATGTAAAATTGGAAATGGAACGCCAATGCCATGAGTAGTTTGGCCTGCCCTGTGCTTGAAATGGATTGACTTGACGTGAAATGGATTAACTTGACTTCACTTGCAATGGACTGACTTGACTTGACTTGACTTGAAATTGATTGACTTGACTTGACTTGAAATGGATTGATGACTTGAAATGGATTAACTTGACTTGACTTGACATTGATTGACTTGATGACTTGAAATGGATTGACTAGAAATGGATTGACTTGACTTGAAATGGATTGAAATAGATTGTTGGCCCTGCACTAACTGTGCTTTACTTGACTTGACCCACAACACCCATGCTAGCGCTCCAGAAAGCACCCCCCCCCCCACCCCCCACTGGCCAGCAATATTGTAATTGGTGCAGACGTGGAATATTGCTTTGGGGGACAAGCCCTCCCGTGTGAAGCTGGGAGCGACGGGTCCCACTTAGTCTCGTAATATCTTAGAAGTGGAGACATGTGTTGACTATGCATAAGCATAGAACATTACTGCAAGAGAACAGGAATCAACTCTTCAATTAAAGGAGATTGGTATTGACATTTATCACATCTTATCTGGTGGAAAGTCCATAATGTTTTACTCACAGAACTCATGCAGAAAATGCAGGAGTATTTCCATCTACAAGGTCGGCACAAAGAAACAATGAACAAGCGAAACTGCCAATAAAGTAATTGGGTGGTCACGGTGAGGCAGCGGTAGAGTTGCTGCCTTACAGTGAATGCAGCGACGGGTACGATCCTGACTATGTGTACTGTCTGTATGGAGCTTGTATGTTCTCCTGTGATCTGTGTGGGTTTTCTCCAAGATCTTCGGTTTCCTCCTACACGGCAAAGACGTTCAGGTTTGCAGGTTAATTGGCTTGGTAAACCTAATAATTGTTCTTAGTGGGTGTAGGATAGTGTTAGTGTGCAGGGATCGCTGGTCCGCGTGGACCCGGTGGGCCAAAAGGCCTGTTTCCGTGCTGTATCTATAAACTAAACTAAACTAACCTAATGTTGCATTTAAGGATTTAGCAAGAATTTACAACTTTAGTGAGTTCTTGATCCATGTGCTGAGGAATACACTTTAAAATGCATGTTTTATCTTAGAAACATAGAAACATATAAAATAGGTGCAGGAGGAGGCCATTTCGGCCCTTCGAGCCAGCACCGCCATTCATTGTGATCATGGCTGATTGTCATGATCTTGGCTTGTGAAATTCCAAAATTGATTGAAATGGCAGTGAGGAATGCCAAGGTATTTTGCCTAATGTCAGCTGCAAATATGGCCGAAGCTTGTAGCCAGGCAGTAACAACACAAGCTCAAATTTCCCCATTCAAGATGCAGCCTCTGTCTTGAGAGAAACAGTTAAGAATATAAAGCAGGATAGTAAAAGCTTCTTTAGGTATGTGAAGAGGAAAAAAATAGTTAAGACCAAAGTTGGACCCTTGAAGACCAAAAAAGGTGAATTTATTATGGGGAAGAAGGAAATGGCAGATGGGTTGAACAGGTACTTAGGTTCCGTCTTCACTGAGGAGGACACAAACAATCTTCCTGATGTAGTGGTGGCCAGAGGATCTGGGGTGACGGAGGAACTGAAGGAAATCCACATTAGGCAGGAAATGGTGTTGGGTAGACTGATGGGACTGAAAGCTGATAAATCCCCAGGGCCTGATGGTCTGCATCCCAGGGTACTTAAGGAAGCGGCTCTAGAAATCGTGGTTGCATTGGTGATAATTTTCAAATGTTCTATAGACTCGAGATCAGTTCCCGTGGATTGGAGGGTAGCTAATGTTATGCCACTTTTTAAGAAAGGCGGGAGAGAGAAAACATGGAAATATAGACCAGTTAGCCTGACATCGGTGGTGGGGAAGATGCTGGAGTTGAATATAAAAGATGAAATAGCCAAACATTTGGATAGCAGTAACAAGATCGGTCTGAGTCAGCACGGATATATGAAGGGGAACTCATGCTTGACTAATCTTCTGGAATTGTTTGAAGATGTAACTAGGAAAGTAAGGGAGAGCAAGTGGATGTAGTGTACCTGGACTTTCAGAAAGCCTTTGATAAGGTCCCACATAGAAGATTAGTGGGCATAATTAGGGCACGTGGAATTGGGGGTAGAGTGTTGACATGGATAGAGAAGTGGTTGGCAGACAGGAAACAAAGAGTAGGGATTAACGGGTCCCTTTAAGAAAGGCAGGCAGTGACTAATGGGGTACCGGAAAGCTCGGTGCTGGGACCGCAGCTATTTACAATATACATCAAGGATTTGGATGAAGGGACTCAAAGTAACATTAGCAAATTTGCAGATGACACAAAGCTGGGTGGCAGTGTGAAATGTGAGGAGGATGCTACGAGAATGCAGGGTGACTTGGACAGGTTGGGAGAGTGGGCAGATGCATGGCAGATTAATGTGGATAAATGTGAGGTTATCCACTTTGGTAGCAAAAACAGGAAGGCAGATTACTATTTAAATGGCGACAAGTTGGGAAAAGGGAAAGTACAATGGGATCTGGGGTTCTTGTTCATCAGTCTATGAAAGTAAGCATGCAGGTACAGCATGCAGTGAAGAAACCGAATGGCATGTTGGTCTTTATAACAAGAGGAATTGAATATAGGAGCAAAGAGGTCCTTCTGCAGTTGTACAGAGCCCTAGTGAGACCACACCTGGAGTATTGTGTGCAGTTTTGGTCCCCTAATCTGAGGAAGGACATTCTTGCTATTGAGGGAGTGCAGCATAGGTTTACAAGGTTAATTCCCGAATGGAGCAGCTGGGCTTGTACACTCTGGAGTTTAGAAGGATGAGAGGACATCTCATTGAAACATATAAGATTGTTAAGGGTTTGGACACACTGGAGGCAGGAAACATGTTCCCGATGTTGGGGGAGTCCAGAACCAGGGGTCCTTAATTGTTTAAGAATAAGGAGTAAGCCATTTAGAACGGAGACGAGGAAACACCTTTTCTCACAGAGAGTGGTGAGTCTGTGGAATTCTCTGCCTCAGAGGGTGGTGGAGGCAGGTACACTGGATGCTTTCAAGGGAGAGCTAGATAGGGCTCTTACAAAAATAGCGGAGTCAGTGGATATGGGGAGAAGGCAGGAACGGGGTACTGATTGGGGATGATCAGCCATGATCACATTGAATGGCGGTGCTGGCTCGAAGGGCCGAATGGCCTACTCCTGCACCTATTGTCTATTGTCTTTACAAATCAATGATATTTGATCAGTGAGAAAACTAGAGTGCATTAAATTGTAGCGAGGCCAGTGGAGAAAAAAAAACGTCGTTGAAATGTGAGATGCAGTAGATTGAAGCTGCTGGAAATCTGAAATAAAAAACTGAACGGTCCTTCCATAAGCTAGGAGATGTAATAATATATCTTTTAACTATATTAGTTCAAAAATCTAGGTCAAAAGGGCATGGTCTGTAGAGGGAAGCCACCGAGGCAGCCGCTGCGTATCCTCCAAGGACTAGAGGGGGGGACAGAGGGAACTGGTGATGGTGGACGCAAGAGCAAGGGTCGGCAAGAGAGTGAACCGGGGTCTTGCCTTCCGCACCCTCAAGGTCGGATGTAGAAAGCGCCCCCAGCGCACAAAGGCAGTTACTTTTGGGCAGACAATGACTTTCCAGACACAGCAACACAGTCTGAAGCAGGTCAACGAACAAATACTTAAAGAATGGACTGATTCAGATAATTCTCAAACAGTTCAATGTTGCTTTTATTTACCAAATAGTGAAAGGCTTGGATAGAGTAGATGTGGATCCGATTTGCTTCCACTAGTGGGAGAGTCTAGGAGTAGAGGTCACCCCCTCGGAATTAAAGGATGTTCCTTTTGGAAAGAGATGAGGAGGAATTTCTTTAGTCGGAGGGTGGTGTATTTGTGGAATTCGTAGCCATCAGAAGGCTGTGGAGTCCACGTTAGTAGATTATTATAAGGCAGAGATTGATAGATACTTGATTACTACGGGTGTCAGGGGTTATGGGGAGGAGACAGGAGAATGGGGTTAGGAGGAAGAGATAGATCAGCCATGACTGAATAGCAGAGTAGACTTGATGGGCCGTATGGCCTAATTAGGTTCCTATCACTTTTGACCTTATGACCTTATTGTCACATGTGCAAACACACGGTGAAATTATTTTCTTACAAACAGTTCAGTGGAGTATTGCCGGACCTAAGCACATCCCCGATTAGTAAATAGTACACAAATAGTTTACTGATCCCGCATGTAAGAGCCGCCATGTTTTGTCACCATTTTGAAAGTCCAGTCCATGCTCTAGGTAGTATGAGCGGTGTCCATTCCAGGAGAAGCCCAGGCTGCCGCGTGGTCTCGAGCCATAGCCTTCCCTCACACGTGTGGATCAATTTTCGAACCGATGTCCCTCTCCTCGTCCGGCCACCTTTGGGCCCCAGGGGCGCCTCCTGCAGCCACCCTCGAGGATGTAGTAGGTCAGATCCTGGTTCCAGAGAAACATAGAAAGTAGGTGCAGGAGGAGGCCATTCGGCCCTTCGGCCCTTCGAGCCAGCACCTCCATTCATTGTGATCATGGCTAATCGTCCCCAATCAATAACCCGTGCCTGCCTTCTCCCCATATCCCTTGACTCCACTAGCCCCTAGAGCTCTAACTCTCTCTTAAACCCATCCAGTGACTTGGTCTCCACTGCCCTCTGTGGCAGAGAATTTCACAAATTTACCTCAGTCTTAAATGGCTTCTCCTTTATTCTAAGACTGTGGCCCCTGGTTCTGCACTCGCCCAACATTGGGAACATTTTTCTTGCATCGAGCTTGTCCAGTCCTTTTATAATTTTATATGTTTCTAAAAGATATCTCCCTCATCCTTCTAAACTCCAATGAATACAAGCCTAGTCTTTTCAATCTTTTCTCATATGACAGTCCCACCATCCCAGGGAACAATCTCGTGAACCTACGCTGCACCTCCTCAATCAATCCCTCTCCTCTCCTCTCCTACCAATCTCGCTCCTCACAGTAACGTCTGCCATCCTCCCAGTCTCCATACGTGGACATGCAGCCCATATAGTACAGAACATGCGTAGGCAACTTGCATCAAGAACGTCAGGAGTGGGGACATTGAGTAATCACTCCCAATCTTCAGAGAAGAGAGATTGTGGACGAACTGATTTCAGAATATACGATATTGTAAAAATGAAATATATTGCTGCGTATTGATAGAAAACTACAAACATGTGGCCTCAATGTGTCATGAGTGCTAAATTTGACCACGAAAGATATCCTTACAAATGGCAAACATGATTATTTCAGTATTTCCAAGACCATTTCCGTTAGAAGGCAACATCAATGCACACATGGACTGGATTGAGGTTCATCTCGAGGGACCATGGACAAAGCAACGCATTTGATCCAGCTCAGATCAATTTCTATGATTCATGAAGAAATAACGTCCCTCCATTCTGTTTTATTCTGTACGCACACTTACGAGAGGGGCCAATATGAGTGTCCCCATATGCTGTCTTGTGCAGTATGAAATGGCGAAAATGCATTTTCAATGGAAACTTCAAGGCGACAACTTTTTTCCCACTTTCCTCAAATGAAATCATGAATCAACAGACAGCAAGTTTCCTTTTCAAGTATTGTGCAGCCTCACATTTCACCACAGGCCTCACCCTGGCAGAGCCACTGATGCATTGCAGATTTGGAATGCACTCTTCTTTATTCAAGCCTTAGCTCGGGGAGAAATATTAGGGGTTAGCATTGGAAACAAAAGTAAGCTCATCATTCTTCATTTTTCCATGAAGAACATACTCGGAAGAGGTTAAACAGAAGCAGTCGAAGCAATGGAGAAAAGTAGGACTGCTAAGACTTTCCACCTCTCCCATACAATGCCAGTTTGCTTATGTTTTCTTGGGCAAAGCCAAACGTTTACTGACGTAACCCGTGGCCATTGCTATCTTTGGCTTTTAATTTCTATGGACTTTGCACCTCGGGAATTATCACCCCACTAGTCACTGAGTACCCCTAACTCCATTTTAAATCTTCGATATAGTGACTGAATCACCAGCCATGGATTGCCCCCCCATTAACCCAAGATGGGCTTGGAATTCTCATGGAGTTGACCCTCTGCACTCTGAAGGCACTGGTAAGAGAACATGGCTACAGGTGGTGTAGTCTCAGACCCTGTCCAAGAAATGCTTGAGTAGCGTTTCGCTGGCAGCAAGGTTGAGGGTGGAGCTTAATTTGCTGTTGAAGCTGAGACAGGAATTCAACGGTTTTCAAAGACCAAAAAGAAATGAGTTCAAATATTTTGTTTAAAAAATAACCAGTTATTAATATAAATTAAAACACTAAGAATACTTAAAGACTTAAAACAAACAAAACAGTATCTCACTTATTACCTCCTAATCACTAACCACTCCAAAGACAAACGGGTTTGTAGATTAAGTGGCTTGGTAAAAATTGTAAATTGACCCTAGTGTGTGTGTGGGATCATGTTAGTGTACCAGGATTGCTGGTCGGCTTGGACTTGGTAGGCCGAAGAGCCTATTTCCACGTTGTATCTTTAAACTAAACTAAACCTAAATTAAACTAATCTAAACTAATCTAAACTAATCTAAACTAAACTAAACTAAACTAAACTAAACTAAATTAAAGTAATCTCCATTCAAATGAAACGAGACGCAGATCTTATGTCAGGCCTGGGAAGGGAATTCCCTATCTCTGCCAAAGGACTGTGGAGTTTGATGATAGAACTTAATGTCGGATACATTTTCCAGCTGCTCCATAAAATCTTTGGCCAAGGTCTTTAGTTTTTAGTTTTAGAGTTTTAGAGATACTGCGTGGAAATAAGCCCTTCGGCCCATCAAATCCGTGGTGACCACCGATCCCCGCACATCCGCACTACCCAACACGCTAGGGGCAATTTACAATCTTTACACAAAGCCAATTACCCCACAAACCTGTGCAGCCTTGGAGTGTGGGAGGTAACCGGAGCACCGGGGGAAAACCACCACTGTCCTGTCCCAAAAATACTTTATTTTACGAGGTGGAAATAATGGTCACACCACATGCATATTTTTGCACTGGGAGATCATAATCTTCCTTTAGATCTTCAGATTTTTATGAAGTTTATGCTTTGATATTTGGAAGTGTTAAAATGAACCTATTAACATTGGTATTAATTATAGTTCTCACGCAGTTAAAGAAGGTTGGCTGCCTTATCATCTGAATATTGATTGCTTGATTGAAAGATACAACACTGGAAATAGGCCCTTTGGGCCACCGAGTCCACGTTGTCTTTTGATCACCCGTTCACACTACTTTAGTTTAGTTTTAGTTTAGAGATACAGCACGGAAACAGGCCCTCCGTGCTGACCACGAACGCTGTCCTATACACACCAGGGACAATTTACACGTACCAATTTAATTAACCTACAAACCTGCACGTCTTTGGATTGTGGGAGGAAACCGAAGATCTCGTGGAAAACCCATGGTGTCACGGGGACAACGTACAAACTCTGTAAAGACAGCACCCTTAGCCAGATCAAACCCGGGTCTCTGCCACTGTAAATGTTAGAAAGGGCCTGTCCCACTTGGGTGATTTTTTAGGCGACTGCTCATAGTCCTAGCAGTCGCCGAAAAACTGGCGACTGGACCCCCCTACGACAATGTCTACGACAATGCCTACAACAACCTACCACCTAGTCGACGTCACGTTACGGCAAGCTCCTGACATCCGGCGACCCATTAGGACGTCCACCTACGACCGCACCAATAACAACCTACATCCACCCACGACAAGCTACGACAAGCTACGACCCTGTCGACGACAACTGAAGACAACTTAAGACAATTCAGTCGACGGTACCTGTCACCGGCTGATGTAGGCTGACGTAGGTAGTCGCCAATGGAATTCAGCAACGTCAGCACTAGTGACAACCTAAGTCACCGGGCGACAACCTACGACATCCTGGCGACAACCTCCAACATCCTGGCGACAACCTACAACGGCACCTATGTCAGGAGAAGTCAAGCTCATTGGCGTCAAGCCCACTGTTGCAGAAAATTATTGAACATTTCAAAATCCATAAAAACGCTACAACTCTTTGGGCGACTAAGGAGACTAGACACGACCATACAGGCGATCATGTGATGACAGCCTAGTTGCCTGTAGTCGCCTAAAAAAATCGTCTAAGTGCGATACGCCCTTTAGGCAGCAAATCTACCGTGGCTCTACCGTGCTGCAAGAATTCCATGGCACTAGTTCCATGAGATGAGGAAAAACCTTTTCACCCAGAGAGTTGTGGATCTGTGGAATTCTCTGCCACAGAAGGCAGTGGAGGCCAATTCTCTGCGTGTTTTCAAGGGAGAGTTAGATATTGCTCTGAGGGTTAATGGAATCAGGGGATATGGGGAGAAAGCAGAAACGGGGTACTGATTTTGGATGATGAGTCATGATCATATTGAATGGAGGTGCTGGCTCAAAGAGCTGAATGGCCTACTCCTGCACCTAATTTCTATGTTTGTATGTTTCTATGTTATCCCACTTTCTTGTCCACTGCCTCCTCACTGGATGTAACTTACAGAGGGCAATTGATCGACAAACTTGCACATCTTTGGGATGTTAGAGGAAACCGAAGCACCCAGAGGAAACCCACATGGTCACGGGAGAACATGCAAGCTTAACACAGATTGTATGGAAGGGTCCAAACCCACAACCTCACCTATCCATCTAGTGATGCTGCCTGACGCGTTGAGTTTCTCCAGCACTTTGCATTCTCATTGGGGATTTAAAAAAAAAAAAATTAAAAATAGACTTTATTCAAGTAATAAATATATACAATGCATCGACCGTGCGAAAAATCCATCCGACATTTTCGGAGGCTATACAAGTTGTTCCATACAGTCTATATACATTTCTCAAATTTTGCGAATCGATCCCCCACCCGTGCCACTCATGTGGCCCCCCGGCATGGGATACCTTCCCTTATTTTGAGGGGCGTCTCCACCATACCGTGCCCCCCATGTCCAGCAGCAGAAGGACCCTAGACTGTGGTCCTCCCCCACCGGGCTTCAGTGCGTCCCTCAGCACGTACTCCTGCAGTCTGCAGTGGGCCAGTCGGCAACATTCCCCGACGGACATCTCACTCTGCTGGGTGGTGAACAACGCTCGGGCAGACCAAAGAGCGTCTTTCTCATTGGGGATGCAGGGGAAAAATGCGCAATGCTGGGTTTACCGATGCATTTGCGTTAGCATAGTTTTGACTCAAAGATATTGAAATGGAGACTCCTTTTGTCAACATGTGCTTGACATTTCAACTCTAATCAGTAGCAGAGCCACATGTGTTATGAAGTATGTGTAATGTATTGCTACACTTACTGTATAAAATTGGAAATCTGGCCCGCGCGATATGTTATTACGTATATCATTCATCTCGGCATTGTTAACCCCTGCCAACTGGATTAGACTTTGAATATTTTCCTTATTTGCTGAAGGAAAAGTGCAAATGTGTTAACTTAAAGTTTGAGGGATGGCCTAGATCGTGGTCAAGATATGAATCAGACTGAAGAAGGGTCCCGACCCGAAATGTCATCTGTCCATTCCCTCCACAGGTGCTGCCTGAACCATTGAGTTCATCCAGTACTTTGTGTTTTGCTCAAGATTCCAGCACCCACAGGTTCTTGTGTCAAGATATCAATGTTTTGGCAGCAAGATTACCCTGCAGGAAGATCATTTAGTTTAAAAATAGTTTAGAGATACAGCATGGAAACAGGCCTTTCAGCCTACCGAGTCCACACCGACCAGCGATCCCCGCATACTTACATAGAAACATGGAAAATAGGTGCAGGAGGAGGCCATTCGGCCCTTCGAGCCAGCACCGTCATTCATTGTGATCATGGCTGATCGCCCGCTATTAATAACCCGTGCCTGCCTTCTCCCCATATCCCTTGACTCCACTAGCCCCTAGAGCTCTATCCAACTCTCTCTTAAATCCATCCAGTGATTTGGCCTCCACTGCCCTCTGTGAATTCCATAAATTCACAACTCTCTGGGTAAAAAGGTTTTTTCTCAGCTCAGTCTTAAATGACCTCCCCTTTATTCTAAGACTGTGGCCCCTGGTTCTGGACTCACCCAACATTGGGAACATTTTTCCTGCATCTAGCTTGTCCAGTCCTTTTATAATTTTACTTAAACACTATCCTATACACGCTAGGGACAAATTACAATTTTATCAAGTCAATTGGCCTATCAACCTGTACGCCTTTGGAGGGTGGGAGGAAACTGGAGCTCCTGGAGAAAACCCATGCAGGTCACGTGGAGAACAAACAAACTCCGTACAGACAGCAGCCATAGTCAGGATCGAACCCGGGTCTCTGGTGCTGTAAGGAAGCAACTCTACCGCTGCACCACTGTGCCACCCCAATTATATTTGCTTATACCCAGGGATGTATAATTTGACCTAAGACTTAACAGAGCCACAGTGAGAATTGCTTCCATTCATAAAGTACGATTAATGACCTGAGCAAATGGGTTTAGCTTAGTTTATCGTCAGATGTTCCGTGGTACAGTGAAAAGCTTGCATTGCATGCTGACCAATGCGGAAATGTGCACAACTTCCAGAAATGCCTGTGGTGACAGCATCTTGCACCTCAGACTCAAATTATCTCTCAGGCACTAGGAATAATATTAGAGAGCAGACTCTCAGCGCCTTTTTCCAAAGATGAAAATAGATGTCAAAGAATACAGGGTATAGCTTTAAGGTGAAAGGGGTAAAGTTTAACGGATATGTGCATGGTTATGTGTTTTTTACAATGAGGGTGGTGGGTATCTGGAACAAGCTGCCAGGTGTTGTGATAGAGGTAGATATGGTGGGTTAAGACATTTTTAGATATGTAAATTGTTATTCATAAGTTATAGTAGAATTAGGCCATTTGTCCCATCAAGTCTACTCCGCCATTCAACCATGGCTGATCTCTGCCACCAAATCCCATTTTCCTGCCTTCTCCCAATAACATAGAGAGAGTACAGAGGAGATTTACTAGAATGTTGCCTGGGTTCCAGCAACTAAGTTACAGAGAAAGGTTGAACAAGTTAGGTCTTTATTCTTTGGAGCGCAGAAGGTTAAGGGGGGACTTGATTGAGGTCTTTAAATGATGACAGGGATAGACAGAGTTGTCGTGGATAAGCTTTTCCCATTGAGGGTAGGAAAGATTCAAACAATAGGGCATGACATGAGAATTAAGGGACAGAAGTTTAGGGGTAACATGAGGGGGAACTTCTTTACTCAGAGAGTGGTGGCTGTGTGGAATGATCTTCCTGCAGAAGTGGTGGAGGCAGGATCGATTTTAACATTTAAAAGTAAAGTGGATAGGTATATGGACGGGAAGGGAATGGAGGGGTATGGTCTGAGTGCAGGTAGATGGGACTAGGGGAAAATAAATGGTCGGCACGGAATGGAAGGGCTGAGAAGGCCTGTTTCCGTGCTGTAATTGTTATATGGTTAAACCCTTAACACTCATTCTAATCAAGAACTTGTCTTTCTTTGCCTTAAAAATATCCACTGAGTTGGCCGCCACAGCCCTCTGTGGCAATGCGTTTCACAGATTAACTACCCTCTGACTAAACAAAACGTCCTACTCACCTCCTTTTCAAAAGAGCACCCTTTAATTCTGAGTATGACCACTGGTCCTAGACTCTCCCATCAGTGTAAACATCCTTTCCACATCCACTCTATCTATGTCTTTCACTATTCTGCAAGTTTCAATGAGGTCCCCCCTCAACTTTCTAAACTCCAGCGAGTAGAGGCCCAGTGCTGTCATGTAGGGAATGGAGGGGTATTAATCATGTGTAGCCAGATGAGATTAGTTTATTATAGAATATTCTTTGTTTCTATAGAAACATAGAAAATAGGTGCAGGAGTATGCCCTTCAACCCTTCGAGCCAGCACCGCCATTCAAAATGATCATGGCTGATTATCCAAAATAGTACCCCGTTTCTCCTTTATCCTCATTTCCCTTGATTCCATTCGCCCAAGGAGCTATATCTAACTCTCTCTTCAAAACATGCAATGAATTGGCCTCCACTGCCTTCTATGGCAAAGAATTCCACAGATTCACAACTATGGGTGAATTTTTTTTTATCCTCGCCTCAGTCCTAATTGGCCTAACCCTTATACTTAAACTGTGACCCCTGGTTCTCAACTCCCCCAACATCGGGAATTTTTTTCCTGCATTTAGCCTGCCCAATCCGTTAATTTTTTTATATGTTTCTATAAGTTCCCTCTCATCCTTCTAAATTCCAGTGAATATAACCCAAGTTGATCCATTCTTTCATCATATGTCTGTCCTGCCATCCCGGGAATTAACCCGATGAACCTAGGCTGCATTCCATCCATCGCAAGAATGTCCTTCCTCAAGTTAGGAGACCAAAACTGCACACAATACTCCAGGTATGGTCTCATCAGGGCCTTGTACAACTGCAATAGAACCTCCTTGCTCTTACACTTAAATCCTCTTGCTATGAAGGCCAGCATGCTATTTGCTTTCTTCACTGACTGTTGTACCTGCATGCTTACTTTCAGTGACTGATGTACAAGGACACCCAGGTCTTGTTGCACCTCCCCTTTTCTTAATCTGACACCATTCAGATAATAATCTGCCTTCCTGTTCTTGCCACCAAAGTGGATAACCTCACATTTATCCACATTATACTGCATTTGCCATGCATCTGCCCACTTACCCAACCTGTCCAAGTCACCTTGCAACCTCATAGCATCCTCCTCGCAGCTCACACTGCCGTCCAGCTTTGTGTCATCCGCAAATGTGTCATCGTGATGGGCACAGACATTGTGGGCCGAAGGGCCTGCTCCTGTGCTCTAGATAGTAAATCATATCTGAACCTATGTTTTTTCCCACTCCTTGCCAAAGCTGGTGATCTTTGATTCCTTTCATGATAAATTCTGCCTGACACAAGCCAATATAATAGTAAGATTAAACGAGAACTTACCAGTTTGAAGTTTGATCTTTATTTTATGAGGAGTTGCGATGAGGGATTTCGTGAAGAACCCGCCAGCACGCATGCGCGACATACTTCAAAGCCGCGGTGTGGAATCACAGAAAAACCAAGCCAAGAAATGACTTGTTATAGTAAGATTAAAGAGACTCTAGTTACCAGTTGACTTTATGATCGAGGGTTGGGAGCGGAGGGCACGAAATCCCTCATCGCAACTCCTCATAAAATAAAGATCAAACTTCAAACTGGTAAGTTCTCGTTTAATCTTACTATTTCATTTCGGAGTCACGTGAGTGACTTCGTGAAGACTTCAAAGCTTCTGTGATTTCACGCCCTGGACAACGTCCATGCTATCACACACGCTACTGAAAAGGTGGACAGCAGTAATCAATTTCCGTCACTGTTTCTCTGAAAAAATAATAATATTTATTAATAACAACAAGAAAGGACCCCTCACTGAGGGGGAACTGTATGTTCTCGGCCTGCATCCAGCACGGCTCCTGCGAACATTCCAGGTACGGTGACGGGTTTATTGTAAAACCGTTGGAAAGTGGCTTCACTGGCCCATCCCGCTGTGGCAAGTATCTGGTCCATGGGCACCTCCATGGCCTTTGCCGCCGATGTTGATGCTGCCCTGGTGGAATGGGATTTAAAAACATCAGTGTCAATACCTGCTTTGTTCAAGACGATCCTGAGCCATCGGGATATCGTCTGCACCGTCACTCTATGGTGAGGTTTTTTATGACTGATGAACAGGTATTGCTCCATTCCCCTTATTTTCCTCGTCACTTTGATATAGTGGCGGATATGGGTGGCTATGCATAGCCTAGCATCAGCGGGGTATGCTGGAAACTCCAGCTGCAGCCCTGTAAATCCAGGTCTATGCTGCTTGAGCAATTCATCAATGAAGAAAGTGACCCGTTCAGGGGTAGAGATCATTCTGTCGATCTTGGCCTTGTGAAGCGTTTGCACCCTTTGTGCTGAAGTAAGTGCCATCAACATCACCACCTTCAGGGTGAGTTTGTCCAATTCGAGCCCCGTCATGGGTGACCATGTTCTCAGCAGGGTCAGCACTTTGCCAATATCCCATGTGACGTTGTAACGGGGCCTCGGCGGGTTGGAATTAAATATCCCCCGCATAAGTTTGGAGACCAATTTATTGGATCCTACCTCAATATTGAGGTAGGACGAGAGCGCACTCCTGGCGCTATTGATGGCACTATAGCTGAGATGTTGATCATGGTGTAGCCCCGCAAGAAATTCCAGCACATCTGTGATGGAGACGGAGTCATATGCAACGTCCATGCGGCCACTATAGGATTCCCATTTCCTGATGTACGATAAGTACTGCCGTCTTGAGGACTCCCTGCATGATGCTCCCATGGTATCCATTGTCCTTGAAGATAGACCATACTGAAGTAGTGGCCTGTTCAGATCCTGCAAGCCAATAGATTCAAATGACTATGGCAGGGGTGTGGTTCCCCTGTGGCAGGGTTCGTCACCAATTGTGGGCAACCCTCCAAGAGGACCCATGGTTGACTTATCATTCCAAGGACCACCGGATACCATGATTGCGTAGGCCAGTCGGGTATAATGAGGATGCCCTTGGCAGCATCGAGCTGGATTTTCCGCAATACCCGACTGATGAGGCAGAATGGAGGAAAGGCATAGAAGAACCATTTCCCCCAGTCTAGCGAGAATGCGTCCATCGCCATTGCCCCAGGATCTGGCTCCCATGATACGTATGTTGGTACCTGATGGTTCAACCGTGACGCAAAAAGGTCAATATCCGGTTTACCAAATTTGGCTGTGATTTTGGTGAATATTTGGGGGTTCAACATCCACTCGATGTTGTCATTGAACTTCCGTGACCTGGTGTCCGCCACTGTATTGAGCTCACCTGGCAAGTAGGTAGCTGAGATCCAAATATTCCGTTGAATACACCAGAGCCAAATTGTGTTTGCCAATTCATTGCATGAAATTGACCTGGTACCGCCCATATGATTCAGATAAGCCACCGCAGTGGTATTGTCTATTTGGAGACGGACATGAGTGTTAGTCATGTTTGAACAATAGGCTCTTAGTCCGTGGAATGCTCCTAGCATCTCCAAATAGTTTATCCCTTGTGCTAACAACAAAGTAGCTTCACGTGAATCCCATCTACCTCCACAACTGTTATTGTTGTCCGTAGCTCCCCAGCCATGGGAGCTTGCATCTGTTTGCAAGTATACCATTGGATGAGGCACAATGATGGGTTTAAAAGAGTTATGGATATTGCCAATCCACCATAGTAACTCAAGTTTTGCCTTAACCGGCAACTGCATGGGTCTATCATAATGTCCAGCATTTAGTTTTAATGCTGTTATTTTTGACCTTTGTAAATTCTGATAGTGTAAAGGTCCATATTGAGCAGCTGGAAATACTGCTACAATTTTGCCAATTACCCTGGCAGTTAATCTGATAGACGGTATACTGGCGCAGACCAGGTTCTTGCATGCTTGAAACACATCACCAATTTTGTTAGTTGGGATGGTGGTGATCATGCGATTGGAGTCTATTGTGAACCCCAAGTAGTCCATGATCTGTGCGGGGAGGAACTTTGATTTGTCTGGATGGATTATAAACCCCATTTGTTGAAAAATTTCCACTGTGGCTGAAACCGCCAACTCTGCGGATTCCAGAGTGTGCCCAATTATCAGAATGTCATCCAAATAGGCCATGACCGTATGATTTTGTCTCCGCAGTGTAGATAACACTGGCTTGAGTAGTTTGGTGAACAGTCTGGGGCTGTAGTAAGCCCATTGGGCAATGCTTTGTATTGCCAAAGCTGATCCATCCAGGTAAACTTCAAGAACTTCCTATGATGTTTCCGAATGGATACTGAATAGTATGCATCTTTTAAATCAATGCATGCCATGAAGCAGCCCTCCGAAATCAAAGATTTGGCTGTTTCAAATGTGTCCATTTTGAAATGGGTGTATTTTACAAAGGTATTCAAGTGAGTTAAATCTATAATGACCCGGCATCCACCGTCTTTTTTAGTTTTAGTAAATATATTAGACACAAATTCAACTGGTTCATGTGTGGTTCGTTCTATCACACCTTTGTCTTGTAAACTCAAGATTTCAGCATAGCCTTCTGCCAATTCTTTTTTGGAAAGTGCAAATTTGCGATTCGGCATATGCTGGGGTGGAGGCAATTGGCCATGAATAAACTCAATTTCATAACCCTGAATACTTTGCAAGATAAACTCATCTGAAGTGATGGTTTCCCAAGCCTCCTTAAATCCCCGTAATCTGCCCCCCAATTCGTGAGGTTAGACATGCAAGTGCATGGAACCCAGACCCCCTTACCTTCATGGTTATCGGCGGTCCCTGGGATTTTTGGTGGGACGTGGAGGCGCTGGGTTTCGTGGTTGGTGCGGAATCCGCATCTTCCATGCTGGCCGCTGAGGGCCTAGTCCTAAAAAAGGCCTGGGCTGATGAGGCTGTTGATATTGAGGAGGTGCCGGAACGTAGGTCCTTGTTGGCCTATCGGTCTGACCTCGTGGCCTGAAGTAAGGTGTCTTCTTGGCCGAAGGTCTGGCCACAAAATGTGGTCTCATCAGACCTATGGTTTTCGCATGGTCATCGAGCTCTTTGACCTGCTTTGGGAGGTCTTCCCCGAACAGCTGTCTAGGTGGGGGGGGGTAGGAGGTGCTCTGCATAGTCCCGCAAATTTGGGATTCAAGGAAGGTTTGATAATGCTCTTCCGGAAAGCGTTGATCTCGTACTGCGTATTGCAGAGTAGAGCTAGAGCATCCTCCTGTTCGGTGCTTAGATCAATCCCATCTACCGACTTTGCAAAAGCGGTGATCCCAGACGTAAGCAGTTTTAAAATCCTCTGCAGTTTCACTTCCTGCGCTCTGATGCCCGGGCTGATATTACCCCAGATTGGCATGTTCACAATCGGCACGTGGAGTGAATTGCAGTTCCCTGGAGCCTTGTGTCTTTCCATGGCCTTCGCAAGGACCTCCTCCTGCAATTGATGGTTAGTAAGATAATCTATGGTTGCGGCCAGTTTGATGTTGAGGGGTAGTCCTGACGATACGGGTAACCCGAATTTGGCTGCCACATCCAGCAGATCTTCCTGAGGGACCTCAGGTGCTGCTGGGGCATGTACCAGGATATCCTCCTCATCTGGTCTTATGTTGTCCATAGATGGGGACGGGGATATATCCATGAGTCCCCTGGAGCTGTGTGTGTCCTGTTTCTGATTGAGTAGAACTTGCTCCAATATCCTCTCCATACGATCCAAGCGCCCTTCATCGGGCGGGTGTGGGAGGTAAGAGGCCTCGTGCCCGAAGGAACTCCTGAGGCTTCGATCATCAGTCCGTACCTCGTCGAGGTAATATCGGTACTGTGATGATGTGTCGCTACCAGCCGCCTCGGCGAAGCTGAGCGATTCCCGCGCGGACCTGCTCGAGCGCCTCCTCTTCGCTGAGCTGGACCCGGCTGCCTCAAAGGGCATGGGTGGGGAGAGGTCGGCACCTGACGCCGCAGCGTGGTGACCCGACGTCCGCACGGGCTTGCCGACTGTCCTAAATCTGGACCCAGACGGCGTACGGTCCCGACCTGCCCCCAGCGGGGGAAGCGGTGACCTAGGCGAGGCTCCACCCTTATGACTCCTCCTGGTCCCTCTGGGTGGTGAGTCGACACTGGCCCTTCTTGGTCTGCCAGTGGACTCGGGCCTGCCTGATTCACCAGACCACTTCCTAGTGGCTCCTGGTGAGACCTCAACCCGCGAAGGGCTAGGTAGTGGAATTGTATCCCTGCCTCCTTCAAGAGGGCTCAGGGAGAAGGGCCGTGCATCAGCACGCGAATCCCTTTTGCTTGTCTCTGCAAACGACCCAGTGGGTGAGAGAGAGATGGAGTCAGGATGCACCTGCTCCGGCGCTGTACCGACTGATTGTTCTGCAGGTACCCCGCTAGGGCATAGCTGCGTCGGTAAACCGGATCCTGTGAATACAGGGCTCCCCGGCTTGCGCGCCTTTTTCCCGGCCCGTCCTCCTGCCGTGGAGGGGGGCTCCGGGTTGGGTTGCCGACAACTCCTTGTAGAAGTTTTACGGCCTTTATTTTTCCTGCTGTCCATGTCTCTGTGGAAGAAAACACAATTACTTACACAGAACAACCAACTCAAGGTTGTTAGTACTTACCTGAGTGGCCCTTATGAAGGGCTGGTGACGAGCCGCGCTCCTCTCCAGCCGTCGACTGCAATGCGAGCGACGATATGTCGCGCATGCGTGCTGGCGGGTTCTTCACGAAGTCACTCACGTGACTCCGAAATGAAATTATGTGTTATAACTATAATTTACGTACAACATTCTGTATTTTCTCGGCTTTGGTGGGTTTTTCAGATGTACAAGAAAAACTAATTTGTGCGTATGTTCAGCAGGGACTCAGTGGGCCGAAGGACCTGTTGCTGCCTTGTGTCACTCCATGACTCTATCCCAAGGTGCTTCACACAGTAGGGTTGGCAAGTGAAATTTGATGACTAGTCTCGCCAAACATACCCAGTGAGTGATGATTTGGCTGCAAGTTTAGACACGATGTGTGGGAGCATATTTTTTACTTGACCACCACATTGGTGAGGGAAATTTTGATGTGATGCTAACTTTGCCAAATTGGAGCTCATTGACTTCAGTACACACCATGTGTTTGACTTGCATGGAGGAGCGAATGCTTTACAACGGAAAATTTCCGCATCTACATTTTTAAAAGGATCAGTTACTTGTAGAATTGGTGGCTGGTTGATTTGTTAAGAGGAAGTCTGTGTGTACTCAACACTGTTTCTGAGGTCTACAGGGAATAGTGTGGCAGAGGCTGGCATTGTTTACTTTAATTTACTTTACAGATACAGATGCAGGAAACATGTTCCCGATGTTGGTGGAGTCCACAACCAGGGGCCACAGTTTAAGAATAAGGGGTAAGCCATTGCTTTTTCTCACAGAAAGTTGTGAGTCCGTGGAATTCTCCGCCTCAAGAGGGTGGTGGAGGCCGGTTTCCTGGATACTTTCAAGAGAGCTAGATAGGGCTCTTAAAGATAGCGGAGTCAGGGGATATGGGGAGAAGGCAGGAACGGGGCACTGAATGTGGATGATCAGCCATGATCACATTGAATGGCGGTGCTGGCTCAAAGAGCCAAATGGCATACTCCTGCACCTGTTGTCTATTGTCTATTGTGTGGAAACTGGCCCCTCGGCCCACCGAGTCCGTGCCAACCAACGATCACCCCGTACACCAGCACTATCCTACACACTAGGGACAATTTACTATGTGACAGAGCCAATTAATCTACAAACCTGGACATGTTTGGAGTGTTGGAGGGAAGTGGAGCACCTGGAGAAGATCCACGGACTCCGTACAGACAGCACCCGTAGTCAGGATACGAACCCAGGACTCTGGCGCTGTAAGGTTGCAACTTTACCGCTACATTACTGTGCCACCCCTAATCTCCAATTTCCAAGTGTTAGGCGGTCCCTGGTGCATCCAGCAAGGAGGTTTTCCATACTTTATCACATTTTCTTAGAAAACACTAAAGGAAGTGATTCAGTCTATTGGGTCTCTGCCACTTCTCCATGTTCCCCCTCTGTAACCTATTCTCTCTCAGATGCCCATTAACTCCACCCTCAATCTCCAATCACACACCTAACATGAAGGACAATGTACAATAACCGAAAGATGACCGATCAACATGCCTGCGGGATGTGGGAGGAAACCAGAGCACCAGAGAAAGCCACATGTGGTCTCATAACAACTCGCCATGCTGACCACCAGACCACAGGAGAGAAGCGCTAGAGATCCGGGTTCGATCCTGACCTCGGGTGCTGTCTGTGTGTGGTTTGTACGTTTTCGCCCGTGATGCACTAGCTGTTGAACCACCGTGTTTCCCATTGTTGTCTCCTGTAGCCATTCTACTTGGTGAAAACAAGGAAATAGATCACATTTAAAGGAGGGGAGAAAGATTCTCAACAGGGCTTTCTGGAAGTGAGACACAAAGTGCTGGAGAAGCTCAACGGGTCAGGCAGCATCTCTGGAAAAGAAGGATGGGTGACGTTTTGGGTCGGGACCCTTCTTCAGGCTGAAGAACTGTTCCGACCTGAATCATCCAGCTCTTTGTGTCCATATTTGATATAAAGAGGCATGTGATTGATATGTGATTGAGGCAGTGCAGCGTAGGTTCACGAGATTGATCCCTGGGATGGCGGGACTGTTATATGAGTAAAAAATTGAAAAGACTAGGCTTGTATTCACTGGAGTTTAGAAGGATGAGGGGGAAATCTTATAGAGACATATACAATTATAAAAGGAATGGACAAGCTAGATGCAGAAAAAATGTTCCCAATGTTGGGCGAGTCCAGAACCAGGGGCCACAGTCTTAGAATAAAGTGGAGGTCATTTAAGACTGAGGTGAGAAAACACTTTTTCACCCAGAGAGTTGTGAATTTATGGAATTCCCTGCCACAGAGGGCAGTGGAGGCCAAATCACTGGATGGATTTAAGAGAGAGTTGGATAGAGCTCTAGGGGCTAGTGGAGTCAAGGTATATGGGGAGAAGGCAGGCACGGATTATTGATAGCGGACGATCAGCCATGATCACAATGAATGGTGGTGCTGGCTCGAAGGGCCGAATGGCCTCCTCCTGCACCTATTTTCTATGTTTCTATGTTTCCTATGTAAACCAGCATCTGCAGATCTAGACTAGTTTCTACACTAGACCTTTCTGGAAGATTGTTTGCTACCTGCACCTCAACGACGATCAGTATTCAAGGCAATAGGTTTTCCAAGAAGTTGCTGATGGAACAAAGAAGTTGTTAGCTGGCGTTTGTATGCCACAAACGCCAGCTAGAACTGTGGTGCAGAGCAAAGCTGGGCCTGAAGAGGGCAATGAATGTGAAAATGGACATGAGTGTCTAAGCCTTTGAGTCTTCCCAGGTTGTTGTAGAAGACATCAGCAAAATTGTCTAATTTTCTGCACTTTATTCCTGGAAACTACTTCTGGAATGCTGAGAGGATGGTGTACTTGCATTGTTCATAAGTTCCAGGTGCTGAATTAGGTCATTTTGACCATCACGTCTCCTCCGCCATTTAATCATGGCTGATCTATCTTTCCCTCTCAACCCCATTCCACATTCTCCTGCCTTCACCCCATATCCCCTGACAGCCTTACTGATTAAGAATCTGTCAATCTCTGCCTTTAAAATATCCATTGATTTGGTCTCCACAGCCATCTGTGGGACTAAATTCCACAGAGTCACCATACTCTGACTGAAGAAATCCCTCTTCATCTCCTTTCTAAAGGTACGCCCTTTTATTCTGAGGCTATGGCCTCTAGTCCTTGACTCTTCCACGAGTGTAAACATCCTCTCCGCATCCACTTTATCCAAGCCTTTCGCTATGTGGTAAGTTTCAATGAGGTCCCCGCTGTTTTGAGGCCCTAGCTGAGACATGGAGATGCTCCCCAGATCCAAGTGATTTTACTACCTGCAAGCCCAGCTAGTCTGCGACCTCATCCAGGAGACCACATCAGTCACTCCACTTGCTGGGTCTAGCTCTTTTATAAAGGCTCAGTCTGCTTTGCACTGCGATGCCACACCACACCAAGAGGCATCTACATAGGGACGAGTGCTCCCTGGTTCTTCTTCGGAGTCTGAAGCCCACTCATCAGAGGAGTATGAGACTACCTACTTACAAGTAAGTTCCTACTTACAATTTGGAATCCATGAATTAGGTGTTGGTGCACAGTCGCATAAACCTGCTCCACCATGTATGAACATTGACCTCCAATTTCAGGTAGTCCTTGCTTTCTCCCTCTTTCCCCTCCCCTTCCAAGCTCTCCCTCAGCCCACTGTCTCCGCCTCTTCCTTTCTTCTTCCCGACCCCCCCGCCCCCCACCCCCACATCAGTCACATGACCTGAAATGTCACCTATTCCTTCGCTCCATAGATGCTGCCTGACCCGCTGAATTTCTCCAGCATTTTTGTCTACCACCATATAACAGGATCATTGCTGATCTGAGTACAACCTTAGCTCTGTCTCCGTGACTACCACCAGTAACTTTGCATCCTTTTGGTTTTAAGGGTAGGTGGCAGAGTGGCGCAGTGGTAGAGTTGCTGCCTTATAGCACCGGAGACCCCGGTTCAATCCTGACTATGGGTGCTGTTTGTACGGAATATGTACGTTCTCACTGTGACCACGTGGGTTCTCTCCAGGTGCTCTGGTTTCCTCTCACATTTCAAAGAGCTTTAGTAAAATTATAAATTGTCCCTAGAGTAGAGGATTGTGAGTGTGTACGGGGTGATCGCTGGTCGGCACAGACACGTTCGGCCAAAGGGCCAGTTTCTGCGCTGCATCTCTAAAGTCTAGTAATCTGGTTTAAAAATAATTAAAACATATGTTTCCAAGAGAAATCACCCTCTGAGAATTTTTTAAAAACATAAAAAAAAACTGCATCATTTGTACGAGAATCATCCTCTCCACATAGTGTCAACATCCTTCGGGATCTCTACCCACCCAATCCTGTCACTTCAACTCCAGCCCAGCCAGTCCAACCTATGCAGTGGGGTGGCACGGGGTGGCACAGAGGCATAGCTGCTGCCTCACAGTGCCAGAGACCTGGGTTCAATCCTGACTTCGGGTGCTGTCTGTGCTCACTGGTTCTCTACAGGTGCTTCTGTTTCCTTTCACATTTCAAAGACGTACAGGTTTGTGCATTAATTGGCTTCTGTAACTTGTACCTGGTGTGTAGGACGCAGAAGTGGAATAGCATAGGACTAGTGTACGGGTGATCCTTGGTTGGCATGGATTTCATGAGCTGAAGGGGCTGTTTCCATGCTGCATCTCTAAACTAAACCTTTCCTCAAATGACAACATGCCCAGTCCATTTATAAGTCTTGTAACTGGAATTGTTTCGGTACCAAAATGTTCCAACATTAAGTTTACAGTTTACAGCCTTAACATTGTATTATTGATACTAGTAGGGAAAATCAACAGTATTTATAGAATACTAATCTTGTTTCACATACTACAAGACTATATGCATTTTGTAAACATAGAAACAGAGAAAATAGGTGCAGGAGTAGGCCATTCGGCCCTTCGAGCCTGCACCGCCATTCAACGTGATCATGGCTGATCATCCAACTCAGTACCCCTTACCTGCCTTATCTCCATACGCCCTGATCCCTTTAGCCACAAGGGCCACATCTAACTCCCTCTTAAATATAGCCAATGAACTGACCTCAACTACCTTCTGTGGCAGAGAATTTCAGAGATTCACCACTCTCTGTGTGAATTTTTTTTTTTCTCATCTCGGTCCTAAAAGATTTCCCCCTTATCCTTAAACTGTGACCCCTTGTTCTGGACTTCCCCAACATCGGGAACAATCTTCCTGCATCTAGCCTGTCCAACCCCTTAAGAATTTTGTAAATTTCTATAAGATCCCCCCTCAATCTTCTAAATTCTATTGAGTACAAGCCGAGTCTATCCAGTCTTTCTTCATATGGAAGTCCTGACATCCCAGGCATCAGTCTGGTGAACCTTCTGTGTACTCCCTCTGTGGCAAAAATGTATTTCCTCTGATTTGGAGACCAAAACTGTACACAATACTCCAGGTGTGGTCTCACCAAGATCCTGTACAACTGCAGTAGAACCTCCCTGCTCCTATACTCAAATCCCTTTGTACTTCTCCATTCACTGTGGCATGTTTCACCTGTATCATTAAACCCCTCTCTCACGGTGCTAGTTGACCCACGAGGTACCCCGAGTTTAAAACAAATTTAACTCGTGGTAATCACGTACAATTAACGTAGCGGGAACGTCGGAACTCATGGACGCCACTTAGTGACTCGTGGCGCTAACGGCAGGTACCAATGAAACTTGTTGACTCTTGAAAAAATTCAAACATGGTTGACAACGAGTCAAATTTACTGTTCAAGTTAAAAATTGAAACATTTAAACTCGTTGTAAGAATGTAGTGGCCCTTGAGTTTACCTTAGTGACTCGTGAGTCTACCGTGGGCACTTTTTAACTCGCGGGCAGGCAGCATCTCGTGAGAGAAGGAATGGGTGACGGAATGACGTTTCTATTGAACCTCGTAATGAAAGGACAATGGATGTCACCCTTGTACTTCAGCGTACTTCCTCAAAAATTTACAGCCGAACTGAACTCAAAATATGGTTTGTATATCAAACATGCATGTTACAAGCACTAACCAACCATTTACAGATGAAAGATACATGCAGCTCCTGGAAAGCGAGCGTTAAATAGTTCCGTATTGGAGTGAAGTTCTTACCGATAGTAATAATTTTATTCGGAATGGTTTAAATCTACCGAGCAGCATTTTAGTTTACACCCACCACCTCCATACTAATACATGTGTATCCACATGTTGTTTCCTCCATATTACACGGGTGGTATCGTTATTTAGGTGTTTTGGCCACCCTGAGTCTGAACGGAGCTGTAATGCAGAGCAAGTCTTTATTTCTATTTCCCTTTGTGAGAATTTCTTTCCCCTGATCATCTTCAGTAAATAGACATGCGGGCGGCTTTAATAATGTTCACATGTTGCCTAATCGCTTTCCATATATTGGAACGTGAAATTATATTTTATCTACCGTGCAAAGCTTCATTTCAGATCTTCACAATGCCAACCACATTGAAGCTTTTCGCTGCTTGGACACGGGTGGTTCACTGCAGAAAATTACTATTTGTTTCCCAGATAAGGATGAGATGCAGAATGAGTTTGGATTCACAGTGGGATATTGCTTAAAGTTGTATATGTGTGTTGGTGGAGTGAGATCTGGGTGCCCCGAAACTGCACTGGTTTGTTCCGCGACAAGCCGACTGTACCGCCTTCACCGTTTGTAACACCTTTTCCCACGGACACCTTTCAGAACAAGCTCAGAAACGGCTTCTCTTTTGCCCGTTTTCAGGTGAGCCGACAACGTGGAGAGGTAGGGTTCCATGACTTTTGTCTGTAATGGATATTTGTCACCGAACCAGCCGAACTCCTGGAGACCAAACGTACTTATATAGCTCGTTCTACCTGTTTAGCTTAAAAATGAACACCTCGCCCTCATCCCCACCAACCCTCAGAGAGAACAGCGAGGGTTATTTGTTCTTGTTCCGAGTTGTGTAAGAGTTGAAGAAAAGTGTATTTTTCCACGCGCAACTCAAGCGGTGACCTGATCTCTCTGGGAAAAGGAGAAGTTCAAAATGCAATAGATGCGGCCGCGCTGAATTCTATCTTTAGCTCAAAGCCGCAGGATGGAGATATCTTCTTTAACACTGTTGCTTATTAAAACAGACCTTCATTCACGGTTGGCTCAAGAGTAACTCGGGAGCGGCACTTGGGAACTCGGGAGACAAACTTGGAACATCGCAGAAATGACAAGCAAGCGGCAAACTTAGTCATACCCGTGGGAACTCAGTTACACTCTTGATCATACATTTGGAATCTCGTACACACCCACGAGTTTTTCACTCTGGCTACCTCATTTAGTGAGACAGGGTTATTAGAATAATTTTACAACTGAGGTAATTATCAAAGGGAATGTTGTTATATATTCGTCATCTGCTAAAACCTTAAACTTTGAGGTTTTCTGGTAATGTAAACTAATAATGAATCTTCATATAAAATATTTCAATTTTAATTTTAGTGGTTAACCACACGTTCAATTGACATTTAGCAATGGCAAAAGGAAGCTGTTTAGATGATTCATGAACCAAACTATATTCAAGAGTCCTTTTTAACTAAAATACTGGACATTGGGTCCCTGCTTCACACGGGAGGGCTGGTCCCCCAACGCAATATTCCACCTCTCCACCAATTCCAATATACACACACACAGTCTCATACACACACACTCACACACAGTCTCACACATGCACATACACACACACACACGCACGCACGCATACACTTACACACATACACACACTCACACTCACACTCATTCACTCACTCGCACAGACTCACGCACAGACTCACGCACACATTTATTCCTTCCAAATACTCACGGACCTAATAAAGCATTTATTCGTTCCAAACACAGTTGGACCTAATAAAGGATTTATTCTTTCCAAACACTGTCAGACCTAATGAAGCATTTATTCCTTCCAAACACAGTCAGACCTAATAAATCATTGCAATTTCAAGTACAGGCAGGACAGCAGGCCAAACAAATAATGGCATTGTCATTTCATTTCGTTTCATTTCATTTCATTTCATTTCCAATTAAGCATTGCACTTTCAAGCACAGGCAGGGCATCAGGCCAAACAACTCATGGCATTGTTATTTCATTTAATTTCATTTCCAATTAAGCATTGCACTTTCAAGCACAAGAAGGGCAGCAGGCCAAACAATTCATGGCATTGTCATTAAGGGCTAACAAATCATTTATTGAAAGTACATTGCAGACTCACAGTTCATTTGATTCACAGCTTAGCGTGACAGTCGTGGCCTCTCCCTCGTGATCTCACAGAGTGACTGACTCACATCCAGACATCTGGGGTTTTATAATCCTGCCCCCCCCTCCCGGAAGGGGCGTTACCTTCATCACAGTGATTGACAGGCGAGAGGACCAATTAGCTGATTCATGGCATTGTCATTTCATTTCATCAAGGCTTTTTAAACACTCATAACTTTTTTATTTTTCATCAATGGGAAAAATCCTCGGGGCTGGGTCAGCGGAGGAGGACTGTGAGTAAGATAGCCAAAAATCACAGCGATACAGGGTAGCGTTTTATACAGAGCAGACAGAAAGTGGTCAAGATGAGACTTTTAATTATACAGATGTATAAAACTGGAGGCAGAGCTGCATTAAATTTAAATTACATTTCCTAAAATTAATTGTCTTGATGCTTTGCATATGATTCAATTGATACTAGATTCCCAAATTAGGTATCACAGCTAAAGATTTAAGGTAAATTGGTGAAAACAATTGAATTCAATTTGTTTTATTATTGAGGTCATTTTGCTAATAAGAAACTCTCTGAAATCCTTTCTTGTTTGTTCTGTCTTTTTCTTCATTTCTTTCTTTTTGTTTAGGGCATTTATTCCCCAAACTAAAGTTTCTGCGCTGTATTTGATTTGAACTTAATTTAAGGGCATTTTATGTGGTTGATGTTATGTTGGTGACCTTCATTGCAATTCTTTGTCTCTCTGGTGGGTTGATTGGATTGACAAGGGGTGAGCATGATACACCAACAGGTCTCGTCCCAACATGGAAACATTACAGTGGCACAAGAGGGACACTGTGGCTGGGTACAGGTGACAATAAACTGAACGAAACTGATGTAGTTATGCAATGCAAAAGAAAGAAGTAAGAAATCGATGATGGGAAGATTAAAAAGATGGATGTGAACTCAACCATTGCGAGAAGAGATAACAAAGAGAAGGTGTGGGGACAATGACATTATAGGAAGATGCTAAATCATTTCAGGTAGAAAGATGGTATTTTGTTGATGTCCATGTTAGCTTGCACATATTTAGTTTTTAGTTTTAGAGCGAGTGTGGAAACTTCGGCCCATCGAGTCTGCACCGACCAGCTAGCCCCACACATTAACACTATCAGACACACACCAGGGACAATTTTCATTTATACCAAGCCAATTAACCTACAGACCTATCCGTCTTTGGAGCGTGGAAGCAGACCGAAGATCTCGGAGAATGTACAAACTCCATACAGACAGCACCCATAGTCAGGATCGAACCTGGGTCTCCGGCACTGTAAAGGGCCTGTCCCACCAGCATGCAACTCTATGCGATGAGCGCGACCTAACGTGGTCGCTTGAGCCGTCCGGCATCGCTGGGCCGGTCCCACTTCGATCGCTGGAGCCATGCGGAATTGTGCGGAGTTCGTCCCGACATTGCGCGGGGTTCCGAAAAACTGACTATGTTCAAAAATTCTGCGCGGCAACGGCTTGTCGGCTCGCAGTCGCCTCGACGCATTACACACCGTCTCGACGTCGTGCCTCCGTGACCCTCTCTGTAGGTGCCTTCGTGACCCTCTATGTGTGTGGCTCCGTGGCCCTCTGTGTGTGTGCCTCTGTGCCCCTCCCTGTGTGCCCCTCTCTGTCCTGGCGAAGTTACCTTAAGACTTCACTCCAAGCTCACCTCAGTTTGCGCCGCGTTGCGCCACTCACCCGACCTCCGCGCGGCCCTCGCTGCCGGTTTGGTCGCGCTTGCCGCATGCAGGCGCATGCTGGTGGGAACGGCCCTGTACAGGGGATCACCCGACCTCCGCGCAGCCCCCGCTTCTAGTTTGATCGCGCTCATCGCATGGAGTCGGATGCTGGTAGGACAGGCCCTTAAGGCAGCAAATCTACTGCTGCGCCACCAGGAAACAGGAATAGATATCGAACTTTGTTCAGCCTTCTTTTTTCAAGACTTGAAATCAGAATATTAAATATTAAGCTTGTTTCGTACACATCTACGTATGTGATATTAAATACCGCCAGTGGATGTTTCTGGCTTTTTCAAATGCAAAATAATGTGGTAAATTGAGAAACATCATCCTGGTTATATTTATATCTCCAGTGATATGCAGAGACAACAGTGTGCCAGGCTATAAAATATGATTTACACAGTGGATCGAGAAGTTGTAACACAAAATCGTTCACAGATTTAATATATTCTTTCCATGCCATAAAGCACAATTTAGAAGTTACTTTATTTATGAGGGTATTGCATGTAAAACATTATTTAAGTTACAGTCAGCCACCACGAGATGATTGGAATAATCCCAGCATTATTTTCTCCACACTTCCACACAGCACATTTCAGTCAGGATCTAATTGATCGGTGAAATAGTCTTAGGTGCTTTTTTATCTCTTCTGCATTTTTGGAATTGGTGCCAACAGAATCGCTGACAGATAAAACATTGATGGCATGGTCTTGGTCTTACAGCCAAAATCTTGTATGAAATGCCGGATTATATCACTTTGTCGAGAGAGAAATATTTAGGTAGGTAGGTACTTTCCATGAAGGGTCCTTGATCTGAAATGTCAAGTTTGTTTCTTTCTCTAATGTGCTTCCAGCATGTGTTTTTATTTATTTTGTCTTGCTGGCATCCCCACAATCCATCAGGCAAATGTAAAGGTTGAATGCACATGGATCACATGTCGGGGTCTAAGGGTGGCTTCTTCCTTGCTGTTATCAAGATGGCGGCGCTGGGTTAACAGCTGCGGCCCACCTGCAGTCCGTCTATTATTTTTATTTTTATGTCCTGTTTTTGGTTGGGTTAGTTCGTTTTGTTGGATTGTGTGTGTATGTGGGTGGGGTGGGTGGGGAGTAACATGTCCGGGTCTCTTCCTTCTGGGGGGGGGGTGCGACTTTCTGTCGTATTCCCCGTCTCTGTCTGCGCCGAGGCCTAATGGCGGAGCTGGCGGCCTCGGGCCCGGGGCGGTTCCAGTAGCGGCGGCGGCAGTAGCGGCGACGGCCCGACCACCGGAGCGGTTCCGGCAACGGCGGCGGCGGCAGCAGTGAAAACCTGACTCCAGGAGCGGTTCCGGCAGCGGCGGCGGCAGCAGCAGCGGAAACCCGACTCGGTCCCGGGGCGGCGACTCGACTACCGGAGCAGTTCCGGCAACGGCGGCGGCGGCAGCGGCAGTGGAAACCCAACTCGGTCCTGGGGCGGCGACCCGACTCGGTCCCGGAGCGGTTGCAGCGGCGGCGCGGCGGCAGCGGCGGCGGAAACCCGACTCGGTCCCGGGGCGGCGACCCGACTTGGTCCCGGAGCGGTTGCAGCGGCCCGACCACGGGCCCGGTGGACCCCCCAGGCCGCGTAGTTGAACTGGCCCACTCGTGGAGCTCGGTTGAACCGCGGGACTGACTTACCATCGCCCAGTGCGGTCGCGGCATCTGGGGCCTGGATCACCTCGGCGCAGAGGGAAACAAAGAGGGAAGAGACACAGACTTTAAGTTGTGCCTTCCACCACAGTGAGGAGGTGTTTGGTGAACTCACTGTGGTGGATGTTAAATTTGTGTTTATTGTGTATTCTGTCATTTTTGTTTATTTATTTGTAATTATATGTATGACTGCAGGGAAACAGAGTTTCGTTCAGACCGAAAGGTCTGAATGACAAATAAAGAATCTAATCTAATCTAATCAGACTCTGAGAATACACCGCACGTGCTAAGGGTGAATTTTTGCTCCTCCAATCTATCTTGCAAGATCGCCACGACGGTTTCCTCCCACATTGCGAAAAACATGCGGGTGCGTATGTTAACTGGCTTGTGTAAATTGGCCCTAAAGTGCAGGACGCAATGCTGAAAGGACGTGGAACTAAGTGTGAACGTGTGATGATCGTTGGTCGGTGTGGACCTGGTGGGCCGAAGGGCCTGTTTCAATGCTGTTTCTCTAAACTAAACTAAACTAAACTAAACTTGTCTTCCCCAACCAAAGGGGTCAGGTTAATTTTGGATTTGCTTCAAGGAATAGATCTGGGAAGATGGAAAGCATATCAGTGAGAGAGAAGTGTTGTGGTGATGACGATAATTCAGTTGAACCTAGTGTGACCAAGTGTGACCAATGATAACCTAGGAGTAGTAGGTTCTAAATTGTAGTATGGCCAATTTTACTGCACTCCGAATGATTTCAGAAATCATCGCAGAAATTCATGTTCAATATTCGGTAATGGCCCTGTCCCACTGTATGTGCTCATTCAAGTACTCTCCCGAGTTAAAAAAAAATCAAACTCGTGGTAACCACGTAGAATGATCGTATCGGGTAGTTGGAGCTCAGGAACGTCTCATAGCGGTTTGCAACGCTAATGGCAGGTAATCAAATAGACTCGCAAATGGCAGGAAAGCTCGGGAAGACTCGTGAAGATTTTTCAACATGTTGAAAAATGTCCACAAGAGCCCTGAGTACCGACGAGTGGCCATTACCGTAAATCTCTGAGTTCGAATCAGGGCAAACTCGGGGAGAACTCTTGAATGAACTCGTACAGTGGGACAGGGCTTTAAGTTTCAATGAGGTCCCACCTCATACTTCTGAACTCCTGCGAGTACAGGTCTAGTGCCGTCAAATGCTCATTATATGTTAACCCACTCATTCCTGGGATCATTCTCGTGAACCTCCTCTGGACCCTCCCCAGTGTCAGCACATCCTTCCTCAGATATGGTGCCCAACGTGAAGATAAGGCAGTCATGGGGGTTCGAGGGATTTGGGGTAAATGAATCCTGCTAGAGGAAAAGGCCGCCACCGCCACGGCAGGCAAAGAAACATATTTAAATTACCATGAACGTAAGATGTAAGAAAGTCTGAATCAATGAAGGTGTAAATTTGGAATTTACTCTCTCTTGAAAACACCCAGTGAATCGGCCTCCACCGCCTTCTTTGGCAGAGTATTCCACAGATTCACAACTCTCTGGGTGAAAACGTTTTTCCTCATCTCAGTCCTAAATGGCCTACCCCTTACTCTGAAACTGTGATCCCTAGTTCTGGACTTTCCCAAAATCTGGAATTTTTTTCCTGCATCTAGCCTGCACAATCCCTTAAGAATGTTATATGTTTCTATAAGAACCCCTCTTATCCGTCTAAATTCCAGTGAATGTAAGGCCAGTTGATCCATTCTTTCACCATATGTCTGTCCCGCCTTCCCAGGGATTTAGCCCGATGAACCTACGCTGCACTCTCTAAATAGCAAGAATGTTCTTTCTCAAATTAGGAGACCAAAACTGCATGCAATACTCCAGGTGTAGTCTCACCAAGACCTAGTACAACTGCAGTAGGACCTCCTTGCTCCTATACTCAAATCCTCTTGCTATGAAGGCCAACATGGTATTTGCTTTCTTCACTGCCTGCTGTACCTCCATGCTTACTTTCAGTGACTGATGTACAAGGACACCCAGGTCGCGTTGCACCTCTCCTTTTCCTAATCTGACACCATTCAGATAATAATCTGCCTTCCTGTTCTTGCCACCAAAGTGGATGACCTCACATTTATACACATTTAAAACAAAACTAAACATTGTGAAGCGGTTTTTCAACTAAATGGCTGCATCTAAGGCGTTTTACAGAGCGCACCTCAGTGCTTTTTTGAATATACAGTATATTACATATTAGAGTAATATACTTGGGTAATATATATCATTGTTCTCTGAACTACTTCCAATGCATTATTATATTTCCATTAAAGTGCTAATATTGTACACAATATTCCAGGTGTGGTCTCATCAATGTGCTTTATAACTAAAGCATAAGCTCATTGGAAGGAACTGCAGATGCTGGGTTGAACCGATGATAGACACAAATAAACTGGAGCACTCAACGGGTCAGGCAGCATCTCCGTAGAAAAGGAATAGGTGATGTTTCGGGTCTGAAGAAGGGTCTTGACCTGAAACGTCACCTATTCATAATCTCATTTTGTTTGTCTTCAATTCATCCAGCAATAAACATTAACATCAATAACAAATAATTAATTAGGTATGAATTAATTTCTTAATCACTTGCGATGCCCATGTACTAACCATTGCAACCCCTCTGCCCCCCAGTTCTACAATCTCCTGCCATTTCGAAAAGAGCTTCTTTTATTTTTTTCCCTTGACAAAATGTACTGTTTTGTGAATTCCCACATTGAATTCGATAGAAATGTATTCATCCCAGGAGGGAAATTTAACTGCAAACTCATAAAAAACAAAAATTAAATGAAAGATCTTTGCTTTAAGGGGAAAGCCAAAAAATAGGAATCTGAGGGGTATCTTTTTCACACACTGGAAAAGCTGGAACAAGCTGCCAGAGGATGTAGTTGAGGCTGGGTCTATCCCAACATTTAAAAACCGGCTAGACAGGTACATGGATAGGACACGTCTGGAGGGATATGGACCAAACATGGGCAGGTGGGACTCGTGTAGGTGGGACATGTTGGCTGGTGTGGGCAAGTTTCCACACTGTATCACTCTATGACTCTTTGGACAGTTTTTGCCTGTCCAACTTAACCTAACCAGATTATTTTGTAACCTTTCTTATCTCTGCTTTACAACATGAATTTTACTTTGGAGTCACGTGAGTGACTACGTGAAGAAGCCCCGCCAGGCGCATGCGCGTCATTACGTCCGCGCATGTTGCACTGAACGGGCTGGAGGGCGCAGCTCCACCAGCGGTAAGTAGAAACCTCCCAGGTAAGTGTTTTTGAAAACTTTGCCTGGGAATTTTTAACTCCATAAAGCTGGCTCAAGTCAGTAGGAGTTGGTGGTATGGAGTGGTCAGATAGGAAAGTTCATTGTAGCATGGGTCCAGTAATGCGGATTCACAAATTAGATCGGGTCGGGAGATTAGCGCGGCAACACCGGTTCCGATACCGGGTGCCATTTTATTGACAGCCGTTATATTAGAGTTGAACTTTCTACACCAGCTCCAGGGACTCAGGAGCCTGAGGCCACCGATAGCCATAGAAAAGCAAAAAGAAAAAGAAAATCTATCAGACCCGTGTTAACAGACGAGTCTGAGGAAGAAGGTGACTCACCTCCAGATAATAAAAGAATGTGGGGGAGGATGCAAAATATGGAGAAGATGCTCCAAACTTTGATAAATCAAGGGTCTAAGGGCCCAGTGATTCCCCAGACAGCTGTTCAACAAGGCCCATATCAAGAGGAATATGTGGACTATCAGCAAGGGGATTTCCTTCCAGCGCCTTGTTTAGGACTGGAGGATGCCTCCCTACAATATGACTTGGGAGAAACAGGGCAGGATGCAGCTGAACCTATGTCTGGTGTCCCTGCTTATGTGCAAACACCAGAGCACAAGAGCCACGCTCCGGGTATCCCGGATATTGCAATGAGTTTGCTATTCTGGAGGGGACTGGTGAGGCAATGGAGGTATACCTTGCCAACAATATCAATTATTTAGTGTCTCACCTGCTCCAGCAATTTATGATGAAAGAGGCTACCTATAAATATAAGAGGGTTACACAAAAAGCTGGAGAAACTCAGCGGGTGCAGCAGCATCTAAGGAGCGAAGGAGATAGGCGACGTTTCGGGTCGAGACCCTTCTTCAGACTGGTCAGGGATCAGGGAACTGAGAGATATAGACAGTTATGTGGAGAGATAAAGAACAATGAATGAAAGATATGCAAAAAAGTATTGATGATAAAGGAAACAGGCCATTGTAAGCTGTTTGTAGTGTGAAAATGAGAAGCTAGTGTGACTGGGGTGGGGGGGGGGGGGGAGATGGAGAAGGAATGTCAGGGCCCGAGGGCTGAGGGAGAGGTGGGGAGGGGGAGGGGGCAGTCTGGGTTAACAGAATTGAGAACATTCAATGTTTAAGCACAGAGGATGCAGACTCCCTAAGCGGAATATGAGGTGCTGTTCCTCGAACTTGCGGTGTTGCTCACTCTGGCCGTGGAGGAGGCCCAGGACCGAGAGGTCGGATACGGAATGGGAGGGGGAGTTGAAGTGCTGAGCCACCGGGAGGTCGGGTTGGTTATTGCGGACCGAGCGGAGGTGTTTGGCGAAACGATCGCCAGCCTCCGCTTGGTCTCACCGATGTAGATCAGCTGGCATCTAGAGCAACGGATGCAGTAGAGGAGGTTGGAGGAGGTTCAGGTGAACCTCTGTCAGACTTGGAATGACTGCTTGGGTCCCTGAAAGGAGTGGATGGGGGAGGTGAAGGGACAAGTGTAGCATCTCTTGCGGTTGCAAGGGAAAGTATAAATATAAGACACCTGTTTACTGTGCATCACTGAACATGCCCACGGTGAACCCAGTGATCTGGGCACCCATGAGTCCTATGAGAGGACAGGAGGTTCGGCATCAATGCGTCCTCCAACTGGTGGCTGCAGCAATTACTGCATTTGGCACAATGGTTAATGGACCATGATTACTCAAACTCAAAAAGATATGTTGGCTCTATTATGCAATGTATTCTTTGAAGTAAATTGCATTAGAAAAATCGCCATCAGGCCAACTCTCAATCAAAAGTTTTGCTGCACTATGTAAGGCGACAAATATACAAACGCCTGAGTTCCTGTTTGGAACGGACCTTGTCAAACAAATACGTGATATTGATGAGGCAAAAACAATTGGTTTGATGAAGCCAAGTATATCACGGCCACCTATTCGCAAACCAGGGTTTGTGTACTGAAGGTCGGATCCAGGTGCTGGACCGAGCAGGGAGAGGCCTGTGGGGCAACGAGGTTACCCACCAAGACAGAGCGGCTTCAACCCCAATATGAGCAGACAGCAGGCTTACAGGCCAACTGCAGAGGTACAGGGAACTTTTGTTTAAGGTTCTGATGCACAACCTCCTATTGGAGGTAGATTACAATTGTTTTACAATGAATGGTGCTGTATAACATGTGATATGTTTATACTAAATACTGTGTCAGGTTCTACCATTGAGTTTATCTCAGGGATAGATCCACCTCAGCAGCACAAGCCAAATAAAATGTTGGTGTTTTCTGCTCCAGAGACTGAACAGGTTAACGATGAGATTAAGAATGTATGCCAAAAAGGAGTGATTGAGAAAGCCATTACTCATCCTCAACAATTTGTGTCTAATATATTCCCCAGACCTAAGAAAGATGGGGGTTGTAGAGTAATTCTGGACCTCACTCACTTAGATTCTTCAGTTCTCTATAGACATTTTAAAATGGACACCTTCGTTACTGCAAAACAGCTGGTCTCACAAGGTTGTTATATGGCAACTATTGATTTGCAAGATGCGTATTATTCAGTGCCAATTCATGCTCATTATCGCAGGTATTGAAATTTAATTGGATGGGACAGCTGTGGCAATACAAAGCATTGCCTAATGGATTAAGTTCAGCACCTAGGCTATTTACTAAATTACTAAAACCTGTGTTGGGGCTATTGAGTGGCCCATAATCACATTGTCACGGCTTATTTACATGATATCTTAATTATCAGCAACACTAAAGAGTCAGCTGAGGAGTCAGTTGCAGTAACCAAAAATGTGTTTGAAACATTAGGATTTTTGGTCCATCCAACTAAGTCTAAATTACAGCCAACCCAAAATATTGAGTATTTGGGATTTCTTATTGATTCAGTTGATATGACAGTAACATTACCAACAGCCAAGGTTGTGGATATTGCTGATGTCTGTACTTGCCTCACACAAAAACTTTATACCTCCATCTTAAAAGTCGCTAAGGTCATTGGGAAATTGGTAGCAGTTTTCCCTGCAGTACAGTTCGGTCCTTTGCATTATCAACATTTGCAAAGAGCAAGAGAACAAGCACTAAAAGAGCATGCAGGCCATTTTGATCAGGTTATGCAGTTACCAACCACAGCTCTAGCAGAATTGCAGTGGTGGATTGTTAATGTTAGTGAAGCTACCAATAACATTTTGGTGCAGGAACCTTCAATGATTTTACAGACTGATGTAAGTGCTCTCGGATGAGGGGCTACGGACATTGAGTCTAGCTGTGGAGGTAGATGGAATGAACAAGAAGGTTTGATTCTACACACACAAGGAATTACTGGGGGCATTTTATGGGTTAAAGGCATATTGCTCCACAATGAATAATTTACACATTCAACTCCAGATTGATAACACTACGGGAGTGGCATATATTAATCATATGGGAGGAGCAAGATCAGTTTCATGTGATTGCATGGCTAATCTTATATGGCATTGGTGTATTTCGAGAAACATCTGGGTTTCAGCCATCTATCTACCAGGGGTAGACTATGTGGTGGCAGACCATAGGTCACGAAAATTTAATGACAATTTAGAATGAATGTTGAATTCTAAAGTTTTTCAAACAATTGTCACTCGATTTGGGTTGCCAGATATTGATCTGTTTGCATCCAGACTGAATCACCAGTTGCCTAAATATGTTTCATGGGAGCCAGATCCAGGAGCAGTAGCTGTGAATGCATTTTCGTTACATTGGGGGCACTCATTCTTTTATGCTTTTCCTCCATTTTGTCTGATTACGAAATGTCTAACCAAAATAGAGCGTGACTCCGCCACAGGCGTTTTGGTGGTCCCAGATTGGCCAACACAACACGGTTCCCATTGGTACTCAGAATGATGGTTCAGCCATTCATGATGATTCCCAGCTGCAGTAATTTGTTGGTGCATCCAGTTACAGGAGAAAGTCACCCATTACATGACCGTATCAATTTGTTGGTCTGCAGGTTCTGAACAGACCATTCCAAGGCTTTGGATTGTCGAACAGGACCATGGAGGTTATCACTGCAGCCTGGAGGAATAGTACTAAAAAACAATATGTGGTTCACATAAAGAAATGTGACATGTTCTGTGTACAATCAAATATATATTACCATACTGCAAGCATAAGTGATGTGTTGGAGTTCCTTGCTAAATTGCATTTTGATGAGCACTTGAGTTATAGTGCTATTAACAGTGCTCGGTGTGCTTTGTCCTCCTATTTAGGGCAGTCCTCAGGACACAACCTATTGGGGCTCATCCGTTAGTATCCCGATTTATGAGAGGAATTTTTAACAAAAACCCTCCTAAACCTAGATATACAGAAATCTGGGATATCAGTATAGTTCTCACACTGCTTTGGCAATGGGCTCCAATTACATCATTGTCTATGCAGAGATTAACTCTGAAAGTGGTTACGCTAATGGCGCTGGTTTCTGCACAACGTGTACAAACATTACAATTGTTACGAATAGATTGTATGCATTTGTCTGTAGATGACATTACATTTTATGTCTATGATTTAATCAAACAAAGCAGGCCAGGTATGGCAGGAACCAAGGTGATGTTTAAAGCATATCCTGTTGACCAAATGTTATGTGTAGTTAAACACTTAAGCTCATCACTGCTCATCAGTCACAAAAAGCCATATAAAGAGTGTCAGTACAAACTATTTCTAGATGGTTGAAACAGGTTCTCAATTATGCTGGAGTCGATACTCATGTATTTAAATCTCACTCCAACAGGGCTGCTTCAACATCCGTGGCAAAGGCTCAGGACGTGCCGCTAGACCAAATCCTCACGGCCGCAGGATGGTCTAGAGAATTGGCATTCTCACAATTTTATGATAAACCTGTACAGACAGTGCCACGGTTTGGGCATGCTGGTTTTGGGTTCCATTTACTTCATTTGCTTTGTTTATATCATTGTTTGTCATTTTCCCATGGGACAGAGGGGTTGTTACTGATTTTTGTTATTATTATTTAAAATAGTTATTGAATATTTGAAGCAATGTTCAATATATTATTTATTCACTACTGTGCCAACCGAAGCAGTTTGTCGTATGGAGTGCATCTACAGCATGAAAACACAGAGCTTTGAAATCTTCACGTAGTCACTCAAGTGACTCCGAAGTAAAATAGTAAGATTAAACGAGAACTTACCAGTTCGAAGTTTGATCCTTATTTTATGAGGAGTTACGTTGAGGGATTACATGCCCTCCGCTCCCACCCTCATAAACTAAGAGATCATCTGGTAGTTTTAGTCTTTTTAAAGCCTTACTATGTTACTTCGGCTATTTGTTTTCTGTGTTTTCACGCCGCTGCTTTGAAGTATGACGCGCATGCGCCTGACGGGGCTTCTTCACGTAATCCCTCAACGTAACTCCTCATAAAATAAGGATCAAACTTCGAACTGGTAAGTTCTCGTTTAACCTTACTATTCTTACATATCTTTGCGACATCTGCAAAATTTACCGACACCGTCAACATCCAGGCCATTTATAGAAATGGTGAAAAGTTAAGCCCCCAGCATTGTTTCCTGTGGCACACTACTTGTTACATCTTGGCAACCAGAAAAACGGCCTCCTTTCTGTTTCCTGTTAGCCTTCCTGTCTTCTCTCCACATCTAAATGCTACCTCCTGCTGCATGAGCTTCAGATTTCTGCATTTTGAATCTGCATCACATCAAATGCCTCCTGGAAATCTGACTGCAAAGGTTCCCCTTTGTCCACAGCACTAGAACTTGCTGCCTGAAAGGATACGGAAGGCAGGAAACATAATTCAATGCTGGCATTTATATCCAGAGGACTGGAATACAAAAACAGAGATGTAATGCTGAAGCTCTACAATGCGCTGGTCAGGCCACATTTGGATTTCGACCCCATATTTGAGGAAGGATATGCTGGCTCTGGATAGGGTCCAGAAGAGGTATACAAGATTAATTCCAGGCATGAGTGGGTTTGCATATGATAAGCGTTTGACAGCACAGGGACTCTACTCGCTGGAGTTTAAAGGTTGAGGGGGGACCTCATTGAAACTTACTCAATAATGATAGGCAGAGATAGAGTGGATGTGGAAAGGATGTTTCCACTGGTGGGAGAGTCTAGCACCAGAGGTCATTGCCTCAGAATCAAAGGGCGCTCTTTTAGAAAATGAGGTGAGGAAGAACTTCTTTAATCTGAGGGTAGTTAATCTGTAGAACTCATTGCCGCAGAGGGTTGTGGAGGCCAAGTCAGTGGATATTTTTAAGGTAGAGATAGACAAGTTCTTGATTAGAATGGGTGTCAAGGGTTACGGGGAGAAGGCAGGAAAATGGGATTAGGTGGCAGAGATCAGCCATGGTTGAATGGCCGAGTTGACTCGATGGGCCAAATGGCCTAATTCTACTCCTAAAATCTGTGAACGTGACCTTATGAAACTCTGCACATTTATAGCAGTACTTTGAAGACATTGGCAGGTATTTTACAGTAGAGTTGCAGTTAGCTACCTGGAATCTGAGTTTGAGTTCTGGATTATTTTTCCAGAGATGCAAGTTGCAATCGTCTCAAGGCAGCAGGGGACTTTATTTTGGAGGTTGCGGGGAGATTTGATAAAAGTATATAAAATTATGAGAGCCATAAACAAGGCAGACAGTCAGAACCCTTTTCTCAGGGTAGACATGCCCAACACGAGAGGGTTTAATTATAAGGTGAGAGTGAGAAGTTTAGTGGAGATAAAGTTTAGTTTAGAGACACAGTATGGAACCAAGCCCTTCGGCCCACCAAGTCCACACTGACCATCAATCATCATGACATTAGTTCTATCCTATACTCTAGTGACATGTTACAGAGGCCAATCAACTTACAATCACGTCTTTGAAATGTAGGAGGAAACCGGAGCACCAAGAAAAAAGCCCATGTGGTCACAGGGAGAATGTACAAACTTCGTACAGGCGGCACTCGAGGTCAGGATCGAACCCGAGTCTCTGGCGCTGTAAAGGCCGCAACTCTACTGCAGAAGAGTGAACTAGGTTTGAAGATCAAGAGATGGATACAAATTGCTGGAGTAATTTCAGCAGGGCAGGCAACATCTGTGGAGAGAAGATCAGGAGGCAATTGCAAAGCCATCTCGTGACAAAGTACCTGGCAGGTGCTGATTTAAAATGACACACATTGCCTGTTGCCAGACCCCACTAGATAGGTTTTAATTCTGCCCACAACTGGAGACGAGCCTTCTTAAAATGTGCATGGCAGCGGCATTTATTTTCAAATCGATGGCATTCTTTGCTCAAGAAGGTTGAAAAGCAGCCAAGTTGCAGAAGAGATGAAGAAGTCAAAATAGAGCAGCCCATTTATCTCCCACCAAGGGAATTCACAGCCTTCATGTCTTCATAATCTGTCACACTATATTCCTCCCAAGGGAACCTCTTCTCAGATCTGTTTTGATGTTAATAGGCAGACAAAGCCCACCTGGTCTTCTGCGGATAGGCAACTGCATTGAATCCACCTCATCCATTCCTGATGGAAGTCAGCCCGTTACCTGATTCTCAAACATGCAGAACTTCAGATGCTGGAATCCTGAGCAAAACACAAAGTGCTGGAGGAACTTACTATGCAAAGATGCAGTTCTCTGCAGAGATGCTGCCTGACCCATTGGGTAACTCCAGCACTTTGTGTTTTTTCACCTGATGTTGAGGTGCAGTTGTTAATATCCATCCCTTAGTTATGGAAAGGTGGTTTGAATAAATGTTCAGTAGGGTCAGGGCTTTACAAACCAATTTGGTGAGAAACCAATTTAGTTTTGTTTGGTTTAGAGATACAGCATGGAAACAGGCCCTGTGGCCAACCGAGTCAGCACTGACAAACGATCAACACTAGTTTTATCCTGCACTCGAGGGAACATTTACAGAAGCCAATTAAGCTACAAACCTGCATGTCTTTGCAATGTGGGAGTAAGTCAGAGCACCCGCAGAAAACCCATGCGGTCACAGGGAGAACGTGCAAACTCCATACAGACAGCACCCATAGTCACGATTAAACCCAGGGCTCTGGCGCTGTAAGGCAGCATCACTACATGTGCTCCACTGTGCCGCTGAGAAGAATGGACATTGGTGACAGTAGGTGAAAGGAGAGCAGGAGAAGTATCTTTGGTGCATTGTTCAATATTGCTCCATCATCTGGAACAATGTGAAAATCAACAAGGGCGGCATGGTGGTGCAGCAGTGGAGTTGCTGCCATACAGCGCCAGAGACCCGGGTTCGATCCTGACCATTGGCACTGTCAGTATGGAGTTTTAACTTTCTCCCCGTGACCTGTGTGGCTTTTCCCCGGGATCTCCGGTTTCCTCCCACATTCCAAAGACGTACAGGTTTGTAGGTTAATTGGCTGGGTAAAATTGTAAAAAAAAATTGTCCCTAGTGTGTGTAGGATAGTGTTAGTGTGCGGGGATCGATGGTCAGTGCGGACACGGTGGGGCGAATGGCCTGGTTCCGCGCTGTTTCTCTAAACAAAACTAAACTAAACATTTCTAAAGCACATTACCTGGAGCACATTAATGACTACAAAGCTGTGTGCTGCATCGTGACAGCAATAACATTTTTACATTTAATTGGCTGCAGTGTACTATAGATGTCGTGAGAAAGGTTAGAAAAATACTTTACAGTTTTAATTCTTTCTGCATCTGGTTGGATCTTGAACTAACGTTTACCTCTTGCTTCGGACTCACATTCTCATTATTACTGACATCTGGATTGATTGATTTAGTTCAGAGGTACAGCGTGGAAACAGGCTCTTCGGCCCACCGAGTCTACGCAGACCAGCGATCCCCGTGCACTAGCACTATCCTACACATTAGAGGCAATTGTGGAATTTTTTCCGGACAATTAACCTACAAACCCAGATGTCTTTGGTGTGGGGGGGAAAACCGGAGATCCCGGGGAAAACCCATGCAGGCCACGGGGAGAATGTACAGACTCTGTAGACAGTACCCGTAGTCAGGATTGAACCCGGGCCTCTGGCGCTGTGAGGCAGCAACTCTGCTGCTGCGCTACCGTGCCGCTCGTAAAGGTGCAGCAAATTCCCTACCGTTTACATGGTAAACGGTAGGGAATTGAAGAATACAGTTGAACAGAGGGATCTGGGAATAACCGTGCATAGTTCCTTGAAGGTGGAATCTCACATAGATAGGGTGGTAAAGAAAGCTTTTGGTATGCTAGCCTTTATAAATCAGAGCATTGAGTATAGAAGCTGGGATGTAATGTTAAAATTGTACAAGGCATTGGTGAGACCAAATCTGGAGTATGGTGTACAATTTTGGTTGCCCAATTATAGAAAGGATGTGAACAAAATAGAGAGGGTACAGAGGAGATTTACTAGAATGTTGCCTGGGTTTCAACAGCTAAGTTACAGAGATAGGTTGAATAAGTTAGGTCTTTATTCTCTGGAGTGCAGAAGGTTAAGGGGGGACTTGATAGAGGTCTTTAAAATGATGAGAGGGATAGACAGAGTTGATGTGGATAAGCTTTTCCCTTTGAGAATAGGGAAGATTCAAACAAGAGGACATGACTTTAGAATTAAGGGACAGAGGTTTAGGGGTAACATGAGGGGGAACTTCTTTACTCAGAGAGTGGTAGCTGTGTGGAATGAGCTTCCAGTGGAAGTGGTGGCGGCAGGTTCGTTGGTATCATTTAAAAATAAATTGGATAGGCATATGGATGAGAAGGGTATGGAGGGTTATGGTATGAGTGCAGGCAGGTGGGACTAAGGGAAAAAAGTTGTTCGGCATGGACTTGAAGGTCCGAGATGGCCTGTTTCCGTGCTGTAATTGTTATATGGTTATATGGTTATATGGTTATATAAAGGTCAAAGGTGACCTGCAGAGTTGGCGAGCTGGATCTCCAAGTTGTAGTAACGTCCATTGCTCAGAATTTACTAGGGATGGACTAGTCCATCAAATGGTCGCAGCAAGCAATCAAACGCATCGCAGTGTAGCAGGGGGGTTAAATAATAATGTATTAGCACTAAACTTTCTGGCAACCCTCCAGATTCAGGGACAATTTCTTCCCAGCTGTTTTCAGGCAACTGAACCATCCTACCGCAACCAGAGAATAGTCCTGAGCTACTATCTTCCTCACAGAGGACGCTCAGACGTTCTTTGATCTGACTTTACTGGCTTTATCTTGCACTTAACGTTATTCCCTTATCATGTATCTGCAAACTGCGATTGTAATCAGGCATTGTCTCTCCGCTGGCTGATTAGCACGCAACAATAGCTTTTCACTGTCCCTCAGTACATGTGGCAATAAACTGAACTGAACTCAATAGACAATAGACAATAGGTGCAGGAGTAGGCCATTCGGCCCTTCAAGCCAGCACCGCCATTCAATGTGATCATCCACAATCAGTACCCCGTTCCTGCCTTCTCCCCATATCCCCGACTCCGCTATCTTCAAGAGCCCTATCTTGCTCTCTCCTGAAATTATCCAGAGAACCAGCCTCCACTGCCATCTGAGGCTGGGAAGTCATAAGTTCATAAATTCTAGCAGCAGAATCAGGCCATTCAGCCCATCAAGTTTACGCCACCATTCAATCATGGCTGAACTATATTTCCCTCTCAACCCCATTCGTCTGTAATAACTGCTCAAATGAAACTGGGCAGTTCTCTCTCACCTGACGCTCAGTCGAAGAAGGGTCTCAACCCGTTTCTCCAGAGATGCTGCCTGACCCGTGAGTTACTACAGCTTTATGTGTCCATCTTCAGTGTAAACCAGCATCTGCAGTTCCTTCCTACACAGTTGAGTTGTTTGCTGGCAATGGCGCATTGAAACAAAACAAGATGAAATAAAGGTCCATAAACACAATTTATTCCCCACAGCATGTTTTGCAGATGCTACCTGATCTGCAGCGCATTATCTATCTTTTGTTTGGTGTTTCGTTTTATTGCCAGATGAAAAGGTACCTTTATCTCTTCCCCCGCCCCCCCTCCCCCCACTACCTGAAGTGAAATCATATACTCGATGCGTAAAAATGAACATTTCACGCACTTTTTTCTCAATGACATGTTTGCCCATGCAATGCTAAAATTGTGACTGGAAGCTAAATAATCGTTGTTGTAATATTTTTCTTTCAAATTGGAGTCTGGATGCTCTCTATATATGGAGACTGCCTGCCAGCAGCAGCCTTTCCCTGATAACGGGGGACCATGACAGAGTTGGCAGGAGAATTGCGTGAAACTAAACGCAGGCTATTACGGAGGATGGCAAAGGCAGAAGCGCTTCGAGAGCCAGAGGTCAGCTTTTAATGTTGGCCAGATGACGACCAGCTTCAGAGGCCGGTGCCTGCGTGTTGGGAGTCGTGCACTTTGCAATGGCACAACTCAGGAGCGGTAGTGACTCACAGTCCCCAAATCCTCAGATAACAGTCATGAAAGGACTCTCTAAATTCTGGCACTACCTCCAAAATTCAATGTTTCTGTGCAGTCTGTGTATAGCATATAATTAGACTCAGGAAAGACATGTGTTTTTGTTCAAATATAAACCAGCCCATTGCTATCCCTTCTTTGGTCTTAGAACGTACTGTCTCTCTCTCAGCCTGGAGCGAGTCTGATAATTTGATTCTGGCTGCTTTTTAAGTGAAAGGAAAACGTTAACATCAATGTTGGAAGGAAAGTGACCGTACAGCTACGTTAAAGCAATATTTTCTGTCAAACATTGAGCAATAATCTTACCAAGTAAATAGCTTGTTGAAAGCGACAATGTAATTGTGAATTCGCTGGCCCAAATTTATCGAGCTGGTTAGACTCTCAGTGCAGAGTGCAATCGATTTTATGTATTTATGGTGAATGAACGTTTGATACTCTGGTACCTCAATTGGAGAATGTTGCTTGCTTTACAAGAGACATTGAGATGTAAATGCAGTAAAACTTAAATTAAGGTGCATTCTAATGGGCCATATTGTGCTCAAATGTGACAGTATATTTATATATACATTATATATATTATTTTTTCTGTGACAGAAAATGGGACAGTATATATTTTGTATATTATATACAATTTTCTGTCACATTTTAGCATAATATTATGGTGGATGAATGAGCAAGCCACGCGTGGTGAATCAAAGAGATCTTTATTGTTGAAGTAAAGAGAACAACACACATGCGAATGGGGGAAGTTTGACCCGGGGCTGAATACTTATACGAGGCCACACCCCTAAACCTCGTGACAACTCCTACTCGCCATTACCCAGTCACGTGACCTACCTCCGACTGCCGAGGGTTCGCATAACAAGTGGCCTAACCACTGGGTGGCGCCACAATATGGTCCGTTAGAATGTATGCACACGCACACACAATCACATGTACACACACACACGCGCACACATACATGCACACGCAGCGCACATATACATATACATGTACATGCACAAACACATGCATGCACATGCTCACACACAAGCACACACACACTACACACACACACACACACACACACATGTACACATGCACATGCACACACACGCACACACATGTACACATGCACACACACTATATATATATATCGAAACCACCATCCGAAGTTTAACCAAATCCATGAAGCAGTGGTTTAGTAATGACTGCATTAAGTGTACTTTTCATCAGCTTAGAGTGAACGAAAAATCTTGTACTTATATAGTATGTTCCGTGACGCGTGCATTGAAAAAGGTGCTGATGCAATGTGGGGAATCATGAAGGGTAATTCTGTACAACTTGCTACCAGAAACAGGACGGAAACCACTGTCCCGATAATCTGTTTCTCCTTATGTTTCTGTTGTTTGAGGGATTAAAGCCGGCCACGACTACACCAGGGGAGCTTCCTTGCTCTTCATTAAAACAAAAAGTCGAGATTCTTCCTTTCTGTGGCACTTAAAATATGGACTAATTGGCAAGCACCAATCAATGAAGTTCTAAAACCATTGTCCCCTGACCATTTATAGGTTGACAGGGCAGGCAGCATCTATGGATAGAAGGAATGGGTGACTTTCGGGTCGAGACTCTTCTTCAGCCAGTCGCCCATTGCTTCTATCCAGAGAAGCTGCCTGTCCCGCCGAATTACTCCAGCATTTTGTGTCTATCCTCTTTGTAAACCAGCATCTACAGATCCTTCCTACACAATTTAAAGGTTGATATTATTCAAATTGAATGTGAAATCCAAAGAGAAATCAAATAATGTGTATAATATGGGAAGGTTAGGAAAACATTCCAGGGTTTAAAATGTGTGGGCAAACGGAGAGATCACTGACAACATAATTAGGGTTAAAATCAGATCGAACTTGTAGCACTTTAATTCCAAACATTAATGCAGCGTCCAAATTGAATGTCTTGAGATTTTAATTTAGTTTAGTTTAATTTATTATTGTCACATACACCAATAATAATGTTTTTTTACAGTGCAGTGAATTTCATTGAGATTTCCTTCTATTTAAAAGATGTTATATCAATACAAAGTGCTGGAGTAACTCAACGGGTCAGACAGCATCTTTGGAGAACATGGATAGGTGGCATTTCGAGTAGAGCCCCCTCTTCAGACTTTCATCCTGAGCCAAAACGTCACCTATCCGTGTTCTCCAGAGATGTTGCCTGACCCGCTGAGTTTTGCCAGCACTTTGTCTCTTATTTTGTAAACTGGCTTCTGCAGTTCCTTGTTTCTATATCAATATAACTTGTTGAATTCACAGCACGGAAACAGGCCCGTTGGCCCTCCGTGCCCGCGCCGAACAGCGATCCCCGCACACTAACACTATCCTACACACACTAGGGGCGATATTACAATTATACCAAAGCCAATTAATCTATAAAACTGCACGTCTTTGGAGTGTGGGTGGAAACCGGAGTACCCGGAGAAAACCCACGCAGGTAATGGGGAGAACGGTACAAACTCCATACAGACAAACACCCGTAGTCAGGATTAAACCTGCATCTCTGGCATTGTAAGGCGGAAAATCTACCACTGCGCCACCGGGTCATTTAGGTATTGTGAATAAAATTACGACGTTAGGGTAATTTGGTGATTTCAGCATGTGCAGTGTAATTCAATACATTGCAGATTATCTACAAACACTGGATATGTTCTTGTAGTTCACTTGGACGTCATCTGGCATCAACCGTTCCCGGAACATCATTGAACACTGGACTCAGAAGTGGGAAGTCTTTGTTTTGCTCCAGAAACATCTGGAGATATGTAAAGTAAGGGTCCTTGGAGAGAGTGTGACAACATTAGAGAGATCTTCACATGAAGGAAACAAAATGATCACAATTGCTCTCTTTCACACATCACTCTTAAAGCATCACTTTTCTGATGCTTCACTCCTTATCCATCTCCGTCCTTCATTGATAAGATTAGTTTAGTTTAGAGACACAGCGTGGAAAGAGGCCCTTAGGCTCACCGAGTCCGTGCTGACCAGCGATCACCCGTGCACGTTCTATCTTACACCCTAGGGATAATTTACAGAAGGCTATTAACCTACAAACCTGCACGTCTTTGTAATGTGGGAGGAAATTGGAGCACCCAAAGAAAACCAACATGGTCACGGGGAGAAGGTATAAACTCCATACAGACAGCACCCGTAGTCAGTATTGAACCTGGGTCTCTGGAGTTGTAAGGCAGCAACTCTACTGCTGTGCCACTGTGCCGCCTCTGATGAAATGACATCAGATTACATAGACAAATATGACAGGGATGGGCCATCCAGTTCATGTTTAAATGAAAATCTTTAAACTCAAATCAACCCATGTTCACCAACTTGCAGTCTGGAAATGTAGTTATATGAAAAAGAATCTGCAGATGCATGTTTACCAAGGAAAGACATAAACTACTGGAGTAAGCCAGCGGGTCAGGCAGTATCCCTGGAGAACATGGATAAGTGTACTTTTGGGTGGCGACTGATCCAGGCCTGTTTCTGTGGTCACAGGGAGAATGTACAACTTCTGTACAGACGGCACCCGTAGTCAGGATCGAACCCAGGTCTCTGGCGCTGTACGGTAGCTGCTCTGCCACTGTGCCATTGTATCGCCCTGGTTGTGATTATTTGGATTATACAACTTTTGTCCCTTTAATATGATCCCCCCCAATCCCCAACAGTTGTTCAGTGACAGAAAATTAGCAGCAGGCATTTGTCCTCCGTTGCATTAGTAGACAATACAAACCCTTAAGTCAATATTTACCTGATCACGGGTTAGCTTCATTACAAATCCGGTTTCTCAGTGTTATTCCATATCCCTCAATATCCTGTGTAGGAAGGAACTGCAGATGCTGGTTTATACCAAAGATAGACACAAAGTGCTGGAGTAACTCAGCGGGACAGGCAACATTTCTGGAGAAAAACGATGCGTGACCTTTCAGGTCAGAACCCTTCTTCAGACAAAGGGTATGAAGAAGGGTCCAGACTCGACACGTCACCCATCCTTTTTCTCCAGAGATGTTGCCTGACTCGCTGAGTTACTCCAGCACTTTGTGTCTTCCTTAGTATCTTGACTAAATTAAAATCAGCTCATCTCACTATTGAAAATCCCAATTGAGCCAGCATCCACAACCTTCCAGGGAATTAATTCCTGATGCACACATCCTTTGATGGAAAATGCTTCTCAGTTTCAATCCTGAACAGCCCACGTCTATTTTTAAGGACTGTGACCTCTTTCTGTGCACAGCTCCACTGGAGACTATTGTTCTCCTGAATCTATCACATGGAATCCCTTTACCATTTAAAATTGAGCCAACTTGCGATCTTCAAGGGAATGCAAGCCATATTTCGAAGCACTCTCCACACGTTTTAAGCCTTTAAATCTGGGACCATTCTACAGAATATGTTGAAGACTGGAAACAAGGAACTGTTGGACAAAAAGTGCAGGAGTAACTCAGCTAATTGTGTGGTATCCCTGGAGAACATGCATAGGTGATGTTTTCGGTCGGGACCCTTCTTCAGACTGATTATAGTGTAGGGGCGGGGGGAGAAGATTGCAACCTTCACGTGGTCCACTTTGTTTTGACTAATGCAATCAACCCGACGTGCACAAACAAATAGATCAAATAGAACAAGTTCACTTGCAACTTTAGGCTGTGCATGCCATACGCAAGTAGAAGAAGGCGGGGGGGGGGGTGGGGGGGAGAAAGTTAGCAAAGAGGAGCCGTACATAGCGTGGCAGATGGTTGAACAAAGGCCAGAGATGAATTTTTAAAAGTGAGACTATAGAATTGAAATTATTGCAAATTGTGAAGCTAGAGGAAGGAAAGTCGGTGAAGGGAGAGGGAGGGAAAGGGGGGTTGAGGAGAAATAGGTGCGAGTCAAGGGTGAGGGGAATGAAGAAAAGGGAGTGCATGGGGGAGAAAGGGGAAGGAGAGTGTGGGCGGGAATGTTATCATCTAAAATTGGAGAATTCAATGTTCATACCATTGAGTTGTGAGCTACTCAAGCCTCTCTCTCACTCCTTCTCTCAAATTAAAATGGTGGCAAAATAAAATAGTAAATTGATTCCATGCACATCAATACTCAGTCAAGATTTGTCTGTATTTAAAAGAGAAGAGTTCAAGTGCAGAAGTTGTTCATTATGGGTGAATGTATATAAATCAGAATTTAAATATTACAAGAAATATACCAGACATTTTCCAGAGAGACTTTTTAAGAAAACAAATTAAAGTTGCTTCACAATTACCACCAAATTCAGTGTCAGAAAACCAAGGATAGTTATCAGTACTTAGGAGCATGAGGCATAAGACAGAAGCTAAAAGGTCCATCAAGACAGGGGTGGATTTGAAGGTTCATAGTCTGATTCCTGGGATGTCAGGACTTTCATATGAGGAAAGACTGGATAGACTTGGCTTGTACTCGCTAGAATTTAGAAGACTGAGGGGGGATCTTATAGAATCGTACAAAATTCTTAATGGGTTGGACAGGCTAGAGGCAGGAAGATTGTACCCGATGTTGGGGAGGTCCAGAACAAGGGGTACAGTCTAAGGATAAAGGGGAATTCCTTTAGGACCGATATGAGGAAAACATTTTTCACAGAGAGAGTGGTGAATCTCTGGAATTCTCTGCCACAGAAGGTAGTTGAGGCCAGTTCATTGTCTATATTCAAGAGTGAGTTAGATGTGGCCCTTGTTGGTAAAGGGATCAGGGGGTATGGAGAGAAGGCAGGTACAGGATACTGAGTTGGATGATCAGCCATGATCATATTGAATGGTGGTGCAGGCTCGAAGGGCTGAATGGCCTACTCCTGCACCTATTTTCTATGTTTCTATAGTCAGTGCCAAGCTCAAAACTGCAGGGTAGCTGTGGCCATGGTGTGCAGTGGTAGCTTGTCTTGTCAAGGGTATAGTCTGTCCGCGTTGTAGAAATGTCAATTTATTTGGCAGAAAATTACCAATCCAGTGGAATTCAGCTGACAAAATGCAAAAGCAAGTGAAAAAAAATCAGTGCCACATTAACCAAGAAAATCCCCAAAATACTGGAGTAACCCACAGGTCAGGCAGCATCCCTGGCACACAGTCTCTCTCACTCTCTCTCACACTCTCACACTCTCTCTCACACTCTCTCTCACACTCTCTCTCACACGTTCTCACTCTCTCTCTCTCTCTCTCTCTCTCGCTCTCTCTCTCTCACTCTATCTCACCCACGCAATCTCTCTCTCTCTCTCTCTCTCTCTCTCAGATTGAGCCCCTTCTTCAATCTGATTGTAGGGGTGGGTCGGGAAACAAAGCTGGAGGAATGGAGGTGCCAATACAACATTAGCTAAGTTGTATTCAATAGCTCAAATAGCAATGCCAGATCCATCTTTGCTGCTCACTACGCACAGCTGGAGATGTAATAAACTCGATGCAGCTAAACCACTTGAAGTGTGATGAGTGCTGGTGACAATTTTCAATACATGTCCACAATGTGAAAAATTCCAAACACAAACCTCAAAGGCGATACTCAATGAGCCCAGTTTAAATAATGGCGCAGAACATTGCTGTAATTAAGAACTCCTTAAGCTTGATCCAAGTGATTGTATTGTGCCTGACTGCAGAAGTGACTTCCCACCGAAATGCCCGAAGAGCATTAACTGGGAAGCAAGTCTGCTTATATAATATACCCTTTCCCACATTCTCATCTTTTAACAGAGATCAGGGTATAGTGGAATGTCTTAGTGCATATTTAATCAGTTGCCACTCTCCTCGTTAATGGGATTCTTAAGCATTAAACCTTTGTGTTCTCTGGATGGTTGTTTCAAAGGATTTTGGATGAATTTAGTTTAGTTTAGTTCAAAGATACAGTGCAGAAACAGGTTCTTCGGCCCATTGAGGGTGGTGAATCTGTGGAATTCTTTGCCACAGACGGATGTGGAGGTAAAGTCAGTGCATATATTTAAGGCAGAGATAGATAGATTCTTGATTAGAACAGGTGTCAGAGGTTACGGGGAGAAGGCAGGAGAATGGTGTTTGGAGGGAGAGATAGATCAGCCATGATTGAATAGCAGAGTAGTCTTGATGGGCCGAATGGCCTAATTCTACTCCCATCACTTACGATTTGAGTCCACGTTAAGCAGCGATCGCCCGTACACTAACACTATCCTACACACTACAGAAAATTTTACAATCTTTACCAAAGCCAAATTAAGCTACAAACCTGTATGTCTTTGGAGTGTGGCTGGAAACCGGAGCACCCGTAGAAAACCCACAAAGTCCCAGGGAGAATGTACAAACTCTGTACTGACAGCACCTATAGTCAGGATCGAACCCGGGACTCTACCGTTACCAGCTCTGCCGCTGTGTCACCGTGCCGCCGCGATGTATAAGTATTTTCACGACTACAGATAGGATCGGGAATTGAGGGATATGGACCAAAAACAGGCAGGTTAGGGACTAGTGTAGATGGGACATGATGGTCGGCATGGGCAAGTTGGGCTGAAGGGCCCGTTTCCTCACATTATGTCCCTGTGACACAAGTGCACGAACAGCAGCGTGCTTCCAAAATTAACTTCACTAGGGAATGTCCGACGCCCAGGAAGGTTTACCACAAGGAACTGCTGGCAAAAATGAGAGCAGATCAAATACATAACCTTCCTTGGAGACATAAGGAACTGCTGATGCTGAAATCTTGAGTAAAATACAACATTGATTATCTATTCCTTCCACAGATGCTGCGAGATCCATTGTGTTAATTCAGCACTTTAACCAAAAGTATATATTTTTGTTCTAGTCTATATCTAACTATAGTAAAGAATGCCAAAGTATTTTAATTCAGAACGTAAACTACAAACATGCATAGTTTTCAGTTTTATGGTCGGACATGATGACAATCTGCAACTCGCAGTGCTAACAGAAATGCTATCATTTTTGTTTAGTTTACTTTAGAGATGCAGTGTGGAAACAGGCCCTTCGGCCTACCGCATCCATGCCGACCTGAGATCACCCCTTACACTAAGCAACACACACTAAGGACATTTTTTATAACTTACCAAAGCAAATTAACCTACAAACCTGTGCGTCTTTGGAGTGTGGGAGGAAACCAGAGCACCCAGAGAAAACCCATGCAGTCACAAGGAGAACGTACAAACTCCGTACAGACAGTACCCGTAGTCAGGATCGGACCCGGGTCTCTGGCGCTGAAAGGCAACAACTTTACCGCTGCGCCACCGTGTTTCCCCACAGGAATATTTCATTTCTGGTCCTTAGTTTGTATCCATTGAAAAATGCAATCATTAAACTGGTCGTTAATGTGTTCAGCATTAGGAATAATATTGGAAATGGTTGATAATTTTTCTGCAAAACCATGCCTTGTATTGCACCATATTTCTCCATCTTTGTATTCACTGCTCAATAACAGAACTAAAAGCTCTGGGAGCTGGCTGTCATTTTGCGACACAGAGTGTTTCGGAACATTGAGAATTCTGAAGTTACATATTTTTTCACTCTGTTCCCTCAGCCAGACTGGGTTCTGTTTGTTTGGCGTTTTGTGATTTAAAGTTAAATGCCTAGTTCCTTTCATCCCGCAGTAGAGTCAGGATTACCGCACTTCACATCAATTAGGGCCCCCCTAAGCTTATAGCACGAGGTGAAACAACACTGGACTCCATTAGAAACAATTTGGCAGCTTCATGGGAAACTGCTATCATTAAAAAAAAAAGCCTGTACACACATTGTCTTTTGTTATCTCTTCTTGGGTTAGGTTACTTCATTTATTCAGCCTAGGCGGACAATAGATGTGTCAGGAATACCAGAGTAATCCTTTAACCTCCTTCTCCTTGGAACGACACCGGAATGAGGATAAGCAACATTGGATCCTATCGATTTCCTTGAGGAATGCTGGCTATCATCTCTGAGAGCGCGGAAATTAAAAGGGAATGACTGGGATAGAATATAAGGCACAGTATCTCCACTGTGTGGGAAGGAACTGTAGATGCTGGTTTGTAACGCAGCGCTTGAGGGTCTGAGCTACAGGGAGAGGTTGAGCAGGCTGGGACTTTATTCCTTGGAGAGCAGGTGATGCGGGGTGATCTTATAGAGGTGTATAAAATCATAAGAGGAATAGATCGGGTAGATGCACAGAGTCTCTTGCCCGGAGTAGTGGAATCGAGGAAAGCAGGACATAGGTTTAAGGAGAAGGGGAAACGATTTAATAGGAATCTGAGGGGTAGCTTTTTCGCACAATGGATGGTGGGTGTGTGGAACGAGCAGCCAGAGGAGGTAGTTGAGTCTGGGACTATCGCAATGTTTAAGAAACAGATAGAAAGGTACATGGATAGGACAGGTTTGAAGGGATATGGACCAAACGCAGGCAGATGGGACTAGTGCAGCTGCGACATTGTGGCTGGTGTGGGCAAGTTGGGCCGCAGGGCCTGTTTCCATGCTGTATCACTCTATGAATCTTTGGGTCGAAAGTGATGGATTAACCCAGGGGGTCAGGCTGGGTTCCGGTCTCCCATTCCTTTTCTCCACAGATGCTGCCTGGCCCGCTGAGTTACCCCAGCATGTTGAGTCTATCTACATACAGTATCTCCAACACCTTGAAAGAATTGCAAGTCTATGGCAAATGTATTAAGACATTCTTTACAAGACTATCTGCACTTTGTAAGTCTTTGGTTATTTACTTATTACATACTTCTTATGCTAACAATTATCTGTAATAACTGAAATTAAGAAAAAGATAGGCATCATTTAACTTAACTCAAATCCATCCCAAATCTCTAAACTCAGTAAACACACAGCTATAAACAAAGTTTAAATGTAAACTGCTTTCATGCAAATTCTGCTTGAATCTCAGTAATTAAGATGTGTGCACACATGAAGGTCAGTGGGACAAAATGACTGAAAGACACCCTGCTATCATATTGCTGGTAACTCTAGAGGCCTGTTTCTTGCACATGTTGGTTTAACTGATTTGCTGGGCTCAATACTAACTAGTGCAGCCTTGCGCCACTATCTTGAAAGTTTGAAGATTGACTAAGACACAAACCGCTGGAGGAACTCCGTTGGCAGCAGCGGTAGAATTGCTGCCTTACAGCGCTTGCAGTGCCAGCGACCCGGGTTCAATCCCGGCTACGGGTGCTGTCTGTACGGAGTTTGTACGTTCTCCCCGTGACCTGCGCGGGGTTTCTCTGTGATCTTCGGTTTCCTCCCACACACCAAAGATATACTAGTGCGTAGGATCATCGGCTTGGTGTTTGTGTACATTGCCCTTAGTGTGTGTAGGATAGTGTTAATGTGCGGGGCTCGTTGTTCGGTGCGGACTCGGTGGGCCAAAGGGCCTGTTTCCACACTGAATCTCTGAAAAAACACTTTTAATCTGCTCTTGAAGCATTAGACAGTTCTTTCACTGTTGCCAACTTTCCAATCTATTATTCATCATGGATTTTAGTAACATTGATGTAACTAGTAACACCTTCGGTTTGCTTTCTTCACTTCTCCAACTCGTGAGGCTCTCTATAGCATAACAGATGACTGCCGCAGGCTCAATCTTACTGGAGAATGTCAAAAATATGACATCTTGAAGAATTGAACTGAATTTAATTATAGTCATCACACGCCAATTGTAACCACAATATGCTGGTAAGATAATGGACTGACTATACAGGTTCCAATTTATTTTTATTGCTGTGCAAAATACATTTCAATTCAAAAATGTGTACAGGATCCACCAAACCTATCCTGCTTTAATTAGTTACAAAGTGCTGGAATAATTCAATGGGTCAGTAGTAACTCTGGAGAACATGCATAAGGGACGATTCTAATCGGTGTCCCGACCTGAAACGTAATTTAGTTAGTTTAGTTTAATTTGTTGTTACATGTACTAAGGTACATAGAAACATAGAAACATAGAAAATAGGTGCAGGAGGAGGCTATTCGGCCCTTCAAGCCAGCACCGCCATTCATTGTGATCATGGCTGATCGTCCGCTATCAATAACCCGTGCCTGCCTTCTCCCCATATCCCTTGACTCCACTAGCCCCTAGAGCTCTATCCAACTCTCTCTTAAATCCATCCAGTGATTTGGCCTCCACTGCCCTCTGTGGCAGGGAATTCCATAAATTCACAACTCTCTGAGTAAAAAAGTTTTTTCTCAGCTCAGTCTTAAATGATTTGCCCTTTATTCTAAGACTGTGGCCCCTGGTTCTGGACTCACCAAATATTGGGAACATTTTTCCTGCATCTAGCTTGTCCAGTCCTTTTATAATTTTATATGTTTCTATAAGGGATCCCCTCATCCTTCTAAACTCCAGTGAATACATGCCTCGTCTTTTCAATCTTTCCTCATATGACAGTCCCGCCATCCTAGGGATCAATCTCGTGAACCTATGCTGCACTGCCTCAATCACAAGATTGTCCTTCCTCAAAATAGGAGACAAAAACTGTACACAATACTCCAGATGTGGTCTCACCAGAGCCCTATACAACTGCAGAAGAACGTCTTTACTCCTGTACTGAAGGCCAACATACTGGAGTACACGCGATGAATTGGTAATTGGTACATGTGACAATAAACTGACCTTGAAACCTTGAAACCTTGAGTTCTCCGTCTCATTCCCACACTGAGAATTCTATCCTAGGTCTCCTCCTTTGTCAGAGTGAGGCTAAATACAAATTGGAGGAACAGCATCTCATATTTTGCTTGGGCTGCTTACAACCAGTGGTATGAATATTGATTTCTCAAACTTCAAGTAACGCAGGCATTTCCTCTCTCTCCATCCCTCTCCCACTCGCACCAGGTTCAGTTTTCGGTCAAGAATCCGGTCAGAAATGTCCTTCCCCAAGAATGACCAGTGAGGGAAAGATCTGTCAGTGGTACCACTGCGGATCAGGCAGCATCTCTGGAGAAAAAGGATGGATGACATTTTGGCTAGGCTGAAGGACTTGTTTCCGAGCTGTATCTCTAAAGTCTCGAAGATAGACACAAAAATCTGGAGTAACTCAGCGGGACAGGCAGCATCTCTAGAGAGAAGGAATGGGTGGCGTTTCTGGACGATAGCCTTCTTAAGTCTAAACTCAGTGGGCCCGACAGAACATGGATAGGTGACATTTAGGGTCGGGTCCCTTTCTTTAAACTGAATCACTGAAAAGTGGTCCCGACTTTAAATGCCCCCGAGTTACTCCTGCACTTTGTGTCTATCTTTGGTATAAACCAGCATCTGCAGTTCCTTGTTTCCACTTGCTGTCAATGGTCCCTATAAGTTTGTTATCAAACTGTGCATTGTGTTACAACTCAGTAACAATCTTCAATTCCTTCTACAAGGGGTTAAAAATAAACACTGCTCCAGGATGGCCAATATTATATAAATTAGCAGCTCATTAAATGAATCTCAAATCATGAAGCAATTTGCAACAAAAATAAAGATTTTCTCCGTTCATTATTGTCAGGAAATAATGTACCACCCAGACATCGAAAGTGAGATTGTGCACAAACTGGAAAGGAGAAATCTTAATAAATGTGCAGCGCTACAGGTAGAGTTAATTGTGTGGAAACAAGGAACTGCAGGTGCTGGTTTATACAAAGCGTTGGAGTAACTGGCACTAGTAGGCACACAGTGGCACAGTGGTAGAGTAGAAAATTACTTCTAACTACAGAATTCCCAGTTGGAACTTTTACGCTTCTCATCCTCCCAACCCTCCCTCCTCTCATCATTAATGTTGATTTATAAAATGCACCCAGAAGCTCTTTTTTAGTTGACCAGTTTTCAGCACAAATGCATTGATTCTTCCTTAATTATTTAAGTTTTAGTTTTTTTTTAGTTGTTTGTCTTTTAGTTTTTGTGGAGACACGACATGGAAACAGGCCCTTCGGCCCAAAGAGTCCACGCCGACCAGCTAACACCCGTGCACTAGTTCTAAGCCATTCCAATTTTGCATCCTTCACACTAGGGGCAATTTACAGATGCCCATTAACTTACAAAGCTGCACGTCTTTGGAAAGTGGCAGCACCTGGAGAAAACGCACGCGGTCACAGGGAGAACGCACAAACTATGTGCAGTCAGCAGCCGTAGTCAGGATTGAAACTGGATCATTGATGCTGTAAGGCAGCAGCTCTACAACTGTGGTAATCTGTGACTACACTGTATGTAGTCAAGGCTTGTCGCAAAGAGAAATGACCTTTTACTCCAAAGACATACAGGTAGGTAGGTAAATTGGCTTGTTAAATGTGAAAATTGTCCCTAGTGTAGGAGAGTGTTAATATGCGGGGATCGCTGGTCGGCGAGGACCCGGTGGGCCGATGGGCCTGTTTCCCTCTAAACTCTCTCTAAACCTAATGTGAATGGTAACCATGTAAAACTGAGGACACAAGCATTTTGTTACCTGTTGTTTTGTTTTCTTGCTTCAGTCAGACACACCCAAAATGTTGCACTAACAAACATCAAACAAACCTACTCATATGACCTCACTAATTCCTGGGACAGGACCTACACAGGGAGGTAACACATCTCTTCACACAATGCTCTACACCACATCATCTGGTAGCCTTGGGTACAATCCATCCAGGTCTGATGGTTGTGGCCCTGATGTCTCTATCCACTGCTGCCCAGTGGTGACAAGTGCATTGGTGTCACCACAACAAGACCCTCTCCCAAACCCTACTGGATAAGGAGGGTTCTCCATGGACAAATGGCTGTTGACTTTGGTGTCCTGTCTGGATGTCTGCAACATTTGCCTCCAGACTTCACCCCGAAACGTCATCTATTCCTTCTCTTCAGAGATGTGGCCAGCCTCGCGGAGTTACTCCAGCATTTTGTGTCTATCTTGGGTCCCACATAATGTGAACACTTTATGCACACTTCTTCCAAACGTCATAGAGTTATACAACGTGGAAACAGGCCCTTCAGCTGAACTTGCTCACAATGACCATCATGCCCCATCTACACCAGTCCCATCTGCCTGTTTTGGGCCATATTCTTATAAACCTACCCTAATCGTGTACCTGTCTAAATGTTTCTTAAATGTTGCGATAGTCCCTGCCTCAACTACCTCATTTGGCAACTTGTTCCATACATCCACCACCCTTTCTGTAAAAATAAAGTTACCATCTCATTAAATCTTTCTCTCGTAAAGTGGTAAAAGACTCTATGCGATAAACAGATCTATTCTTCTCATGATTTTGTACACCTCTATAAGATCACCCCTCATCCTCCTGCACCCCAATAAGTAAGCTGTAGCCTACTCAACCTCTCCCTATAGCTCAGTCCCTTATGTCCTGGCTACATCCTGGTGAATTTTCGTTGAACCCTTTCAAGCTTGTCACCATCTTTCCTATAACATGGTGACCAAAACTGAGCTAAATGCTAAATTCTAAATGCCTGGTCTAAATTCCCTGATATCATAAATGCATGAGTGATAGGAGTAGAATTAGGCCATTCGGCACATCAAGTCTATTCCGCCATTTAATCATGGCTGATGTATCTTTACCTCCTAAACACATACTCCTGCCCATAACCCCTGACATCCATACTAATCAATAATCTATCTATTTTGACCTTAAAATAACTATTGACTTGGCCTCCACAGCCATCTGTGGCAGCATCTACCTTGGTTGTCTGCAACATTTGCCTCTAGACGTCAGTGTTGGGTCTGGATTATGAGAATCGAGCTGCTCAGTTCTTCCAAGCCTCTGTACCATGGCCTTTTGCTAAATTGATGTCAGAGTACCCGGAGCAGCTTGGCTATGACTGTAAGCTCACAGAAAGATTTCTCCATGCACCAACCATTTCAACGTGCATATCCATCAACAAACTCCTCCCAATCTGACAATTCTGCAGCAGACATCTGACAAGCTCAAACCTGCATTACCCATTTCCCCTGCCCTGGCAGTGTTTGCTTGTAGATTCCTATCCCAACCTTTTCTGAGCTGATTCAGCAACTCCATTTGAACAAAGGTCAGTGGTGAGATGGAAAAATTGTGATTGCTTTCAAAGTATTAGTTTCTTAGTGTTAGTTTTGGAGAAACAGTGGGGGGAACAAGCCCTTCAGCCCATTGAGTCCGTGCCGACCAGCGATCCCCGTACAGTAGCACTATCCTGCATATTAAGGACAATTCACAATTTTTACTGAAGCCCAATAACCTACAAACCTGTACGTCTTTGGAGTGGGGAAACCAGAGCTCCCAGATAAAACCCACGCGGTCACAGGGAGAGCGTACAAACTCTGTATAGACAGCACCCATGGCCAGGATCGAACTCGGGCCTCTAGCCCTGCAAGGCATCAACTCTACAGCTGCGCCACTGTGCCGCCGAAAGCAAGGAAATAGAAACTAGGAACTGCAGATGTTGGTTTACAAAAGTACTGGAGTAACTCAATGTGTCATACAGAATCTCAGGTGAACATGGACAGACTTTACTGGACTTTATCTTGCACTTCCTGCACGGTAGGCTTCCCGACGGGCTGTGGCTGTGGGCTGGGAACGCGGCTGGAGGCCGTTAACGAGGCGCCGTAGTCTCGAAGCCTCCCAGATCGCCGCGTAGAAGCCTGGGTCGGAGCCTCGTGGGTAGAAGCCCGGGTCGGCGGAGTGGCGACGGAGCCCGCGGCTGGGGCTCAGGTAGGCACCACGGAGGCGTGAAGCGGGGCGTCAACAGTGGTGGGCCTCGGTGGCGGTGAAGCGGCGGCAGAGGTGAAGCCTCGCGGTTGACGGTCGATGAGAGCGTGGAGGACCACCGTGTGGGGGGGGGGGAGGGGAAGAACAATGGAGGAACCGGCGTGGGGGTGGGGGGGAAGTGGGGGGTGGGGGACAACTTTGTCAGTGCCGTAGGTGACTGCTATTTGTGTACATTGTGTATGCAAGCAAAGAATCTCACTGTGCCTAATCACACATGACAATAAAGTATTCCTACTCCTAAATGTTATACGGTTTATTCTGTACCTGAACACTGTGCGTGTCTTGATTGTAATCGTGTATAGGGGGGTTGCACGTACGGTCATCGGGTCAAAGGCCGTGATGCACAGACCAGCTCAATCCATGTGGAGGACATGGCAGCTTCTGGCATACCCTGTTAATACATGAAACGCTTACTTTCTTACCCATTAAAAAACGCTGAATAGGTCATTTTTTGCGCTGTAAATAATTGTGGAAATCGGGGTAAGCGTGAGAGACATCTATCCTACTTCAAAATTCCAAAAGTGAGGAGAAATGATGGTAGAGAGAAGCGACAGCTGAAGGGACAACAACAGCTAAAGTGGTCCAATTCAATTCAATTCAATTCAACTTTAATGTCATTGCACAAATACAAGTATAGGTACAACAAAATGCAGTTTAGCGTCAGTTCGTAGTGATAGCAATATGGAAAAATAAATACAGAATACAGACAATGTGGACGGAGAGACTGGAGAAATCTATCGGCGGGACTCCGAGTTCAGCAGTGTGATGGTGTTATTGTAGAAGCTGTTCCTCATCCTACTAGTGCGGGACCTGAGGCTCCTGTACCGCCTCCCTGACGGTAGGAGAGCAAACAGTCCATGGTTAGGGTGTGAGGGGTCCTTGATGATCTTCCCGGCCCGCTTCAGACACCGTTTACGGTGGAGGGCATCCATGGAGGGAGCGGGGCAGCGATGATGTACTGGGCGGTTTTCACCACCCGTTGTAGTGCCTTCCTGTCTGCCACGGTGCAACTGCTGTACCATACCGTAAAGCAGGTGGTCAGGATGCTTTTGATGGTACAGCAGTAAAAGTTCGTCAGGATCTGGGGGGACAGGTGGGCTTTTTTGAGCCTCCTCTGGAAGTAAAGGCGCTGCTGTGCCTTTTTGATCAGCTTTGAGGTGTTGAGGGACCAGGACAGATCCTCCGAGATGTGTACCCCGAGGAATTTGTAGTTGGAGACCCGCTCCACCTCAGTCCCGTTTATATGGATGGGGGTGTGTCTGCCCTCTCTGTTCTTCCTAAAGTCAACAATAATTTCCTTCGTCTTCTGGGAGTTGAGGACAAGGTTATTGTTGGCACACCAGGTAGTCAGATGCTGGACCTCCTCCCTGCAGGCTGACTCGTCGTTGTCGCTGATCAGTCCTACCATCTTGGTGTCATCGGCAAATTTTATGATGGCGTTGGAGCCATACTTAGGGATGCAGTCATGGGTGAAGAGGGAGTAGAGGAGAGGGCTGAGCACACAGCCCTGTGGCACGCCGGTGTTCAGTGTTATAGTGGAGGAGGTGAGGTTGTTGACCCTAACAGACTGTGGTCTGTTAGTGAGGAAATCCAGTGTCCAATTGCAGAGGGAGGTGGAGATGCCAAGACCGCTGAGTTTGGTGATCAAGCTAGCGGGTATGACAGTGTTAAAGGCGGAGCTGAAGTCAATAAACAGCAGCCTGATGTAGGTGTTGTTGCTGTCCAGGTGGGTCAGGGCAGAGTGTAGGGCCGCCGATATGGCGTCCTCTGTAGACCTGTTTGTCCGGTAGGCAAATTGGTGGGGGTCCAGTGTGGGGGGGAGGCTGGCTTTGAGGTGAGCCAAGATCAGCCGCTCAAAGCACTTGGCGATGACAGGGATGAGTGCCACTGGCCGGTAGTCATTGAGACTCCCTGTCGCTGATTGTTTGGGCACTGGCACAATGGTAGATGTCTTGAGGCAAGTGGGGACAACACCGTGGGCCAGTGACAGATTGAAAATGTCAGTGAGGACCAGGGATAGTTGTCCAGTACATGCCCTGAGCACCCGCCTGGGGATGCCATCGGGGCCGGCAGCTTTGTTGGCGAACATTGTAAAAAATTTTAATCGCCCATGGTTCTGAGGTGGGTTTTTACATGCAAAATGAAAGTGCTTACGAAGCTAAATTTATCATTAAAAACATCTCCAGACGTAGGAGTGGAAAAGTAAGTCTTCTATCATTATACTATTGAGATGCTTATTTTGGCAAATAATAAAATGTCTTGACAGCTTAAACACCCATTCCCTTTCAATAGGATATTGTCAATTATGTCCAATTAACAATTATGCCATTCCTTGGCTTGCACCTGAGTAAAATGTAATTCAAAACCCACGTATGGTTTGCGATTTTTTTAAATGATAAATTGTGCATCAGAAGCATTTTATTTTTGTATGTAAAAACCCACTTGAGAACCATGTGTGTTTAAAAATTTTTACAGCCAGATTTATAACTTCTGGAACTTTTTAGATACCAAAGGAATCAAGAAAAAGCACAAATAATGCCTTACTGTTGATGAAATGCAGTGAGCAAATGCGATCATTCCCAATATTTTCAATCTCGATATCTGCACGACCAATGTTCCCCAGCACTTTAGCTGTTGTTGTCCCTTCAGCTCTCGCTTCTATCTACCGTCATTTCTCCTCACTTTTGGAATTCTGAAGTAGGATAAATGTCCCTCACGCTTACCCCGATTTCCATAATTATTTACAACACAAAAATTGACCATTTAGGCGGTTTTTAACGGGCTCGCTATGCTGGAAATAAAGTTCTTACCTGCAGTTCATCATGTGTCCTCCAGTTGGCGTAACGTGGCAACAGTACTGGTCACGATTCGTGACCCGACTGCCGTGCAACCTCCCTATAGTCTTTCTGCTGACTGGAAAGCACGTAACAAAAAAGCTTATCCATGTTCTCCAGAGTTGCTACTGAACCATTGAATTATTCCAGCACTTTGTAATTAATTAAAGCAGGATACGTTTGGTGGATCCAATACACTTTACTGAATTGAAATTTATTTTGCACAGCAATAAAAATAAATTGGAACCTGTATAGTCAGTCCATTATCTTACCAACATATTGTGGTTACAATTGGTGTGTGATGACTATAATTAAATTCAGTTCAGTTCTTCATTATGTCATATTTTTGACATTCTCCAGTAAGATTGAGCCTGCGGCAGTCATCTGTTGTGCTATAGAGAATTTCACAAGTTGGAGAAGTAAAGAAAGCAAACTGAAGGTATTAATGTTACCAAAATCCATGATAAATAATAGATTGGAAAGTTGGCAACAGTGAAAGAACTGCCTAATGCTTCAAGAGCAGATTAAAAACGTTTTTTTAGAGATACAGTGTGGAAACAGGCCCTTTGGCCCACCGAGTCCGCACTGAGCAGCGATCCCCGCACATTAACACTATCCTACACACACTAAGGACAATGTACACAAACACCAAGCCGATGAACCTACGCACTAGTATGTCTTTGGAGTGTGGGAGGAAACCGAAGATCTCGGAGAAAACCCATGCGGTCACGGGGAGAACGTACAAACTCTGTACTGACAGCACCGGTAGTCGGGATTGAACCCGGGTCTCCGGCGCTGCATTCGCTGTAAGGCAGCAACTCAATTGCTGCGCCACCGTGATTGTAGCCAATTGCAACAGCAAGAGAGGATGGGAAACATAACTTCTTTTCTAAAGTAAAACTTTTAAGGTAGAAATTGCTCCCATTTTTTGGTTGCAAAAGGAGAAACAAATGAGCAATTTGGAAGGAGCACGTCAAGAATATTTAATTGTCATATGTAGCGGGAATGGAACAATTAAACCCTTACCTGCTGCAGCTTTACAGGCATGTAAATACAGTTAAGTTACAAGGATGTCTGTAAGAGAGATAATAAGGCGCTGGATATCGATGTGGGGTCCTGGGAGAGCCTTGCAGTTGACCGCACAAGGTGGAGAGGTACCCTGAACCAACATCTCAAAACAGGGGATGAGGAACTGTTGAACGCTGCGGCAGACAAGCGGGCATGCAGAAAGTAGCGCAGCAAATTCAACAAACTGGAGACCACACACAAATGTGACCTTTGCGACAGAGATTGTCACTTCCGCATTTGTCTCTTCAGCCACAAGCAACGCTGCTCTAGCCGAGGTTTGGAGCAAGTAGCCAACAACTCGGATGCATCACCCATGGTCAGTCATGACCGAGGGGGGGGGGGGCCACAATTACGACAGGGTGATCGTTGATGAAATTATTTTTCCTCATCTCAGTACTAAATGGCCTACCCCTTATTTTTAAATTGTAACCACTGGTTCTGGATTCCCCCAACTTCGGGAAAAAATGTCATGCATTTAGCCTGTCCAATCCCTGAATAATTTTCTATGTTTTTATAAGATCTCCTCACATCTTTCTAAATTCCTGTGAATATAAGCCCAGACGAACCATTATAAGCCCTGTCGATCCATTAAAACAATTAATAAACTCATCGTGATGTCCATATCTTGAGGACAAATGGTCTATTCTACATTAATGATTTAGATGAAGGGACTCAAAGTAACAAAGCTGGGTGGCGATGTGAACTGTAAGGAGGATGCTATGACGATGCAGGGTTTCTTGCACAGGTTGGCTGAGTGGGCAGATGCAGTTTAATGTGGACAATGTGAGGTTATCCGCTTTGGTGGAAAGGAGGGTAGATTATTATCTGAATGGTGTCAAGTTAGGAAAAGGGGAAGTACAACGAGATCTGAGTGTCCTTGTACATCAGTCACTGAAAGTAAGCATGCAGGTGCAGCAAGGTAATGGCAAGGTAATGGCATATTGGCCTTCATAACAAGATAAGTTGAGTATAGGATCAAAGAGGTCCTTCTGCGGCTGCACAGGGCCCTGGTGAGACCACACCTGAAGTATTGTGTGCAATTTTGGTCAACAAATGTGAGGAAGGACATTCTTGCTATTGAGGGAGCGTAGAGTAGGTTCACGAGGTTAATTCCCGGGATGGCGGGACAGAAATATTTTTGAAAGAATGGAGCGACTAGGCTTTTATACACTGGAATTTAGAAGGATGGGAGGGAATCTTATTGAAACATATAAGATTATTAAGGGATTGGACCCGCTAGAGGTAGGAAACGTGTTCCCGATGTTGGGGGAGTCCAGAACCAGGGGCCACAGTTTAATAATAAGTGGTAGGCCATTTAGAATGGAGATGAGGAAAAACCTTTTTCACCCAGAGAGTTGTGAATCTGTGGATTCTCTGCCTCAGAAGGCAGTGGAGGCTGATTCTCTGGATGCTTTCAAGAGAGATTTAGATAAAGCTCTTAAAGATAGTGGAGTGAAGGGATATGGGGAAAAGGCAGGAACAGCGTACTGATTGTGGATGATCAGCCATGATTACAGTGAATGGCGGCGCTGGCTCGAAGGGCCGAATGGTTTACTCCTGCACCTATTGACTATTATCTATTTTTTCCGTGACCTGCATCTCTTTTGATCTCCTGCAATTTCTTATCACTGTGACTCCCGCTCCCTGACTCGGTCTGGAGAAGGGTCTCGACCCGAATTGTCACCCATTCCGTCTCTCCAGAGATACTGCCTGTCCCGCTGAGTTACTCCAGCATTTTTGTGTCTATCTTCGATGAACTGAACAAAAGCCGGAGGGAGGGATAATTTTAGGGGTGGATAAGTTCCAGAGATGAAAAGGAGACAAGTGGTTGTGAAAGAAGGTGACGAGAAGGTGAAATGTGAAGCCAGAGAATGCGATGGAAGTAGATAATGGAGTGGGATAGTGCGAGATCTCAACCAAGTACTGTCCCACCAACGGACTGAAGATGTGTCTGATTGGTAGCAAAATCACCTAGTGGTCATCTCCAAGAATACAAATGTCAATTGTAGTGAAAAACCTTAGGGATTGTAACATCCAGTCCTACTAATCATCAGATCTGGGTGCACATTACCGAATAGTGAAAGACCTGCATAGAGTGAATGTGGCGAGGATGTTTCCACTAGTGGGAGAGTCTAGGACTAGAGGTCACAGCCTCAGAATGAAAGGACATTCCTTTAGGGAGTAGATGAGGAGGAATTTATTTATTCAGAGGGTGGTGAAACTGCAATTTCATTTCGGAGTCACGTGAGTGACTTCGTGAAGAGCCCGCCGGCGCGCATGCTCGACATATCGTCGTAACGCGTTGCTGCGACGGCTGGCGGTGGAGCGCGCTCCTCGCCAGCCCTTCATAAGGGGCCACGGAGGTAAGTATTCTACCTTTAGTTGGTGGTCCTTGTTGTCTGATTATGTCTTGCAGCAAGGACATGGATGGGAGTTCGAAGGGCCGGAGGACGTCAGGACGAGTTCGCCGGTCAACAGTTCCGGGGCCTTTACCATCGGCAGTACCTGCAGCGCAGGCCGGGACTCAGGCGGAGATGTGGGTAAGCCCTGTGATTACAGGTCCAGATCCGCCAGCACACCACAGCTCGGAGGAGTTCGACGAGGAGGAGTGTGGTGTGCCGCCAGAGCAGGGGGACCCTGCCATGGCAGTCAGGTCGTCAGCGGGCTCGCTGGCGACCTCGAGCAGGGCACGTGCCGTTGCACGGTCTGTTCCACTCAGCCCTCCGAGAAGGGGGAGGGCAGGAGCCCAGAAGCCTAACCCTGTTAGGGCTAAGGCATTGCCTATCGCGGAGGAGCGGTCAGGTTCCAGGGCGAGACCCGGGGCGGCTGTGAGGTCCAGCCGGCACACCCCGACTCTCGACGCCGGGACGGGTCGGTCTCGTCGGGTCTCGTCACGGTCGCCGAGCCCCCCATGGATGGGTGGGCGAGACCATGCGTCGGCAACGTCCACGATGTGGGCAGCCGGCAAGACTGCGCGGGCCCCAGGCAGCCATGCTTCGGCTGGTGCCGACACCTCGCCGCAAGTGCCCTTAGTGGCAGCGGCTTCAGCTCCCGCTAAACGGAGGCGGTTGAACACGCCCGCGCAGGAATCGCGCAGTTTCGCCTCGGTGGCTGTTAGCGACAACTACCGGCACCGGCAGGGCCTCGACGAGGTGCGGGCCGATGACAGGAGCCCGGTTTTCTTTTCAGAGCCGGAGGACTCCGACCACCTGAGTGTTCAGGGTGAAGGGCGTATTGACCGTATGGAGCGGCTGCTGGAGCTCCTGCTTCAACGTCAACAACAGCAGGGCAGCAACAGGCACAGGGCGTCTTCACCAACATCTACTATCAGCCTGGAGCAGCAGGAGGAAGAGGTTCTGGTGGATCCCGTACCACCTCCGTTGGAGGTGCCAGCGGAGGAACTCTTGGATGTGGCGACCAAATTCGCGGCCCCACATACGGCTGGTCTTCCTCTAAATACAAAGCTGGCAGCCACAGTGGACTTTCTTAATAATCAGGTGCTGCAGGAAGAAGTCCTCATCCAGACTATGAGCCGTCACAAGGCTCCATCAAACTGCAACTCCCTCAACGTGCCTGTGGTCAATACGCCAATATGGGGCAATATTAGTGCGGCTATCCGTCAACAGGAGCTAAAATTGCAGCGGATCCTGAAACTCCTCACGGCCGGTATTACCGCCTTTGCGCGGTCGGTGGACGGGGACGAACTGAATTTGGACCAGGAAGATGCTCTGGCCTTATTGTGCGCGACCCAGCACGAAATCAACGGGTTTCGCAAAAACAGCATCCGCCCAGCACTCAACCCGAAGTTTGCAGGATTGTGCAAACCACCGCCGCCGCTGCCGCCCCGTCAGCTCTTTGGTGAGGACCTCTCGAAGAGAGTCAAAGAGCTTGACGAACAAGCCAAAACGGTGGGGATCATGCGCTCTCAGAGTGCCCCCACACCGTCAGGCTCAAAAGCTCCATACATTCGCTCACGAGGGTCGGCCGGTGCCTCGACGAGGACTTGCCTTCTAGCTCCACAACGACAACAGCACCAGAACCAGCACCAAGGGTCTTTTTTAGGACAGGGTCGGCAGAGACCTTTGTGGAAATCGAAGACGCCGCGCCCTCAAGCCAACCCAGCACCTCCACGGCCACCCACACGTGTCAAGGACCGCCGGTAACCACGGAGGTGAGGGGGTCTGGTTCTCTGTTTTCTCTCTGTTTAACTTCCCATGTTGGTGGTCGTTTACGGTTGTTTTTGGATGCATGGGGTAATTTTACTGGTGATGAGTATGTGTTGCGGAATATTCAGGGGCATAAAATTGAGTTTATTAATGGCGACATTCCTCCATCCCAGCACATGCCTGGTCGTACGTTCAAATTGTCTGCTGCAGAACAGGCAGCAGGTTATAAGGAAATTTTAAGTCTGGAACAGAAGGGTGTGATTGAGAAAACGGTGCATGAGCCAATTGAATTTGTTTCGAACATATTTACTAGACCTAAGAAGGATGGAGGATGTCGTGTCATTATTGATCTAACCCGTTTGAATACGTTTGTAACATATACTCATTTTAAAATGGATACGTTTGAAACAGCCAAATCATTGATTTCTCATGGCTGCTTTATGGCATGCATTGATTTGAGGGATGCATATTATTCAGTATCCATCCAGAAATATGATAGAAGGTTTTTGAAATTTATCTGGATGGGGCAACTTTGGCAGTATAAGGCTTTGCCTAATGGGCTCACTACAGCCCCTAGATTGTTCACTAAATTGGTGAAGCCAATCATGGCTTATTTGAGACAACGACATCATATAGTTATGGCCTATTTAGATGATGTCTTTCTTGTGGGCCACACCCTGCAATTGGCTGAACAGGGTGCTGCAGCTGCTGTCAATATATTTCAACAATTAGGATTCATTGTCCATCCAGAGAAATCGAAGTTCTGCCCTGCCCAGGTAATTAATTACCTAGGGTTCACGGTGAACTCAATGAGCATGAGGATAACTATACCAATTAACAAAATTGAGGAAGTCACTAAGGTGTGCAGAGATTTAATTGGCACCAATATACCATCGATTCGGCATACAGCCACAGTAATTGGCAAGCTAGTGGCTTTGTTTCCGGCAGCACGATATGGACCTTTGCATTATCAGAATTTGCAAAGAGCTAAAATTACTGCGTTAAAACGGAACGCTGGTCATTACGATCGATCAATGCAGCTGCCGTCCGAAGCGATAACTGAGTTGCAATGGTGGGTGTGTCACATTAGCAACTCATTTAAGCCTGTCAGGGAGGCTAATCCGGTGGTATATTTACAGACTGATGCAAGCTCCAATGGCTGGGGAGCTACTGATAATTGCTCTAGTTGTGGGGGCAGATGGGACACCCTTGAGGCATCGATGTTGTTGACTCAAGGGATTAACTATTTGGAGTTGCTGGCAGCATTCCACGGACTTCGTGCATATTGTTCCAAGCTTGTTGGAGCACACGTCCGTCTCCAAATAGACAACACCACAGCTGTGGCATATTTAAACCATATGGGTGGTACCAGGTCAGTTTCGTGTGACAAATTGGCTAACTCAATTTGGCTCTGGTGTATTCAAAGAGACATTTGGATTTCAGCTACCTATTTGCCAGGTGAGCTTAATACTGTGGCGGACACCAGGTCACGCAAATTTAATGACAACATTGAATGGATGTTGCATCCTGAGATTTTTTCTAAAGTCACAGCCAAATTTGGTAAACCGGACATTGACCTTTTTGCGTCACGGTTGAACCATCAGGTACCAGCCTACGTTTCATGGGAACCAGATCCTGGGGCAATAGTGCTAGATGCATTCTCGCTGGACTGGGGGAATTGGTTTTTCTATGCCTTCCCTCCGTTTTGCCTCATCAGTCGGGTATTGCGAAAGATTCAGGCAGATGCTGCCAAGGGCATCCTTATTATACCCGACTGGCCCACACAGCCTTGGTATCCGGTGGTCTTTGACATGCTCAACGAACCTTGGGTCCTTTTGAAGGGTTGCCCACAATTGGTTACTCACCCTGTCTCAGGGGAGCCACATCCCTGCCATGGCTATTTAAATTTGTTGGCTTGCAGGTTCTGAACAGGCCGTTAGTCCAATACGGCCTCTCGGCTCGGACCATGGATACCATCGGGGCGTCGTGTCGAGAGTCCACAAGGCGAAGATACCGCTCGCATATTAAGAAGTGGGAAGCCTACTGCAGCCGCTCTCGCATCACGTACGATGACGTGACAATAACCGACGTCCTGGAATTCCTCGCGGGGTTGCACCATGATGAACACTTAAGTTACAGTGCCATCAACAGCGCCAGAAGTGCGCTATCATTCTACCTCAAGATTGGGGTAGGATCCAACAGGCTAGTGTCCAGACTCATGCGGGGTATATTCAATATGAATCCGCCTACACCACGCTATAATATCACCTGGGATGTCAGGGACGTATTAACCCTGCTCAGGACGTGGTCTCCCATGGAAGGGCTCCAACTGGACCAACTCACCATGAAGCTGGTGATGTTACTAGCGCTGACTTCAGCTCAGAGGGTACAGACACTACACAAACTTCGTGTCGACAGAATGACATCTACCCCTACAGAAGTAGTCTTTTTCATTGACGAGCTACTAAAGCAGCATAGACCTGGGTGCACAGGGCTGCAGCTGAAGTTCCCGGCATACCCCGCAGATGCTAGGCTATGTTTAGCCTCACATATCCGCCACTATGTCAAGGTGACGGCACGCATCAGAGGAATGGAGAGATACCTGCTTGTCACTCATAAGAGACCTCATCATCGAGTGACAGTCCAGACGATATCCAGGTGGCTTCGAGTCGTCTTGGGTAAGTCAGGTATCGACATTAATGTGTTCAAGTCTCATTCCACCAGGGCTGCATCGACGTCAGCGGCGAGGGTCATGGAGGTGCCCATGGACCAAATTCTCGCCACAGCAGGATGGGCGAATGAAGCTGTGTTCCAGCGTTTTTATAACAAGCCTGTTGCTGCTCCTCTACAGTTCGCAGAAGCCGTGCTGAATGCAGGTCAAGAACGTGGAGATGTCCCCGCATGAGGGGTTTTGATTTGTTATTAATAAATTTGCTCTTGTTTTGCAGTATGAACTATTGAGCAAGTTTGTTCCTCCCATCCATCCCTGGTAGTGGTGTGTCAGCATGGACGTGGTCCAGGGCATGTAATCACAGAAGCTTTGAAGTCTTCACGAAGTCACTCACGTGACTCCGAAATGAAATAGTAAGATTGAACGAGAACTTACCAGTTCGAAGGTTGATCTTTATTTTATGAGGAGTCGAAGTGAGGGATTTCGTGCCCTCCTCGCCCAACCCTCGATCACCTTCATCTGGTAATCTTAGTCAATTCAATTATACTATGCGAAGTCATTTCTATTGTTGGTTCTGTGATTCCACGCCGCTACTTTGAAGTATGTCGAGCATGCGCGCCGGCGGGCTCTTCACGAAATCCCTCACTTCGACTCCTCATAAAATAAAGATCAACCTTCGAACTGGTAAGTTCTCGTTCAATCTTACTATTCTTTGCCACAGAAGGCTGTGGAGGCCAAGTCAATGGTTATTTTTTAGGCTAGATATATAGATTCTTTATTAGTACGGGTGTCAGGGGTTATGGGGAGAAGGCAGGAGAATGGGGTTAGGAGGGGAAAATAGATCAGCCATGATTGATTGGCGGAGTAGACTTGATGGGCCGAATGGTTTAATTCTGCTCCTATCACATGACCACATCACATATATATCAGATGGCGGACTGCAGGCGTGGGGCGCCATTGTGCGTGGCTGCTCTGCCTGGAATCCGTCCTTTCACCCTTTTTTATTTTTATTTTTAGTCCTGTTAGATCAAAATGTTTGTTGTAGGTCTTCTTTTATGTGGTGGGCGGGGGGAGGGGAAGGGGGAAACTTTATTTCTGCGCTTCTCCTCCGAATCGCATCTTCGACCTCTCCGTGCGGCCTACCATCGAACTGGAGCGGCGTTTCCTGCTGGGACTACAGCTTCGGCGGCGGCACAGTGCTGGGATACCAACACGGAGCGGGTGATTCCTTACCGGGTCGCCATGCGGTGAGCTCCGGAGTGCTTTGACCGCCGACCCCACATCGCAGAGCTATGGCTGCGGGCGTCCAGCCGCGGGCGGCGCTAGATTTAAAACACCGTGGAGCCTGGGATCCGAGATCGCCAGAGTTGGAGCTCCAAACCAGCGCGGGCATGACGTCGGGCGCCGCGGTGTCCGGGGAGGGAGCGGCCGCTCCAGACATCTCCATGCAGCTGAGGACTTTTCACCCAACGCCGGTGTTCTATCTTCGCGGCAGGTTGGCCTACAACATCAGGCCACCGTTGGGGCAACTGGCTGCAGAGGCCTCAAATAGGCCCCGACCTCGGGTGGACTAGGAGGAGGAGGAGGACTAAACTTTATGGTGCCTTCCATCACAGTGGAAAGTGTGGATTCTGCTGTGGGGGGATGTTCATGTTTAATCCTATGGTGTATTGTGTCATTTTTCTTCTTTTTTATTTTATATGGATGAATGGTCATCTAATTTTTTTTTCTCTGTAAAGCACTTCAACATGATTTGATTTAAAAGTGCTATGTAAATAAAAATTACTTTCTTACTTATGACATGCAGATGCAGCAGGGAAGAGGCGAGGGGGGGAGGGGGTTCAAATGGGGTGAAGGAGGAGGGTGCTTGGGATGTGGGAATCCAATGAATAAACAAATATATATTTTTGCTTACATTTATGGATTAAACAAATGAGAAACTACTTTTGGTTCCATATGTAGGAAGGAGCTGCAGATGCTTGTTTACACCGAAGATAGGCCACAAATTGTTGGAGTAACTCAGCGGGTCAGGCAGCATTTCTGGAGGAAAGGAATAGGTGACGTTTTGGGTCTGGAGAAGGATCTTGACCTGAAACGTCACTTATTCCTTTTCTCCAGGGATGCTGCCTGACCCTATGAATTACCCCGTCATTTTGTGCCTATCTTTGGAAGAAACGCTGTGACTCGCAAGGAGCATGTCTGCATCTTAATGAGCCAACTTTAACATGAACAGAAAAATGCCCAAAGGTGCTAAACATTGTGCTCGCACAATGATCTCCACTGTCAGATAAGATGATAAAGATTGCTTGAAACGCGCTGAGATATCCATTCCCCAATCTATGTGCAATGGAAAGTGTTTACATTCTTATGGTGGTGAGTTCACCTCGTTTGCAAATTATATTTCTCTTGTGCAAATTGCTTTGAAGTTACTGTCATTGTCCAAAAGAGAAAGTAATAGTTGAGAGCAGGTTAACACGACGACCTTTCTTTAGATAACTGGAGGGATAACACTCACAGAATCGACAAAGGAACAAACCTTGGGTTTAAAAATGACTGCATCAAAGGTGATAAGATCTTCAATGAGCAGTTGCAGCAGCAGCAATGATGCGATTCCCATCGTGCCAGAAGGGTAGGGATCTGAATTTTACGGACTATCGCGAATTCCATCTGAACAGTTTTTTCGAAAACATCCACCATACCACACAGCCTGCGATTATTCTTGTTCAAGACCTCCATCAGAATAAAACTTGGCACAGGCTTGCGGTTTTACCCTACTTAGACGTGAATGCTCTTGGTTTGCACATTTCAGCAAACTATTGTTGATTCTCTCTGATTTCAGCTCCTGATATCGCTGCTTGCAGCATTGCCTCATATTTTTGGATTGTAAGCAAAATAACCCTGGCAGTTTGTCAGTGTCTTTTCTGTCTTAGTTATGCCCAAAAACTGGATGATTCCCCCCCCCCCCCGCCCCCCCCCCCCCCCATCTCCAGGGGACATTATCACTTGTGAGACCAGTGGACCGCTCGTAATTTTTGGAAAACTGTACTTCTACTCAAAATTAGTCTAATGGCTGTTGAGACCCATTCAAGCATTTTAATGTCCACGACGCTGATATGTGATAGCGGAAAGATTGCCTTGTCATAACCCCCAGTACAATTAGTCAGGGCCAATCTGCTGATGGATTCGCTTTCATGTTTGTAACACACCCTGCTATCATTTCAGTGCAGTCAGCACTTTTTGAACCAAAGCCTAATTCACCCTCAGGCCCTTCAATATTTTTTATCAGTTCGACTGGATCTCGACCCTGCTGGAATAAAGAGCACTGGGCTGGTGGTCCGTACAGGCACACGCACCAAAGTTCAAAGGCCACGCAGAAACTGCACTTTAAATTAACTACAGTATGTTCAATCTTAGAAGATCGACACAAAATGCTGGAGTAGCTCGGCGGGACAGGCAGCATCTCTGGATAGAAGGAATGGATGACCCATTCTTTCTCTCCAGAGATGCTGCCAGTCCTGCTGAGTTACTCCAGCACTTTGTGTCTATCTTCGGTGTAAACCAGCATCTGCAGTTCCTTCCTGCACGAATGTTCAATCTTAAACTCTTTCCAGAATCATGAATTTTCACAGCAAGGAATAAGTCCATAAGTTATAGGAGCAGAAATAGGCTGTTTTCCCATCAAGTCTGCTTTGCCATTCAATCATGGCTGATCTGTCTTTCCCTCTCAACCCCATTCTCCTGCTTTCTTCCCACACCTGCACTAATGAAGAATTTCAATAATGCTGCATATTGTGCCTGTGCTGGATCAGCTTTCGCCCCATAACCCATAATTGGCACAGTGGCACAGCTGGTAGGGCTGCTGCCTCATAGCACCAGAGACCCAGGTGCGATCCAGACCTCTGCTGCTAATTGTGTGGAGTTTGCACGTTCTTCCTAGGACAATGTGAGTTTTGCTCCCGGTGCTCTGGTTTCAAAGTTGTTTTTAAAATTTTTTAATTTATTATTATTTAAAAAATATATATCTTTATTTATTAGAGGTACCGTAAGTTACATCAGTGTACATCCCTTATATTGTATTACAGTCATTGTACCCCTTAATTTTTTTAAGGCTTTTTTTTTCATCTAATTCTAGATGAATGCTTAAATAAACACCCAAACACGGAAAAATTAATATCATACATTTATAATATTTTATTAGAAAATGATATATCCAATACGGAAAAGTACAGACAACTATCGGAAAATGAAATAGGTGAAACAATTGAATCTGATATCTGGGATGAAAGTTTACGATATATACATAATTGTTCATTAAATTCTAGACACTCTCTGATACAATTCAAAGTTTTACATAGATTGCATTTTTCAAAATCTAAATTACATAGAATATTTTCTAATGTATCTCCTATATGTGACAAATGCCAATACCCAGAAGCTAATTTAACACATTCTTTTACAACTTGTATAAAAATTACGAATTTTTGGTTGGAAATATTTAAGGTAATCTCGAATGTTGTAAATAAGAATCTAGTTCCAGACCCAAAATTAATAATATTGGGAATATTGGAAAGGGATCAATTAGTCACGACAGCACAAAGAACTTTCATAGATTATAGTTTAATAATTGGTAAAAAATTAATTTTACAATTTTGGAAAGGCCCCATACCCCCTACAATCAAATTGTGGATTTCAGGAATGGCGGAGACTTTACACTTGGAAAAGTACAGACAACTATCGGAAAATGAAATAGGTGAAACAATTGAATCTGATATCTGGGATGAAAGTTTACGATATATACATAATTGTTCATTAAATTCTAGACACTCTCTGATACAATTCAAAGTTTTACATAGATTGCATTTTTCAAAATCTAAATTACATAGAATATTTTCTAATGTATCTCCTATATGTGACAAATGCCAATACCCAGAAGCTAATTTAACACATTCTTTTACAACTTGTATAAAAATTACGAATTTTTGGTTGGAAATATTTAAGGTAATCTCGAATGTTGTAAATAAGAATCTAGTTCCAGACCCAAAATTAATAATATTGGGAATATTGGAAAGGGATCAATTAGTCACGACAGCACAAAGAACTTTCATAGATTATAGTTTAATAATTGGTAAAAAATTAATTTTACAATTTTGGAAAGGCCCCATACCCCCTACAATCAAATTGTGGATTTCAGGAATGGCGGAGACTTTACACTTGGAAAGAATAACACTTGCACTTTTAGGCAAGTTAGACCAATTTAATGTGATTTGGTCTCCATTCCTTGAATATCTTAAGGGATCAATATGACTCGGTTTGTGGACCTGATCGAGACCTGAACGAAGGATTGGACGAAGAATAATACATTATTGATCACGGATATATCATTATATAAATAATGTTTGTATAATATACCACTGTTATTTTATTTACTTTTTTCTTTTGGTTATTTTATAACTATCTTTATGTTAATCATTTTTCACACTTTCCTACTTTTCACTATATAAAAAAAACTATAATAAAATGTTTAGAAGTATATATAAGAAAACATGGTAATTATTACCTATCTCTTTATCAAGAACGTTGTTTTAATATGTACTTATACTTGTACTTATACTTGTACTTATACTTCTAATAAAAAATATTCAACAAAAAAAAAAAAAAAATGTTTTAAGGCTTTAAAAAAAAGAGAAAAGAGAGAGAAATAAAAGCAAAGAAAGTAGAAGAGTGAAAAAGAGACGTGAAAGTGCAAAAGCGTGACACAGGGAAAGGAAACCCTTGAAGAGTTAGAGACCGGAGAGATTAAGAGATAGACCCTGGAGAGGATAAAAAAAGAAAAAGGGAAAGAAAGAGAAAGAAAGAAGAAAAGCCAGTTACTTTATTATAAACATCTCGCTAAAGGAATCTACCAACTCGACAGTTTTTCTTCCCCCTTTACCAAGACCCGACACCGGTACTTTTTTGAGGTATTCTTGCACCTTATCCTTGTAGTAGATTTATAAATGCAGACCACGTCTTATAGAAACTGTCTGATTTTCCTGCTAGTCGGAGTCTCATATCTTCCAAGTGTAGTGTTTCGAACATAGTTGAAATCTACATATTAACTGTTGGTATAGGAGTATTTTTCCAGAATTTTAAGATTTGTTTTTTTCCAATTATTTAGCCATATTCAAATAGAGTCTTTTGAAACACATTTAATTCAGGGCTATCTTCCGATATCTCGAAGATAATCCAGTCTGCTTTTGGAGTCAGTTTTATTTTTAATATTTTTGTGAAAATTTCAAAAATTCCAGTCCAAAATGTTTGAATTTTTGTACAAAAGACAAATGAGTGCGCTATATTAGCTTCTTGACATTGACATTTATCACATATAGGTGAGACGTTGGGAAACAGTTTACTTATTTTAGTTTTTGAATAGTATAATCTGCATAAGATTTTAAATTGTATTAAGGTGTGTCTTACATTAATTGAACACTTATGCACATTTAATAAATATTCTTCCCACCTTTCTTTGGGAATTTCTATACTTAATTATTTTTCCCAGTCTCTCCTGATACCTTCTGTTGTTGGTATTTCTGCATTTAGAATAATATTATATATATATGATATTAGGTTTGATGATTCCTCCTTTGTATTCATTACTTCTTCCAGTAAGTCTGGAGGCATATTGTGATAGTCTTGTGGGTATTTTTTCAGATAGTCACAGATTTGGAAATATTTAAAATACTGATTGTTTCCCAAATTGTATTTTAGTTGTATTTGTTTAAATGATAATAGTTTTCCCAATTCATACACATCTCCGAAGATTTTAATTCCAGCTCTTTCCCATTGTATAAATGCATTATCTATAGTTGAAGGTTTAAATGAGGGATTTTTACCGATAGGAGATAAGAGAGATACATTTCTTAAATTTAAATTGTGTTTTATTTGTTTCCAAATTATAATTGTACTGTACATAATTGGATTATTGTTGTAATTTGTTTTATTCATCGATGTTGGAGAGAGAAGGACTGCTCCAATATTGTAAGAAGAGCAATCCTCTTTCTCCATAATCATCCAATCCAGTTGCTGGGGAGAGTTATCCAGCAATTGGGTCATGTTTCTGATATTTACAGACTAGTAGTAATACATAAAGTTGGGGAGTGCTAATCCCGCTACTACTTTGGGTTTATTCAGATGAGCTCTTTGTAGTCTGTGGGATTTATAATCCCAAATAAAATTTGTGATATCTGAGTCCAGTTTAAAAAAAAAATTGGGGTATAGATTGGAACAGGTATAATATTTGTGGTAGAAAAATCATTTTTATGGCACTTATTTGGCCTATTTAGGAAGCATTTTCCAAAATTTAATCAAGTTATATAGTTTCTTAAGTAGAGGGTTATAATTTTCGTCAAACATATCTTGATATCTTCTAGTAATTACGATGCCCAAGTATTTAAATTTTTCCGTAGCTATTTTGAAAGGAAACTGTAAAAGATGCGTAGAGTTTTTCGGTTTTATTGACATAATTTCACTTTTATTCCAATTTAATCTATATCCTGAGAATGATCCAAAGTCCTCTATTAATTTTTAAATATTTGGTATAGTAATATGAGGTTTTGTGATGTACAATAGTACATCGTCAGCGTATAATGATATTTTATTGTTCAAATATTTTGTTTTATATCCACGGATATTCGGGTGAATTCTAATTTTTTCCGCTAGGGGTTCAATTATGAGAGCAAATAACAACGGTGATGATGAACATCCTTGTCTATTACTCCTTGACAATTGAAATTTCGTAGGTTAATTATTGTTATTTTAATATTCTGCCCGTTGGCTTATTATATAGTAATTTAATCCATAGAATAAAGTTCTCTCCCAGTTGAAATTCTTGCAATACCCTGACCATATATTCCCATTCGACCTGATCGAATGCTTTCTCTGCATCCAACGATATGATTGATAGTTTTTGATCTTCCGTTTGGTGTGAATGGATTATATTGAGCAGACGTCTCAAATTATTAAATGATTGTCTCTTAGGGATAAACCCCGTTTGATCTGAATGTATTAATTTACTAGCATATTTACTTAGACTTCTAGCTAGTATTTTCGCTAATATTTTTTGATCTGTGTTTAACAATGCAATAGCTCTGTATGATCCAGGTTCTTCCACATCTTTATCTTTCTTAAGTATTAGTGTGATCGTGGATTCTGCTAGTGTTTCAGGTAGTATTTGTTCTTTGAAGGCATAAGTATACATTTTCTGTAGGCGAGGAGTAAATATGTCATAAAAACTTTTATAGAATTCATTACTAAATCCGTCGGGACCTGGTGTTTTTCCATTTTTTAATGAGATTATTGTTTCTTCTATTTCCTTATTTGAGATTTGTGCTCCCAATTCCTCTTGTTCCTGCAACTCTAATTTAGGAAGGTTACAATTATCCAAGAACTCTGTAACTTTGTTGGTGTCCATTATCATTTTAGATGTATACAGATTCTCATAAAATTGTGCAAATCTTTTATTAATATCACTCGGCAAGATCAATATTTGCCCTTTGTCTGATTTAATCTTTAAAATTGTGTGATCCTTTTTTCGTTTTTTTAACTGACGTGCCAGAAGTTTGTGGGGCTTATCCCCAAATTCAATGTGTTCCTGTCTTGTAATTTGTAATAATCTTATGATTTTCTCTGATAATAATTTTTTTTATTTGAATTTCAGTATTATTATTCTATTATGTTTATCCGTGGTGGGGTCTTTAGCGTTTTCTATGTCCAGTTGTCTAATTTGTTCTTCTAACAGTCTTTGTTCATTCTTATTTTTCTTATTTTGAAAAGCTTGGTATGAAATTATCACGCCTCCAATAAATGCTTTCAAAGATTCCCATAATAGTGTAGGTGATATATCTGGCGTGTCGTTTATTTAAAAAAAAGGTCCATTTGCTCTTTTAAATATATACTGCCTTGCGGGTCTTTTAAAATTTGTGGATTGTACCGCCAAAACGGTTTGTTCTTAGTTATTCCTTCCATTTTTAGAAAAAAAGTTATTGGGGAGCAATCTGAGATCATATTTGTGTGGTATTTTAGTTTAGAAGTGTGGGGTATTAGTTTTGTATCCACCAGGAAATAATCTATTCGTGAATGTGTCTTGTGTACCGTAGAATAGAACGAGTAATCCCTGCCGGTCGGATTTGCAATCCTCCAGACATCTGTTATGTTTGTGTTTTTTATATATGTGTTTAGAAGTTCGCTAGTTTTGGATTTCGTAATACCTCTCTGTTTTTGATTGGATTTAACTAAGTAAGTGTCTAAAACAGTTAAAATCTCTGCCGATTATGACATTTTGGTAGTTATATTCTGCAATTATATTCAAGGTTGTATTGAAAAAGTGCGGGTTGTCTAAGTTGGGCGCATATATGTTTACCAAGGTAATTGGGGCAGCATGGATCTCCCCGGTAACTATCAAATATCTCCCATCCTTATCTGTCAAGGTAGTTTTGTGTTTAAATGGAATGCCTTTGCGAATAATAACGTTCCTCTAGATTTCGACGAGTATGACAAGTGAAAAGTTTGTCCTATCCAGTTTGCCCTTAATCTAGCTTGATCTTGAAGTTTAAGATGGGTCTCTTGTAAGAAAGCAATATCTGTGTTGTATGATTTCAGCTGAGCTAGAATCTTACCCCTTTTAATGCGTCCGTTAACACCCCTAACAGTCCAACTACAAAATGAGATTCCTTCCAGTTTATTTTGGTTATCGTCTTGCATTTTGAATAGATTTATTACCTGTGTGTCTTGTGGTGCATTCGTACCTCAGGTCTTTAGATATAGGGGGATCATTTACCCTACAAAGTTCAGTTAGTAGATTCCCTTTGTGATAGTCCTTGAATAAAAAAAACACACTTGTGACTAAATGTGAAAATGATTTTAAAAAACTAATACGTGAAAATACAGTGTCCGAGCTTGTCGGCACTGTAACAAGTGACCCACCTGTAGCTGGGAAAAAGCATTTTATTGACTTCCGTTGTCGATATAAAACAAACAATAGCTCCCCTCCCTCGATTAATCATAACATACTGGAATGGGACCGGTTTAAAAATCAGATGTATAGTACCCATTTACAGTATATATGTCCATTTCCTCGGTATTTCCAGATATAACTATCATTTTTATCTACTAAGTGTTAAGCGGATATTTTAACCCCAGAAATCATCAACTGTTGGTTGAAGGGGTTAACCTATTTCTGGCTCCTGGAACTGAGCCAGGAGCCCACCTCTACCCCTCACGCCCCGGTTATAAATCTACTTGAGAATTATTAGGTTAAATTAAAATGTTAATTTGAAAATCCCCATTTCTGCATTTCTGATTAGCATTCATTACTATTTCTATGGTAATATTCTATGTTAATAATGTTAAGGATGTTAATTCTATACCATTTAGGTTATTCATTAGATTTCATATACAACAGTAATAGCTAAGCCCACAGTCTGTTAATGAGGTCTTCTTTTCGGTGGTTATCTTTTTCCAGCTTCTCGTGAAACAGAGTGTGTCCTTGAGCTAGCATTCCGCCGATAAGACGTCTAGACAAAGTTCCTTCTTCTGGCAGTACGCCACCATTCTGGGTGCAATAGTAAAGAGAGAGAGTCCAAAATGTCCAACCTTTCCAGCTAGTCCTTCTGTTCCACGATGGTTAGAGCATATTTGTATGCCTCCTCGGGATTTGTGAACGATTTTTGCTGTTCCTTGTAGGTGATGCGCATTCTGGCTGGATAGTAAACACCATATCTGACCTCCTTATGTCCTTGGAGAGCCTGCTTTGCCTTAGAGAACTGATTTCGCTTTTGCATAATTTCATAAGGGTAGTCCCTGAAGATTTTAAAAGTAATTACACCATACATCACAGGCACACCATATTTGATATTCCTCATAACCTCTTCCACATCAGCAATGTCCCGGAACTTCACAATAATCTGTCGTGTACGTTCTGAGCCATCCTGAGATTTGTGTTTGAAATTAGGAACTCGGTGTGCTACTTCAATTTTTGGTAGGTTAGGGAGCTTAAGAGCTTCTTTAATTAATCCCGCAGCGAACTCGCAAATGTTATCTCTTTCGGCTCCCTCTGGTACACCAAGTAATTTTAGATTATGACGTCTCGAACGAGCCTCGAGATCCAGACATTTGCCTGAAACTTTAGCCAGCTGAGTCGCCATCCGTCGTGTAGCAAGGTCTTGTTCTGACCTCACCTTCTTCATCTCCTCCACCATTCTTGCCATCTCATCCTCCATCTCGTGCATTGTTAACATACAGGTTGATACAGTGTCCAGCACAGCGCCGAACCTCTTCGTGGTTTCTTCTTCACCCTTATCAATTCTCTCCGATAGTTCATCTCTCACATCGTCAATTCGTTTATTAATAGTGCCAATCGAATCCTTCACACTCAATAACATTCTGATTACAAGAAGTCATATTTAGCGTCAGCTTTTCTATCTTTTCCATCATCACTCCCATCATCTGTTCCATCTTTTTTCCATCCACCTTTACATCTGTCAGTTCACTTACCGAAAGCTTTAATTCTTCAAATTCTTTGTCCTTGGCCAAATCTGTTTTAGATCTTGTAGTCATATCGAAAAGCACCTTTTCTTCAGAAGCCACCCCAATGTATGAAGTTCTTCAGGCTTCGCCTGGCTTCCCCAGGAGTGTTTTGTAACTGTACTGTTCTCTGAGCGCTTTTACCAGGGGAAGAATTTTTCAGTTAAAATGCTTTAAGCCTCCATTAAATTCACAGCGCTTACTGATGATGTCATCAGCACGACGGCCAGAGGCTCCGGTAAGTTTTTAAAATAGGTCCCGACCTGTAGACCCGGTTTTTATGCAAAAAATTGTGAATTTTAGGGAGTGGAGCTATGTGCAGCATCTGTTAAGATAACATGGTGCCACCGGAAGTCTGGTCTCAAAGTTATTTTCACATCTGTCATTCATATGTTCTTTGTACCTTGTCATACCTCTAATATCCCTCTCCCCTGACTCCCAGTCTGACAAAGGGTCTCGACCCAAACCATCACCTATGCCTTTTTTCCAGAAGTGCTGCCTGACCGCTGAGTTACTCATGTCTTTGGTGTAAACCAGCATATGCAGTTCCTTCTTATACATAGAACTAGTGTGATTGGGGGATTAATGGTCAGCGTGGATGGTGGGCTAAAGAGCATGTTTTTGTTTTTGTTTTCATGCTGTACTCTAAACTACATTAGATTCTTTGTCACGTAAGGTTGTGGGGAAAAGGTCAGGTTTCCCCCGATCCCCCCCCTCCCCCGCACCCTCCACATAAAACATACCACAAGACATCAAAAAACATTCAAGACATACTTAAGATAATAAAAACAGAGAAGGGACAAGACAGACTGCTGGCGAGGCAGTGGATATATTTAAGGCAGAGATAGATTCTTGATTAGTACGGGTGTCAGAGGTTATGGGGAGTAGGAAGGAGAATGGAGTTAGAAGGGAGAGGTAGATTAGCCATGATTGAATGGCAGAGTTACCTTGAAAGACCGAATGGCCTAATTTAACTCCTATCTCTTATGATCTTATGATGTGGGCTGTGAGGAAGTGCATTACTTTCCACAGGATGTCCAGCCTGTCATAGTCATGGTACCTGTGTGGCAAATATAGTTGAACCTCTGCTTAATGGTGACTGTCAGCATGAATCTCAGCGGATGAGTCAGCATCTATTGAGCGAAGGAAATAGGTGACATTTTGGGTTGAGACCTTTCTTCAGAGTGATGAATGGTCTCGACCCGAAACGTCGCCTATTTCCTTCGCTCCTTAAATGCTGCCTCACTCGCAGAGTTACTCCAGCATTTTTGTCTACCTTAGTTTTTCCAGCATCCGCAGTTCCTTCTTGAACACGTCAGCATGAATCTGGTGTTTTCTACTTTGAAGTTTAAGTCAAGGTTTTCTAATAATTACCCCAATGTATGATTGTTGTCTGCTCTAAAGTTCCTCTGGAAATTATAACCATTCCTATCCTAGGGGTGGCATGGTGGTGCAGCAATAGAGTTGCTGACTTACAGTGCCAGATACCTGGGTTCGATCCTGACTATGGATGCTGTCTGTACGCCGTTTGTACATTCTTCTCATGACTACGTGGGTTTTCTCCAGGTGCTCTGGTTCCCTCCCACATTCCAAAGACGTACAGGATTGTAGGTTAATTGGCTTGGGCAAAATTGTCACTAGAGTGCGAGTGTCTGGGGATCGTTGGTCGGCGCGGGCTTGGTGGGTCGAAGGGCCTGTTTCCGTGTTGTATCTCTAAACTAAGCTAAACTAAATTAAACTAAACTAAACTAATCTAAACTAAACTAAACTAAACTGATCTAATCTAAACTAAACTAAACTAAACTAAACTAAACTAAACTAATCTAATCTAATCTAATCTAATCTAAACTAAACTCAACTCAACTAAACTAAACTGAACCAATCTAAACTAATCTAAACTAAATTAAATTAAACTAAACTAAACTAAACTAAACTAAACTAGACTAAACTGAACTAAACAAAACTAATGACGGCGATTTATTGTAGCCCTAGGGTTTAAACTTCTCCACCTCCCAACTTATATTGTGGTATCGCAACAAATGTCTAGCTAATACAAATCTATTAACTTTGAAAGGACACAAAGAAGCTGCTGATTTATGATTTGTTGCAAGTAAGTCTTTCCAGCCCTGGGTAATTGCCAGCGCCTGACACCTCGATGTGTGCTGGCTGACATGAGGAACAAATTGATTCTGTGTGACACAAAGATACCCTAAAGCCTTTTCCTACAGAGATTCATGCTAAGCTGAGCAGTCATCTCTTTTACTGCTTCGTAACTAGGGTCAAGGGTCATGCTGGTGAATGGAGGTGGTCAGCTGTGATTGGAGGAACAACATTCGTAATTTATTGCCAAACAACTTCAAATATGCTTTGAAAAAAAACCTGAAATGCAATCTTTTAATCTCAAATCCTAATTGATTTGTTTATTAAGTTCGGCAAAACTTCAAAAATTATCCATGAACATTTACAGACATTTTAAAAGGGACTTAGGTTTAGGCAGGTAACGGGGAAAATCTTTTGTGAATTAAGAAAAATTCTATTCCTTGACCCGGCATTTCATGTTTACAAATAAATACTGAGAGATAACCGGTATTCTTTAGTTTTTGTTTTTGAGATACAGCGCGGAAACAGGCTCATCGGCCCACCGAGTCCACGTTGACCAGCAATCCCTGCAAACTAACGCTATCCTACACACTAGCTTCCGGAGGAGGTAGTAGAGGCAGGTACTGTTGCAACGTTTAAGACACATTTAGACAGGTACAATGATAGGATAGGTTTAGAGGGGGATATGGCTCAATAAACTAAAAGGAGGACTATTGTAGATGGGACATGTTGGTCAGCATGGGCTGGTTGGGCCAAAGTGCCTGTTTCCACACTGACGCATTGGTGGCAGCCTCTGCCTACAGTCTGTCCGCTTGAATGGGTTCTAGGGCCATTGCCACCAATACCTAAAAAATAAATCAATCCTGAAAAATTTGTAAATAAAATAGTCAAAAAAATTATTTTGGTGGGCAAAATGGATTTAACATATCACACAACTTTTCCTCACTTCTTACAAGATACACGATACATTTATTTGGCTCATGTACCAGTTGGTACAGTGAAATGTGTGGTCACCATACCGTAGCAATGCTACAAAATTTTGAGATTTAAAAAATCAAGTCTGCAATTTATCCCATCAGATAAAGCATAAAAAGAAGTTTAATTTGACACCTAATTCACTTTCATATCTTCAGTATTAAGAAAGTTATGGCTATTTTCATACTCGGAAATTAGCATCTTGTTCCCCATTGCCTTTCAATTGACTTAACTCAAAAGCTGTGATCTGGAACAGTTAAAAGCCCATAACTTTCTTAAAAATTAAGAGAACTCAATGAAATTTTCAGTTATTATAGATTGAAGCATTCTGAAACAAATATGAAACAATCTTACTTGGATGACCTGAAATTAAAGCATATAATTAGTTAGTTATCTAATTGTAGCTAATTACAAAATTCAATGAGTAGATCTAAACATCTATCCATTTCTTAAGAAAAGATAAATCTTTTTTTAAATTGCCTAAGTGTCCAAATAACATTCACACAATAATCCACAATATAACATAATTTTAAAATCTCATTTTCATGAATTTCTGGGCCAAATGGAAGGAATTTAGTGTTTGATTCCTGTAAATTAATGGCCATTTAAATCAACTAGCAAGTGGGTTTTAGTGGAATGCGGTGGATTGGAACGTTGTGGTTAGCGGTGAAGTCGGGAGGAAAAATACTGTTTGTTCATACATTTTTTTGGACACCATTTCGCAACATGAAAATATTATTAAAGCCTCCCGAAAAACCAACTTTTAATATAAAAATAAACTATTTACCTTTTTTTCTCCCCTACGCAAAATCCTTCCGGTTGTTGGTGCTCACGGCTTTTGAAGGTGATTTTTAAATTACTCTAGTTAATAAATAATTTAGAGTAATTTAAAAATACCTTCATTCATGAAATGTCGGAGCGATTTTTCTTCCGCAACGAAATCGCCCGACATTCGTCGATTATCCCTGCCTGTGGAAAAACGGCACTTTAAGCCCGCCCCCCTCTGAAAGGCGCCAAAGTCACGCACACGGGGAGCGGCAGAACTGCAGCGCCGCTAAAGGTAAGTTTTGTAACATACCTACATACAGCCATACAAATAAAAAAAGAACACATCACCCGATAGACTCCAACATAAAACGTCCCCACACAGCAGAATCAAAGTTTCCCACTGTGAGGGAAGGCACCAAAGTCAGTCATCCTCTGTTGTTCTTGATGTTCACCCGTGGTCAGGGCCTCCCGAGCCCTCCGCAGCCGCCGCTACGGGCGGCCCATTGCTCAGGCCCGCTCGCCGGGATAATGGAACTCCGACGCGGAACGGGAGGACAACCTCAGCGACTTGGACATCCGCATCGGCTGCTTCCTACCGGAGTCCGCGGCTCCCGAAGACCACAGGCTGCGTGCGCTGGGCGGAGATTCGATGCTGGCGGCCCTCGGCAAAGGGATCCCAGGACTCCGCGATGTTGAAGTCGGCCCCATTTTCTAGGCCGCAAGGAGGGGGCGAGGACGCGACTCAGAGAATAGTCGCATCCTCGCCAGGAAGTGACTGGGAAACGGTTTCCCCCTTAGCCTACCACCCTCCCTCACAGAAAAAAAACTAAAGAACCCTCCAAAACATACTGTTAAGACAAACTAATATTAAAAGAAGATAGAAAAAACGGACAGACTGTAGGCAGAGGCTGCCACCAATGCGGCACCCCTAGTGTCATGCAGTTAGTAGAGTGCCTTCATACTCAAAAACGTACGAGTCCCTTCATAAATCAAAAACAAACCAATACAGTTTTTTGTTTCAATCTTCAGTTTAAACAAGCATCTGCAGTTCCTTCCTACATACTTTTAACGCGCTGCCTCTGGGATGACACACTCCAACCTTACAGCAATCTCAGTGGAATGATAATGAGTAGGAAGAACAGTGGCCTGTTTCCCTTATCATCATTATTTTTTTGCATATCTTTCATTCATTTGTTCTATGTCTCTCTCTCTCACCGTCTGCATCTCTCGTTTCCCCTTCCCCTGACACTCAGTCTGGAGAAAGGTCTCGACCCGAAACGTCACCTATTCCTTTTCTCCAGAGATGCTGCCTGACCCGCTAAATCACTCCAGCTTTTTGTGTCTCTCTTCGTAAAGATAATGCGATCGGTTTTACTACGGCGGGTGCTCCACTCAGAATGAATACCACCCAGGCTGTGAGGATAGAAGTTCACCCCAGTCTCTCCTCCAGCCTCTGAAGGCAGTTAAACCTTTCTTTTTATATAGGGGCTGCATTGTCTGTGGTAGGGCTTTGAGTGCGGGGTCCACAGGTCTGATGAACATACCGAGCATTAATCCTACTCCGGTTACCTTTTCGCCTCTGTTTGCTGGTCAGATAATGACACTGCAAACAACGCAAGGTGCATTTGGACATCTGAGAGTGGTTGTGAGTGAAAGGCTGCTTCTCCACGTTAAGGCCTGTGTGGGAGATGGTATGACACTGGATCACTGGATTCAGATTCATCCGCTGAGAACGAGCAGTGGATAGGGAGCTGCCATGGACCTGGGACTGCTGACCCTCGGAAAAGTCGGCTACAATTCCAACGCCTCTGTTGTTGGCTTCTACGCTCTGCCATTCTTCCCTCCCCCATCCTAGTTCTCTGACTAGTTTGACCGTCCTCCTGATTAAATATTACTTTGTATGCCTCGTTGTCACCTTCCCCTAGCTATCAACGATCTATTCTATATTTTCCTTGAACTTCATCCCCTATGATCTCTCGTTTTCACACCTTACCCTTGCATATCTCTTGTTTCCCTCTCCCCTGACTCTCGGTCTGAAAAAGGGGCTCGACCTGAAACATCATCCATTCCTTCAGGTTAGTGGACAACATGGATTTAATGTGTCAAACATCTTGTCCTCACTTCTTCGTACTCTTTAAATCAGTTTAGTGATCCAGAGATGCTGTCTGTCCCGCTGAGTTACTCCAGCACTTTGTATCTATCTTCTGCTATTTTACGACTAAGTTTCTAATTGACAGCACGTGTTTGGATAGTAATAATAATAATAATAATAATAATGATAATATCTTTTATTGTCATTGCACATAAGTGCAACGAGATTTGGTTTGCAACTTCCATCCGATGTCATAACTTAAACAACTAATAAAATTTAGCTTTAGATACCCCGAGAACATGGTTTGTAAAAAGAACATTAGAACAGTAAAACAGTCAAAACAGACTAAAGTACTGATGTGTCTGTGCGACGTGACCATCCGAGGGCGACAGTCCATGGGGGGGGGGGGGGGGGGGTACTCAGCAGGGCCGGTTCAGAGCCGCTATAGCTCTGGGAATGAAGCTGTTCCTGAGTCTGGAGGTGCGGGCGTAGAAGGCCTGGTAACGTCTGCCGGAAGGGAGTAGTTCGAACAGTCCATTACAAGGGTGTGAGGAGTCTTTATGGATGCTGACAGCCTTCCTGAGGCACCGTGTGTGGCAGATGCCCTCCAAGGCTGGTAGCGGTGTCCCAATAATATTTTGCGCTCTGTGGACGATGCGCTGAAGAGCTCTCCTCTCCGCCTCCATGCAGCTGAGATACCACACAGAGATGCCATATGTTAGTATGCTCTCTGTGGTGCAGCAATAGAAGGTTGTCAGCAGCTGTTGGGGCAGACCAGTCCGTTTCAATGTTCTTAGGAAGAACAGTCATTGCTGTGCGTTTTTGACCAATGCAGCGGTGTTGGTGGACCATGTGAGGTGCTCTGAGATATGAGTGCCCAGAAACGTAAAGCTGGACACTCTCTCCACACTGTCCCCGTAGATGGAGATTGGGGCGTATTCCCCATTCTGTGACCTCCTTAAGTTGATAATCAGCTCCTTGGTCTTGGAGGTGTTTAGTGACAAGTTGTTCCGTGAGCACCAGTCCGCCAGGTTCTGCACCTCCGCTCTGTATTTTGTTTCATCACCGTTGGTGATCAGCCCGATCACCGTTGTGTCATCTGCAAACTTGATGATGGTGTTGGTGTCGAATGCAGGAACACAGTCGTGATTGAAGAGGGAGTAGAGCATGGGACTCAGTACACAGCCCTGTGGTGTGCCGGTGCTCAGGGTGATAGTGGAGGACAGGTACGGGCCCAATCTCACTGTCTGCGCTCGCTCCATCAGGGAATTCAGGATCCAGTCGCATATCCACGAGCTGAGGAGTTTGGTGGTGAGCTTGGTGGGGATGACCGTATTGAAGGCAGAGCTATAGTCAATGAAGAGCATCCTCACGTAAGTGCTCTGTCTTTCCAGGTGAGTCAGGACAGTGTGAAGAGTCAGAGAATTGGCATCCTCTGTGAATCTATTTGCCCTGTATTCAAATTGATGAGAGTCCAGTGAGGCAGGGATGCTGGATTGGATGTGGGAGAGGACCAGCCTTTCAAAGCACTTCATTAGTATTGGAGTTAGGGCAACCGGGCGGTAGTCATTCAGGTTGGTGACTTTAGACTTTTTCGGCACCGGCACTATGGTAGCTGTCTTCAGCCACTTGGGGACCGTTGCCAGAGATAGAGACAGGTTAAAGATCCTCGTGAATACCGCAGCCAGCTGTACAGAACAGTCCTTTAGTACCCTACCCTGGACTCCATCCGGGCCTGCAGCCTTGCGTGGATTGATCCTATGCGGAGCGCTCTGTGCCTCCTGGGTGCTCAGGAGGTACAGTGATGTAATTTTAATTTCAGTTTTCAAAGTGACACTCTAAATATTTACGTTTTTTTTAGTTTAGTTTATTAGCCTGCATACCGATGAACTGTGAAGAGCTTTTTTGTTACATGCTATCCACTTGGTGGGCCAAAGGGCCTGTTTCCACACTGTATCCCTATACTAAATAAAAGGTTGTCAGGAGTTATGAGGTGAAGGCAGGAGTTTAGTTAGGTCATGTAAGTGCAGTGAAAAGCATTTGTTGCATGCTTAAACCCCTGTCTCACGGTGCGAGTTCTCCCACGAGGTACCCCGAGTTTTCACTCGCGGTAATCCCGTACAATCAACGTAGTGGAAACGTCGGAATTCGCGCGAGCAACTTAGCGACTCGTGGTGCTAACCGTAGGTACCCGTGAAACTTGTGAACTCGTGAAAAAAATCAAACATGTTTGATATTTTCCACGAGTCAAATGTAATGTTCAAGTTAAAAATTGAAACATTTAAACTCGTTGTCATAACGTAGTGGCCCGTGCGTTTACCTTATTGATTCGTGAGTCTACCGTGGCACCGTCAATGGAAACTTTTCATTCCCCAGGTGGGAATGGAGTTACCAGAGGCCAGACTCCAATAGTAGCAGCATTGAAAGTGACAGCAGAAGGCGGGAGCAGGAACCTTCATTTGAATTTACACTGAGGTTAAATGGATTGTCATCCATGATCATAAAAAGTCACATATTGGATGTAGTGGGTTTATTTACGGGTGACTGTGGCTACCGATGACTGTGACTGTGATCCGGGAGGAGGGGGGGACACACTATTCACTTTCCCACAAGCATTTACCAAGATTGTTTAATATGTTGTTGACCTCATGTACATGCTTTCAATATTCACTTTACACCACGAATTGCGACTTTGTCAAGACCCTTCTGGAAGTCCGTATTCAGGTTGTTAAGGTTTGCCCTCAGCATTCATTGCTTTCAGAAAGATGCTTGCTACCGACAAACTCACCACGACAATGCACAACTACCCGATACAAACAACATTAGGTTTAGATTTATTACTTTCGTGTGTAAAGTTATGTTTTGCATGCTATCCAGTCAAATCAGATAATACTATACATAAATACAAGTAAACTAAATTCAAGTACATAGATTGGGACAGAAACAAAATGCAGATCTTGTCGTTCTCAATATTTTAGCGCTGAATTCCAGAGACAAAGACCAATGGCCACAATGAGGTTGAGGAGAATCGGACGGTCCCCCAATTTATGGAAGGGCCATTCAAAAGCCTGATAACAGAGGAAAGAATGCATTCCTGATTCTACTGATGCGCACTTTTAAGCTTCTGTTTCTTCTTCCGATGGGAGCGGGGAGAGGAAGGAATGGCCCTGGTAGGAAAGGTCTTTAGTTCAGTTGGCTGCTTTCCCGAAGCAGCATGAAATGCACTTGTAGTCAATGGTGGCGAGTTTGGTCTGTATGATGAGACGAAGAGATGTAGAGTGGGGGTAGAGTTGGGGAAGTACCACTAGTTCCCCACACATACAGCCTCTGCTCCTGTCCCTCTGCCCCTGTTCTGCCTGTGATTCCTACACACCCTGGCTCTTCTGCACTGTTTTGTTTTCATTATTGCTTCATACTGCACAGAAACGGGCCCTTCAGGTTGGGAACTACAGTTAGTTTGGAAATTAGCAAGCAGACAAAAATGCTTCCATGTAGCCTTCCAGCAGTGACGAGGCACCATGATCTCATGATCAACCCAATCACCGGAGCCCAACTATGGGTTTAACTACCATAGAAATTGACAAACAATCGCTTCCTTTGATATTTGAACAACGAAACACTATTAAACAATGTAACACACAACCTTTAGTATTTTAGCTTGCAGTAACATAAATAAACTTAGTTATTCAAAAGACCACAGGAAAATAACTTGATTACTGCAAGGGTGAAACATCTTTTCCCCATTGCTATGATTTTCTATTAAAAAAACGACGTTACTTCGCAAAGCAACGATCGCGTTACAGCAGAATTACTGTCCTTGTTGAATGTGAGTGTCTCTGTCTCCATCTTCTCTTCAAGCCTTTAACCTATTCCTGTTGGGACCCAATACCCGTGCTTGTTCTCTCACCCTGGGTTCGGCTTCCCAAGCACTTTTCCACTCGCTGTGTGCGGCTCCCACGCTCCCGTCAAACTCACCTGCTTCTGATTCCCGCACTCCCTCCTTGATTCGGTTCCCGCACTTCCTAACCACCACATCTAGCTGTGCTAAGTAGAAACAAATAACTGCAGATGCTGGTTTATACCAAAGATAGACACAAAGTGCCCGAGTAACTCCATGGATCAGGCAGTATTTCTGGAGAAATGTTTTGGATCCGGACCCGTCTAACGAAACGACACCCACCCTTTTTCTCCACAAATGCCGCCTGACCCACGGAGTTACTCCGGCACGTTGTGTCTATCTTTTATCCAGTTGTGATGTTGCCTTCAAGCAATTTGTTTTCACTTGTACAACAACGTTCCTTGTTGATACGATATTCCCAATGTTGCTACCACTCATTGCACATGTCCTAATTTTTCAGTGCTCCTAAAGTGCAACACCTCAGACCTATCATCATTATATTTTACTTGCCCCTCCAAATATAACAAACCTTCGCCCGCTAGTCTTCTAACTACGTGATGTGTGTTTCAAACAAATCATAAGTATAACTGCTCTGGCACTGGACGATGCGCATTTTCCCTTTTATAGGTTATATAAATAGATGCGGCCGCGCTGATTTCTATCTTTAACTCAAAGCCGCAGGATGGAGATGTTTTCTTTAACATTGTTGCTTTATTAAAACACACCTTCATTCACGGTTGGCTCAAGTGTAACGGGAGAGGAACTTGGTAACTCGGGAGAGCACCTTGGAACATCGCATAAATAACATGCCCGTGGGAACTCGGTTAAACACTTGACCATAAACTTTGAATCTCGTGCATAACCACGAGTCCGTTTTTTTTCTTTCACTTGGGGTCACTCTTGGGTGGACTCGCACCGTGAGACAGGGCCTTTACCAGTGAGCAGAATGACAACACATGATTACAATGGATCCATTTACGGTGTATAGATACACGACAAGGGAATACCGTTTAGTGCAAGGTAAAGCCAGAAAAGTCTGATCAAGGATAGTCCGAGGGTCCCCAAAGAGGTAGAAGAGGAGAATGAGGTTGAGAGGGAACAATAGATCAACCATGATTGATTGGTGGAGTACACTTGATGGGTCAAATGGCCTTATTCTGCTCCTCGAACATGAAACATGAAACTAGTGAGTACGACATTTTCCTGGCAGAAGATTTTACAGTATCCTCCCACATTCCAAAGACGTGCAGTCTGTAGGTTAATTGGCTGCTGTAAATTATCTATCGTGTGCAGGATAGATGTGCAGGTGATCACCGGTCTGCACTGAATCAATGGGTCAAAGGGCCTGTTTCCATGCTGTATCTCTAAATTAAACTAAACTAAACTAAACTGAACTAAACTGAACTAAACAATGGGTCCTGCTTTGCTGTAAGGATACACAGAGAAAAATACAGAAACACTACACTGTTTTGGAGCTGGAGATGCACTCCATTCCAACTGAAGTATAATGCCTGCTGACTTTGGTGGGACCTGTGTGATTATTTCAGTGTTGCCCTGAGCTGTGGAGCAACTTTAGATTCTTGGCCAGGCTGGACCAGAAGAGTGGAGGCACTAGGATGGACTAGAAAATTAGTCATTTAGGTTGCGTTCACATTCCTCCTCTACCACATCCCGGTCAAAAGCAGGATCTTTGTAAAAAGGTAACCTCTGATTTTCGAAAGGGCCACATTACTTTAATTGCTGAGCAGAAAATGCGTAATACAAGAAAATGTAAACACAGACTCTGGTGTGTGCTGTTTCTCCAACTATCACACCCTTTTTTTAATCAAAAATTTTTTTTTTCAAATATTAAAATAATATATACAGTATAGTAAAAAACAAAACAGAACCTACCACCATAATACAGGACAAATGATAAACTATTATACAACTATGTTACAATCCTTGTCAAGGATGTATTCAAGGATGTTGCCTATTTCCTTCGCTCCATAGATGCTGCCACACCCACTGACTTTCTCCAGCACTTTTGTCTACATGAATGCAATTGATCCATTTACAATGAACAGTTACGTGACAATGGAATAACGTTTAGTGCAAGTTAAAGCCAGCAAGATTCAATCAAGGGTAGTCCGAGGGTCACCAATGAGGATAAGCAATTTTTTTCGTGTTTACATTCTAAATTCTAAAAAGATGCAGTTTATGGACATTTTTGGACCATGTTTTACACAATAGTGTGTGAACGTGTTAATAAATAAATTCAGTTAATGCTGTTGAGCCTGCAAAACCTGATATGCAAACCTATCCAGAAATTAGTTTGCTGATGAAAATAGCTTCCAACAATGTCCGAGAATGTTGTCACCACAAGTGGCAGGTGTGGCTGCAGTCAACTGTCGGAGAGCAAAGTCCAAATTTACAAAATTAACTGCAAAGTATCAAATGTGAATTGATGCTGCCAGATTCTATGTAATCCCCCCTCAAAATTCTACATGTTTCTTTAATATCTCCTTATTGTTCTCCAAGCTTCCAATGAGTAGGTGTAGGAGTGCCAGAGTGCCACATAGGTAGAGTTGCTGCCTTACAGCGCCAGAGACCTGGGTTCGATCCTGACCTCGAGAGCTGTCTGTACGGAGTTTATACCTTCTCCTTGTGACCACGTGGGTTTTCTCTGGGTTCTCCAGATTCCTCCCACACTCCAAAGACATACAGGTTTGTAGGTTAATTGGCTTCTGTAAATTTTCCCTAGTGTGTGTAGCATGGTGTGGATGCATGAGAATGCTGGTTGGTGCAGACTCCGTGGGCCGAAAGGCCTGTTTCCGTGCTGCATCTCTAAACTAAACTAAACTAAATTAAATCTTCCAACTTGATATGTCATAGAGTCACAGACTCTTACAGCATGGAAATAGGCCCTTCAGCCCAGCTTGCCCATGCCGGCCAACATGTCCCGTCTACATTAGTCCCACCTGCCTGCATTTGGACCAAACATGTCTATCCGTGTACCTATCTAAATGTAGACTTGATACTGTATTGGCTCTCAAGCCTTATCAGTGAATTCCACACATTTTAAATGACCAGGCCTTTTTGGCTTGCTTCTGAGCCAGTCAGATGCTGCCTGACCTGCCAAGTGTTTCATCCGAATTCTCTGCCTTCATTTTGGATTTGAACCATCTGCAGTTTTTTCGCTTTGTGATAAGTGTTGATGTCTGCACAATGTGGTAGAAAAAGGAAACTTGCATTGGGTAATGCAAACGGACAAGCAAGAAGGCCAAGCATTAAGAAGCCATGAAAGGAACATTAGTTAATTTCAAACTTCTCAGAAGTGAGGGCTGTTCGGAGGAAGCTCACCACCTGTAAGTGGAACTAGATTAAAACCTCACCGATACAGATTTCCAAAAACGGTAATAGATTTAGGGAACATCAAGTGTTTCTTGAAAGTAAGTCAGGAATGTCGGAGCAGATGGTGTCAAGTTAGAACAGTGGAAAGTAAATGTAAGTCAGGCAGCAGGAAAAGCATCTTCCATCAAGGATGAAGTAATTCCGGTGGTTCAGTCGGTGATGAATTGATGTTGGGTATGTACAGCCAAACTGTGTATGTTATGTGTAGGAAGGAATTACATATGCTGGTTGATACTGAAGACAGACATAAAATGCTGGAGTAACTCAGCGGGACAGGCAGCATCTCTGGAGAGAAGGAACTGGTGGTGTTTCACGTCGAGACCCTTCTTCAGACTGATGTCAGGGGAGAGGGAGATACATAGATAAGGAAGTGTAAGGTGTGAAAACAGGATAAAGGGAATGAGGATCAAGGAAAAAGTAGAATAGTGTCGGAGGGCAGGAGGAATCACAGAGGGGGAGCAGTGAGAGAGGGTGTTGCAGAACTCTTGTCAGGGAGAGGAGGAGAACTTCTTCAAAGTAGACATCACTTGAGGAGATTTTGCAGCGGAGCAGACAGAATGTGTAGGAAGGAGTGTTGAATGTTCAGGAATGAAGTACACTTTTAGCCCAAATGTGGCAGAGCAAAGCTGGTGAGGTCTGGTCTACTTTGTGGAATCGACGCTCTTGATATTCATGGCTACAGCTTGGAAGTACGGGACGCGATGGAGTTCAAATGCTGGCTGGATGTCTGACCCCTGGAATTGCCGCAGAGTCCAGGGAAGGTTCTAGATTATCCTGAGCTACACTTCCTGGATGGAAAAGATAAGTGAAAACTGTGACTAGTGGTGTGCCTCAGGTTTCGGTGCTGGGCACATTACTGTTTGTCATCTCTGCATTAATGATTTAGATGAGAACATACACTGCAAGATTAGAGAGTTTGCAGATGATACAATATGGGTGGTTTTGGAGATAGTGAAGGTGCTGTAGGATCTTGATTCATTAGTCAGGTGGGATGAGGAATGGTTGATGGTATTTAACACAGAGAAACGTGAGGTGTTATATTTTGTGATGTCTAATATGGGCAGGACCTACACAGTGACTAGTGGGGCTCTGGGGAGTGTTGTGGAGCAGAGGGATCTAGGAGTGCAGGTGTATGGTTCGTTGAAGGTCGAGTCCTGATGGTCTGCATCCCAGGGTCCTCAGGGAGGTTGCTCTAGAAATAATGGATGCATTGGTGATCATTTTCCAATGTTCAATAGATTCAGGATCAGTTCCAGTGGATTGGAGGATAGCGAATGTTATCCCACTTTTCAAGAAACGAGCGAGAGAGAAAACGGGGAATTACAGACCAGTTAGCCTGACTTCGGTGGTGGGAAAGATGCTGGAGACAATTATTAAAGAGGTAATAATGGGGCATTTGGATAGCAGTAAAAGGGTTAGTCCAAGTCAACATGGATTTATGAAAGGGAAATCATGCTTGACTAATCTTCTGGAATTTTTTGAGGATGTGACAAGTAAAATGGATGAAGGAGTGCCGGTGGATGTAGTGTATCTAGACTTTCAGAAAGCCTTTGATAAGGTCCCGCAAGGGAGACTGGTGACTACTTCATAAGTTATAAAAAGCCACACAAAAGGGTGACGGTGCAAACCATTTCTAGGTGGATAAAATGTATGTTATCAGATGTGGGAGTGGATACTGATATTTTCAGGTCTCACTCTACCAGGGCTGCAGCTACATCGGCAGCAAATAAAATGGAAGTTCCGCTCTTGGTGGAAGATCTAAATGGAAGATCACATTCTTGCGACAGCAGGATGGGCAGATGAGCGCACTTTTCAAAATTTTTATAATAAGCCAAGTTTTATAATAAGCCAATTAACAGGCCTGGTTTATTTGCAAATAGAATTTTAAGTTGTGTTGATTAAGACAATTGTTTATCCCTGAGGTAAAGGGATTGCTTCTATTAAAGAGCATGCACATGTATGCAATTTAACATCATGTTTCATTGAAGTATGTTTCATCTTTCAACCATTTATGGTTGATCGGTATAGTGTGTCCACATACAGATTGGCTAACTGCATGAAACCAAAGAGCTTTGAAGGCTTCCCGTAGTCAATCACATGACTTTGATATAAAATAGAAAGATTAAACAAGAACTTACCGTTTGAAGTTTGATCTTTATTTTATGAGAAGTTGAAGTGAGGGACTACATGCCCTCCGCTCCCAACCCTGATTCTCATAAAGATCATTCGGTAAGTCAAGGGTCATTAATCTTTCTATAGTTTAAGTTTGTGCAAGTGGTCTGTGGTTTCATACAGTTGCTCTGAAGATTGATGCGCATGCGGGCTGGTGGGCTCTTCATGTAGTCCATCACTTCAACTTCTCATAAACTAAAGATCAAACTTCAAACGGTAAGTTCTCGATTAATCTTTCTATTTTCACTTCCCACCGTCCTCAAGGCAGGAAACTCAGTGATCATCAGGCTCATTCCGCCCTTGTCTTCCAGTGAAACTGATCCTAAGATCCTAAGATCATAGTAGAATTAGGCCATTCGGCCCATCAAGTCTACTCTGCCATTCAATCATGGCTGATCTATCTCTCCCTCCCAACCCCATTCTCCTGCCTTCTCCCCATAACCTCTGACACCTGTACTAATCAAGAATCTATCTATCTCTGCCTTAAATATATCCACTGACTTTGCCTCCACAGCCTTCTGTGGCAAAGAATTCCACAGATTCACCACCCTCTGACTAAAGAAATTCCTCCTCATCTCTTTCCAAAAAGAACGTCTTTTAATTCTGAGGCTATGACCTCTGGTCCTAGACTCTCCCACTAGTGGAAACATCCTCTCCACATCCACTCTATACAAGCCTTTCACTATTGTTAGACAGAGAGGAATCAAGTCCCATAAAAGTATATGTGAAAGTTCATCCTGGAATGATGTTTAAACCAAATCCTAATGTTCAGCAGATTTCCAAACTGTTTCAAGCGCCGACAGTACTGTTTAATTTATACTTGCCTCCTAACATATAATTGAAAAGCACTGGACAGGTTTGAAGTTTTACAACTTGTTGATTATACAACAGATATCTGTTGCAGTTCCTTAAGATCAAGGTTGGTGCTGACAGAAAGCCCGACAGAAACATTAGCATCTGTTTCTCTTTCAGCCACTTATTCTGTACAGTTCTCATATTTTTGTTCCAGATTTCCAGCGTTTACAAATATTTGTGTCTTCTCTTCAAGATATATTTATCTGCGAATAGATTTTTGATCCAGACAAAAGGTACAGAAGTGTGAAAAGGCATACCTCCAGATTCAGAGACACTTTCTCACCATCCCTTATCCCAGGCAACTGAACCATCCTCTCACCAACTGGAGAGCTGTGCTGACCGCCCATCTGGTAGTTTCACTGTTCGTATCTCTTCGTTAACACCCCTTCCCCAGCCAACAATGGATCATTGTAGGCTCCTGTGTCATCAGTGCCGGCATTGATTTGTTCTAGAGGTACATTTTCATACCTCTAGTTTCCCTCTCTCCTGACGCTCAGTCTGAAGAAGGGTCTCGACCTGAAGGTCACCTATTCCTTTTCTCCAGAGATGCTGCGTGACGCACTGAGTTACTCCAGCATTTTGTGTCTACTTTTGTATCTATTAACAGATAAAGGTACCTCATCCACATCGTTGGGAACCTTTGAACTATCTTTAATCGGACTTTACTGTACTTTATCTTGCTCTAAACATCATACCCTTTATCCTGTTTCTGTACATTGTGGACAGCTTGATTGTATAGTCTTTTCACTGACTGAATAGCACACAACAAAAATATTTTTCCACTGTAAGTGAACTTCAATCACTGAAGCTTTTTCCAATCAGGTTAGCATTTTGCATTAGTTAAGTATTCGTTCAGTTTAATTAGTTTATGGTTTCACATACCTTGGTGAACAGTCCGTGATGGAGATGTGTGGGGTCTTTTATAATACTGCTGGCCTTAGACACGCAGCGTTTGGTCGCAATATCCCCGATTGAGGGGAGAGAGGTCCCGATGATTTTTCCGCTGTCCTCACCACTCTCTGCACAGACTTCCAGCTGGAGGCTCTGCAGTCCCCAAACCAGACAGAGATACAGCTGGTCAGAATACTCTCTATGGTGCCCCTGTAGAAAGTAGTGAGAATGGGATGGGGGAGATGAGCTCTTCTCATCCGGCGCAGAAAGTTCGACCAGGTCAGACTGTTAGTGTAAAATTGTCCCTAGTGTGTAGGGTCGTGTTAATGTTCTAGGGATCGCTGGTCGGTGCAGACTCGGTGGGCCGAAGGGCCTGTTTCCATGCTCTATCTCTAAACTAAACTAAACACAATGGTGCTTTAATTATGTAAAAAAATATTAGACATGTAGTGAAAGGCTATTTGACTGGATGTTGTTCAAGATGTGGACTCATCGGCGAGACCAAACATAGACTGGGCAATTGTTTCGCTGAATACCTTCGCTCAGTCCGCCTGGACCTACCTGATCTCCCGGCTGCCAAACACTTTCATTCCCCCTCTCATTCCCACACTGACGTATCTGTCCTAGGTCTCCTCCATTGTCAGAGTGAGGTTAAACACAAATTGGAGGAACAACATCTCATATTTCACTTGGGAAGCTTATAACCCAGTAGTGTGAATCTTGATTTCTCTAACTTCAAGTAACCTCTGTATTCCCTCTCTCTCAATCCCTCCCCACCCAAGTCCCACCAGGTTCCCGTTCTTACCTGGCAAACAGCTAACAATGGCCTCTTCCCTATATCATTGTTACTATTTTGCATATCTTTCATTCATTTATTCTATATCTCTCTGCATCACCGTCTATATCTTTCATTTCCCTTTCCCCTGACTCCAGTCTGAAGAAGGGTCTCGACCCGAAACATCACCCGTTCCATTTCTCCAGAGATGCTGCCTTACCCGCTGAGTTACTCTAGCATTTTGTGCCTATCTTCTACGTATATACTCCATCTACTTTCCACTATATATTTTAATATTCCTTCTCTCCTATATATTTCCATCTACTTAGGCATAGGAGAGGTGTTATGGCAAGAATGGCCTTTTTGGCTGCCCAAAGAAAGGAGCATGTGGGTAGGGTGCCAAGAGTAAGAACATAATGTGATGATGTCTTCAGCAATATATCCAAGCAGCTCAGTTCAGCATTCACATGGTCGTTAGGTCTGGCTTTAATTGCCAGCACAAATTTGAAATTAGCCCAGATAAGAGATCTCTATTAGTTCAGGCACTTTGTTTCATACTTGAAGTTGGCTTGGAATATTTGTGGCCAGCACAAGAGGATGAGGCTGTCTCTCGTAGGTTTACTGAACACTGAGAGCAAAAAAGGTGCAACCACCAAGGTTATGTAATCGCACCACCCCTTTCCTTCAAGACAATAAATCACATCAGATAATGGAGGGCATGGTTGCGCAGCAGTATTGTTACTGCCTCACAGCACCAGAGACCCGGTTTTGACCCTGACTACGGGTGCTGTGTGTACACACTTTGTTCGTTCTCCCTGTGACCACATGGGTTTTCTTCAGGTGCTCCGGTTTCCTCCAACACTCAAAGTATAAAGGTTTGTAGGTTAATTAGCTTTGGTAAATTGTAAATCAGGCAGCGTTTCAGGAGAACATGGATGAGCGACGTTTCGGATCATAAAGTTAACGCACGGGCCACTACGATATTACAATGAGTTTAAATGTTTCAATTTTAAACTTGGACAGTAAATTTGACTTGTGGAAAATATCAAACGTTTGATTTTTTTCACGAGTTGACAAGTTTCGCGGGTACCTGACGTTAGCGCCACGAGTCGCTAAGTTGCTCACGCGAGTTCCGACGTCCCCGCTACGTTGGTTGTACGGGATTACCGCGAGTGAAAACTCGGGGTATCTCGTGGGACAACTTGCACCGTGAGACAGGGGCTTTACTGATCAGAAAACAAGTGAAATACAGAATTCGTTATTGATGCTTTGGTCTCATTTTTTTAGTTTAACAAGCTCTCCAGCGATGCTGCCTGACCCATTGAGTTTCTCCGGCACTTTGTGGCTTTTTTTGGCAAACCAGCTTCTGCAGTTCCTCGTGTCCACACAAATCCTGGTAATGGTTATTGCACACACTATCGGTGAGGCGGAACTGAACATATGTAGCGCTTTTTTAATATGTCAGTTTGTATGGCCCTTTATTATCTACACAGGCTTGCGCATGTGTTAATAATATAAGAACGTGTGTGCACCCCATAATAATGATATATGAATGGATTACTCTGTGGTGTAACTGAGAACAATTGCTTTGAAAAGGTTGACTTAACAATGCTTGCAATTATGCTACAGATGGCTGCAAATGCCAACATTTTTGTGACGACAGTCTCAATAGGTTTGACTCAGGAATAATCTAAACATTTAATAGAGCTATCATTTGGGGTGGGAGATTGCAACCTTCACGTGATCCGCCCTGTTTCAACGAATACAATCAACCCGGCGTGCGCAATCAAATAAGATTAAATAGAACAAGTTGGCCTGCAACTTTATGCTGTGCACGCCATATGCAAGTAGAAGAGCTATCATTGGGCCTGTACTCGCTGGAATATAGAAGGATGAGGGGAGACCTCATTGAAACATACCGAATAGCGAAAGGCCTGGATAGAGTGGATGTAGAGAGGATGTTTCCACTAGTGGGAGAGTCTTGGACCCGATGTTATAGCCACAGAATTAAAGGATGTTAATTTAGGAAGGTGATGAGGAGGAACTTCTTCAGCCACAGGGCGGAGAATCTGTGGAATTCCTTGTCACAGAAGGTTATGGAGACCGTAAATGGATATTGTTAAGGCAGAGATAGGTAGATTCTTGATTAGTTCGGTTGTCAGAGGTTATGGGCAGAGAGAATGGGGTTGAGAGGCAAAGATAGATCAGCCATGATTGAATGGTGGTGTAGATTTGATGGGCTGAATGGCCTAATTCTGCTCCTTATTACTTATGAACATGAACTTATTACAGTAGACATTATTGTACAGGTCTGCAGCAGCAATACATTTTAAATATTACTTCCATGTACATCTTACCACATATAAAATATTACTCAAGAGGGAGTAATATACTCCAAAGAAGTACTGGTTTGTAGGTTAATTGGCTTGGTATAAATGTAAAATGTCGCTAGTGTGTGTAGGATAGTGTTAATGTGCGGAGATCACTGGTTGGTGTGGACTCGGTGGGCTGAAGGGCCTGTTTATGTGCTGGATCTCTAAACTAAACTGAGCTAAACTAAAGATATAGGTTTTAGGGCGAACAACATCAAGGGATATGGGGAGAAAGCAGGAACGGGGTACTGATTCTGGATGATCAGCCATGATCATATTGAAATTGAAAATTGAAAAATCTTTATTATCATTTTCCTGAGTACTTACATACCCAGAGAAAAAACGTTGCTCAACCAATTCAGTGTGCGGTAAAAAATAAATAGAATAAAAATAAAAATACATATATCATCATGAGTTCCAATCGGCAGCGGCCCGACAATGGCTCTGCTTCAGTGTGTCCAGGTTGGTGGTTGGTGGCAGGGGGCAAAGTCCGTTTATCAGTCTTATAGCCTGCAGGAAGAAGCTGAGGAGCATCCTGCTGGTTTTGCAGCTGATGCTCCTGTACATCTTCCCAGATGGCAGGATGGAGAATATGTGATGCGATGGGTGGTAAGGGTCTTTGAGGATGGAGATGGCTCTGTTGATACATCTCTTCCTGTATATGTCCAGCAGGAAAGGGAGTGGAGCACCAATAATCCTGCTGGCGGTCTTCACAATCCTGTCTAGTTGGTGCCGTTCGTACGCTTTGCAGCTCCCGAACCAAGAAGTGATGCTGTAGGTTAATGTGCTCTCGAATATTGAATGGTGGTGCTGGCTCGAAGGGCCGAATGGCCTACTCCTGCACCTATTTTCTATGTTTCTATGTTACTCAATGTGCAAAGGCAGCATAGCGGTGCAGCAGGTTGACCTGTTGCCTCACAGCGACAGAGATCCTGACCTCTGGTGCTTTCTGTGTGGAGTTTACACGCGCTCCCCGTGACCAAGCTTGGGATTGCTCAGGGTGCTCTGGTTTCCTCCTATATTACAAGGACATGCAGGTTTGTTGGTTAATTGACCTCTGTAAATTGATCTCTGTAATTTAGTTTAGTTTAGAGACACAGCACGGAAATAGGACCTTCGGCCCACCGAGACCGCTGCAACCAGCAATCATCCTGTACACCAGCACCATTGTACAAATCAGGGACAAGTTTTACAATTTTACCAAAGCCAATAAACCATACCTGTACGTCTTTGGTGTGTGGGGGGTAACAGGAGCGCGTGGAGAAAGCCCAAGCGGTCACAGGGTAGGGGCGGAAATCGCTGTCAAAACATGGGGGGGGGGGGGGGGGGAACACAATTGCTTGGTGGCCGCGCGCGCACACACACATGCGAAGCTTTGGAGGCTTTGGCCGTGGGCCCTGTGGACGGTAACATCGGGAGCTGATCTGGTTGGTGACTGACTCCGAATTCCAGCAACAGCAGCTTCGTCCGCCCGAATCATGGGGCTTGAATCAGCCCTGTCACGGGGCCTTTCATCGTCTGATGCGACTTGAAAACGGCCGGCGGGGGCTTCAACATCCTTGATCGCTTCGATGCAGCAGATTGATTTTAAGCCGCACCGGGCGATGAAAGGCCCCGCAAACGGGCCGTTTCAGCCCTTAGAAAGTGTCTGATATCCTCTTGAATCTTTCAAAAGCTACAATGGATCATAATGTGATAAATATCACAAACAAATAAAACTGAAGCAAATAAAGGCAAACAGAAGAACCACCCACTGTCTCGCGGAAAGCGGAGATTTTTTTCACCGAATTTCGAAATCCCGATTACAAAACATGGGGGGGGGGGGGGGGATTTTGTCCCCACCTCTCAAAACATGGGAGGGATGGGTCTCCCCCGTTCCCCCCAGGATTTACATCCATGACAGGGAGAATGTACAATCTCCATACAGACAGCACCCGTAGTCAGGACCGAACCCGGGTTTCTGGCGCTGTAAGGCAGCAACTCTACCATTACGGCACCATGCCACCCTTGGGAAGGCATGTGTGGGGAGTGGATTAGAAAGCGGGATAACATACAACCAGCATCAACGGATGACTGATAGTCAGCATGGACTCAGTGGTCCGAAGGTCCTGTTTCCACCCTGCATCCCTAAGCTAAACTAAACATCTAGACCAAAGATAAATTGAGGCATCCACTATAAAGGGCCTGTCCCACCAGCATGCGATTGCATGCGTCTAGCACGACTAAACGTGTTCGATTGAGGTGTATGGCCTCGCGGGGCCGCTCCCACTTCGATCGGCGGAAGCATATGGAGTTGTGCGGGGCTGGTCCCGACATTACGCGGGGCTCCAAAAATCTTGCACTGTCCGAAAATCCCGTGCGCCAACGGCAGATGCTTTGAGGGCGTACGCAGCGTCTCAACGGGCGTATGCAGCGTCTTGATGTTGTATGCAACGTCTTGATGTCGTACTCAGCATCCTGATGGCGTACGCCTAGCGCGTGGCGTTGCGCGATGACGTCACCACCCGGCGTGCCGTTGCATGATGACGTTACCGCCCGTCGTCCAAATTCAGTCGGCCCACCTCCTGCCCAGCTGATTGGTGAGTATGATGTTGGGACCAGCCTCACACAACGCCTTACGCCTCTGTGATTCGAATTGGGACCAGCCCCGCGAGGCCGTACGCCTCAAGCGACCACATTTGGTCGTGCTAGACGCATGCAATTGCATGCTGGTGGGACAAGGCCCTTACGTTTGCCTGGGACAAGAAACAGAGGAACTACAGCTGAAGAATGATGGTACATTCCATATAATACCTCACAAGGTTATTCATTACTCTATTAAGGTCCAGCAATATAAATTATCCATTTTATCTCCCAAACGGATTCTCTTAAAAATACACCTAGGATTCAAATTTCTGATGAAAAGTCTTTATTAACGATAGACAGGAAATGGGAATGTTTGAGGTGCGCCTTGTTTTACAGCGTGGGCCCATTCGTGTATTTTTAGATGAAGCAATCTGTCAGAAAACATTCTTTGCCATGAAATTCCAGAGATGGCCGAATATTTCACTGTCTGGAAACCCGCTGTGAGCTGCACAATATATTCTTTCTCACATGAATGCACCCTTGCTTTCACCCAGTTTCTGTTTTTAGCACCTTAGAGACATAGAAACATAGAAAATAGGTGCAGGAGTCCACCATTTGGCCCTTCGAGCCAGCGCCGCCATTCAATATGATCATGGCTGATCATCCAGAATCAGTACCCCATTCCTGCTTTCTCCCCAAATCTCTTGATTCCGTTAGCCCTAAGAGCTATATCTAACTCTCTCTTCAATACATCTAGTGAATTGGCCTCCACTGCCTTCTGTGGCAGAGAACTCCACAGATTCACAACTCTCTGGGTGAAAAGGTTTTTCCACCAATATCAGAGCATTCATTCGGAACTGCTCAACTCAATGAGCAATGAACATTTGGGCGGTACAGAGTTGCAGCTGTATAGTTGCTGCCTGACAGTGCCAGAGACCCGGATATGATCCTGACCTCTGGTGCTGCCTGTACAGAGTTTGTATGTTCCCCCCCATGACTGTGTGGGTTCTCTCCAATGTCTTTGGTTTCCTCCCACACTCAAAGACGTGCAGGTTTGTAGGTTAATTGGCTTTGCTTAAAAAAAAAGTAACTTGCCTCTAGTGTGTAGGATAGTGCTAGTGTACGGGAAAGTGGTCGCAGGTCTGCACGGGCTCGATGGGCCGAAAGGCCTGTTCTGACACTGTAACTCCAAAGTAAAATGTAAAGTCAATCTGGTGGACGGAATATAAAATGATAACTAAGCCACCAGTTTCATATTGTGTGGCAGTAAATAAACAACTTAATCTCAATGATAACATTTAATTCCTGCATTGACTGTAAATGAAAGGCTATAAAATTCTTCCTGCCTTAACACCTGTCAGCTTGCTCATTCAAGGTCTATTGTATGAACTTCCACAATGCACAATAATATGGTTGTCTGTCAGTGTTAAATGGGAAGTAAGCAGGAATGTCTGTTGCCTATTTACTGAATGTGCAGCGTTTTTTTTAATGGTGATAAGACCCAAGTCTTATCGACATGGAGGTGTACTGGAGTTCTGCATTGAAGTGGAACATACTCAGACCTATAAATTCTATGGGGATACAACAGCATCAATGGGTGAATAGTGATTACATTAACAGCTGAATAACACTGGGGCGAATAACACTGGGCTGCACCATACACTCTGACAACTATGATATTAAAGGGTCCTTTCTTCAGAAACAGCTGATTGTAGCATATTCTTTGATAGCACAATAACTTGGTTTTCAAACAGGTTCAAAAGACTTTAAATTAATTTTCACCTAAGTCCTCTCTTACACATCACTGCGACTGACAACTTATCAAAGGCACACCTATTAAATGGAACAGTTCTATTGCATGCTGATTGAAAATAAGATTTTATATTCTGGGTATATTTTTATATCTGTGATGTTTTTGTGGTTATCTTGCTGAGATAAAACTGCATTGAACAGAATATTTTTCCACCTGTATAATCTATTGTTACTGCTTACCACAGAGCTGAATTTTATTAATCAGATGTATGTTAAATTTGTTTCAATTCAGCGCTGATAGAGGGGTGGGAAGATTCTGATATCTAGGGGAGATAAATGGTGCATATAAGGATAGACACAAAGTGGTGGAGTAACTCAGCGGGTCGGGCAGCATCTCTGGATCTTTGTGTCTACCCTTGGTATCCAGAGATGTTGCCTGACCTGCTGAGTTACTCCAGCACTTTGTGTCTAAGTAAGTAAGTAAGTAGGTAAGTTTATTGGTCAAGTATTCACATACAAGGAATTTGCCTTGGTGCTCCGCCCACAAGTAACAACATGACATACAGTGACAGTTACGAATGACTCAGAAAACACTAAACATTATTAATAATAAAATGTTAATGATAAAACACCATTGATCAAGCATGTAAACCAACAAACTGCCAGATCTACAGATTATACAGATTTTTCGCTGTTGAGTAGAGCAACTGCTCGTGGATAAAAACTGTTTTTATGTCTGGCTGTGGCAGCTTTGACAATCTGGAGTCGCCTTCCAGAGGGAAGTGATTCAAAGAGTTTGAGGCCAGGGTGAGAGGGGTGAGAGATGATCTTGCCCGCTCGCTTCCTGGCCCTTGCAGTGTACAGTTCATCAATGGAGGGGAGGTTGCAGCCAATAACCTTGCTGATCGGACGATTCGCTGCAGCCTCCAGGTGTTGTGCTTGGTGGCTGAGCCAAACCAGACCATGATGGAGAAGGTGAGAACAGACTCTACGATGGCCGTGTAGAATTGGACCATCATTGCCTGTGGCAGATTGTGCTTCCTCAGCTGCCGTAGGAAGTACATCCTCTGTTGTGCCTTTTTGACTGTGGAGTCGATGGTAGCCCTCCACTTAAGGTCCTTGGAGATGATGGTTCCCAGGAACTTAAACGACTCCACAGTTGTGACTGTGGTGTTGTTGATGGTGAGTGGGGTGAGGGGAGGGGGAGCTCTCCTGAAGTCTACAATTAATTCCACTTTCTTAAGAGCATTGAGCTCCAGGTTGTTGCGATGGCACCAGGATGCCAGCTGTGACACTTCCTGTCTATCTTCGATATAAACCAGCATCTGCAATTCTTTAATTCTAAATGGTTTGTAAATCTCTTTCCTGCTACATTTTCCACTTTGCACACCTCATTGTCCTACAGGAGCAACTATTGAACCAGTACTACATTTCTGTCGCACCAAGGGTAATTGAAATTCTCCCCAGTTGGTGCAGCAAATATACAGTGTGCAGTTAACTGACACTGTTGTAACTTGTTGGAAGGAACTGCAGATGCTGCATTAAATCGAAGATAGGCACAAAATGCCGGAGCAACTCAGCGGGACAGGCAGCAGCTCTGGAGAGAAGGAATGGGTGAAGTTTTGGGTCGAGACCCTTCTTCAGTCTTCTTCCTTTCTCTCCATAGATGCTGCCTGTCCCACTGAGTCACTCCAGCTCTTTGTGCCTATCTACTGTTGTAACTTGGATGTGCATTTTATTCTGAGCCTCGTGAAAAAACAAACTCTGTGTGTTTGGGTGTGCAACAGGGCTTTTAAGCTATTAAGACATGAGACATTAGCTATGAGACGCATAAGCTGCTCAAAGTTGGATGACCCATTCCTTAGGTCGCCCAAGTGGGACAGCCCTTTAACTCCAGCACTTTGTCTATTTTTTTGTAAACAGGCAACTGCAGTTCCTTGTGTCTCTGTCATGTACAATGAAGGGATTTGGGGGAAACCCACGCAGGTCACGGGGAGAATGTACAAACTCATGCAGACAGCGCCCGTAGTCAGCATCGAACCTGGGTCTCCTGCGCTGTAAGGCAGCAACTCTACCGCTGCGCCGCCGTGCCAGCCCGTAAGGTGGAGTATTTTTGATTGGACTCAGATTTAACAACAAACTAAATGAAGAAGGGTCTCAACCCGAAACGTCACCCATCCCTTCTCTCCAGAGATGCTGCCTATCTCGCAGAGTTACTCCAGCTTTTTGTGTCTACCTTTGTTTTAAACAAAATGAATGGCTGTTTAGAAGCAACCCAGATGGAGATAAGGATATGTGTCATGTGCAGAGTAGTAATTCCTGAGATCCTGCTGTCCTTTGCAAGGTCACCAGTGTGTTCTTAAAACTACCTATGTCTTGGCACAAAGCCAACAGGTCAATTTAATGCTGTAATGTTACACCCAGGAATGCAATTAGTCCAGTATGTACACAGCTAAAATGTAAGGTTTGACAAGCATTTTAAAGTTGTAGTTCCTTAAACCCATCATTTAAACTTACTTCCCTTTTCCTTCCAAGACTTGGTCGCCATTATTTATGCCAATTTGTTCCTTCCCACCTCTCAAGAGAACCTTGACATAATCAACAACAGTGTTATCTGTTGAAATTGGACCTAATGTTTCATAGTTTTCATTTTAGATTTAGAGATACTGCATGGAAACAGGCCCTTTGGCCCACCTAGTTCATGTTAATCAACAATCACCGAAGGTAGACTCAAAATGCTGGAGTAACTCAGCGGAACAGGCACAATCTCTGGATAGATAAGATAAGATACGATAAGATACATTTATTTGTCACATGTGCCAATTGGCACAGCGAAATTAAATCACCATACAGCCATACATTAAAAATAAAGAACACAGCATGGAGTAGATAGAATTCAACATAAAACATCCCCCCACAGCAGGATCAAAATATCCCACTGTGAGGGAAGGCATCAAAGTCAGTCTCTTCCCAATGTTCCCCACTGTTCCCCCGTGGTCGGGGCCTCCCCGAGCCCCCTGCAGTCGCCACTACAGGGGCAGCCCGATGTTCAGGAATGGGTGACGTTTCGGATCGTCAACCCATTCCGCTGAGTTACTCCAGCATTTTGTGTCTATCTTCTGTTTAAACCAGCATCTGCAGTTCCTTCCTACACAAATCATCAATCACCCACCCACTAGCTGTATCCAATGCACAAGGACAATTTACAGAAGCCAATTCGCCTACAAACCTGCACGTCTTTGGAATGTGGAGTGAAACCGGAGCACCCGGAGAAAACCCACAGGGAAAACATGCAAACTCCGTACAGACAGCACCCAAGGCCAGGATCGAAAGGCAGTAAGGCAGCAACTCTACCGCTGCGCCACTCTGCCACCACACAGTGCACCAGGAAAATGGGTAGAGAATTATACCAATGGATGTGAACTTGTCAAGGCAAATGCAACCATCAGGAAAATGCTTGAGAAGGTAATTCTTTGATTAGGCACACTTCCTCAAAAGAGCATACAGAGATTGATTCTCTTGGTTGAGTAAGTTGTAATATTCTTTATGGGCTTATTAAAAAGAGGCAATTAGAGATCTGCTACATTCCAAGCTATATATTTGGGAAATGAGAGATTTGTTATTTTCCAACAAGCTTGATAAGTTTCCACATTAAAGGTGCTGTGCAAATCTGATTTTAATTTTACGATCACGGCAGGACTTTCTCCAACTTTTGTTTAGATGGCGATTTGAACGAGTTCAAAGTTACAGTATGTAGCCAAGGCAGTTTGATTTTTATTCAAGGCAGTTGCGAATGGAATTAATATTCCTCAAAATCTGAGGGTTCAGTTAAAATTATAAAGTAAATATTCCAACCCCCCCCCCCCCACCCCTCTTTCTTACCTCTAGTTACCTCCCCTCTACTTTCAGTCTCAACCCGAAATGCCAACCATCGTTTCTCTCCAGGGATGCTGACTGACCCGCTGGATTACTCCAGCACTTTGTGTCTTTCTTTGTAAACCGGCATCTGCGGTTCCTTGTGTCTCTGTCATGTACGATGAAGGGGATTGGAGATGGGAAAAAGATTTCATGATTATGCATGAAGGATAAGATCTTGGATCTTGTTTCTGTATTTGGTGTACACCAGCATCTGCAGTTCCTTTTGACACATAAATTGTGTTTCAGAAGAAATGTGCAGGAAGGAACTGCAGATGCTGGTTTAAACGGAAGATAGACACAAAATGCTAACAAAGGCCAGTTTCCTTTATCATTGTCACTTTTTTGCATATCTTTCATTCATTTGTGCTACATCTCACTGCACCGCCATCTATATCTCGTGTTTCCCTTTCCCCTGACGCTAGGCCGAAGAAAGGTCTCGACCCGAAACGTCACCCATTCTTTCTCCCCAGAGATGCTGCCTGTCCCGCTGAGTTACTCCAGCTTTTTGTGTCCATCTTGTGTTTCAGAAGGCTTGGCAGACCAAATGATTTTCATTCCTGTATCCCTGCTCTTATAAATCATTAGCAGGTGGCTTTGATTTGGGAAGAAATCGGTAGTTGGGTTTGTTAGAAGGCGGCCATGAGAAAATATGATTTAATGAGTTCAGCCACAAGCATTGAGGGCTGACCGTAAAATACATCTCGTACTTTGTAATAAACGCAAAATTGTGCTCAAAATCTGGAACCAAAAATGTCAACACACTTAAGTAGGGATTGAATGTCAGTAATAGATGTCTAATCTGTACAATCAAAAATGATCTACAGCCTTTGGTTTGATCCTTAAATCCAAATGAGAATGCAGCATCAATTGGATTCCAATCTCTGAATTATTATTTGAAAATCGCACTGGGGAATTTTCACTATAATTTAAGGGAAGGAAAAGTCATGAAATTCAAATCATTGGGCGAATTTGCAGAGATCCCATGTGCAGAATAATTGGACGGAGGTGGATTTTCATCTCTACTGCCAAGCTTTTAAGCCATGAGAAGTGGAGTGGTAAATCCTGCCGGGGAATTCCCGTGTCGGTGACAGAACCACTGAATTAACACAAGGTAAAGCTGATGGGTTTGCTGGAGAGATGCCAACCTCCCTTAGCTCAATATCCACTCTACGTTCCAGATTGGTGATGATATCTTACGCCCAGATAGCAAGGTCAAAAACGCTAAGACGGGAGGTGTGATTAGGAGTTATATCCAATTACAATCTATTGGAAAACACTACCATCCTACCAACAACATGGGCGGCGCGGTGGCGCAACGGTAGAGTTGCTGCCTTACAGCGCTAGGGACCCGTGTTCAATCAAGACTACGGGTGCTTGTCTGTACGGAATTTGTACATTCTCCCTGTGACCTGCGTGGGTTTTCTCCAAGATCTCTTTCCTCCCACACTGCAAAGGCGTACAGATTTGAAGGTCAATTGGCTTGGTATATAACTAAAATTGTCCCTAGTGTGTAGGATAGTGTTAATGTGTGGGGATTGCAGGTTGGATCGGACTAAGTGGGCCGAAGGGCCTGTTTCTGTGCTGATTAGCTAAACTAAATCAAACTAGAGAGCAGTCCTAAGCTACTATCTACCTCATTGGAGAACCTCGAACCATCTTTGAGCGGACCTCACAGGAACCTTAGTTTGCACTAAACCAAGGATTCCCAACCTGGGGTAAATTTACCCTCAGGAGGTACATTTCACCTACCCAGGGGATAAATTTATTGATTCTGGATTTGTACATATTTTTTCTCATTGAGTGTGTTTGGTCCTGGTGTACCGGTATCTGTTCATCAATAGTTGTTCATAAATAAGTAAAATAACATTGCTCTGTGCTATTAAATTTTGTCTGGGGTAAACAGGACAAAAAAGGTTGGGAACCCCTGCACTAAACGTTATTCATGCATCTGTACACTGTGATGACTTGATTGTAATCATATATTGTTTTTCCACTGACTGGTAAGCTCGCAACAAAAGCTTTTCACTGTACCTCGGTACACATGATAATAAACTAAACTCGGCTCAAAATACATTTGCCGACCTTAACTCATTAATAGATTTCCACCTTGAGTGAGATTCAAATATTCATTGATTAAAACAGGCAGGCTCTTAATTAAAAAAAGTGTTGGAGTTACTCAATGGGCCAGGTAGCATCTGTAGAGGGAAAAGGACAGATGGCCAAATGGACATGGGCAGATGCTTCCTGGTCCATTAAGTTCCTCCAGCAGTTTGTTTTTTTGCCCAAGTTTCCAGCATTGGCAGAGTCTTGTGTCTCTTGACTAGGTTGTCAATTCGACACAAACTAAAAGTATTCAGGTTGAAACAATGCAACTGTTCTCAGTTTACATTGACGGGAAAAGCTGGATGACTCAAAATGACCTTGTTGAACTGGCAACGTGTACAAGTATTTGGATTATATTGTAGTACCCAGCGTTACAAGTAACTGTTTACTTCATTCCTTAATGTATGTTTGTCTGGCACTGACTTGCTTATCTCCGCTGACTATCAATGAGTGTGGTGCAATCACATTATCCATTTCATGCTGGTTTTCTGAGCTGTGCAAGTTTGTTCCCCACATAAAACATTGCAGAAACATTGTCGCTGCAATTTTCAGATTAGTGTGAACAAAGCATAAATTTTAACCCTGCTTAATTGCGGGATCAATCGACAGTATTTCAAAAGTTGAACAAGAGCGCAGGAGGATGAGGGGTGATCTTATAAAATCACGAGAGGACTAGATCGGGTAGATGCACAGAGACTCTTACTCAGAGTAAGGGAATCGAGAACCAGAGCACATAGGCTTAAGGTGAGAGGGGAATCTGAGAGGCACCTTTTTCACACAAAGAGTTGTGGGTGTTTGGAACGAGCTCCTGGAAGAGGTAGTTGAGGCAGGTACTATCGCAACGTTTAAGAAAAATTTAGACAAATACATGGATAGGACAGGCTTAGAGTTATATGGGCCAAACACAAGCAGGTGGAATTAGTGTAGATGGAACCTGTTGGTCGATTTTAGGCAAGTTGAGCAGAAGGGCCTGTTTCCACACTGTAAGACTCTATGACTAAGAAAATATATGTCTTTCGTTTCAATATTTCTGGTTCCTCATTTATGTCAAGGGTTTTCTGATCGATTTGCCATTTATTTGTATTTCCCCTCCATTTGATTTTTTTTTTAGCATTCCTTAACAAATTAGAGCCATAGCATTTACAGTTTGGAAACAGGCCCTTCAGCCCAACTTGCCCACACCGGCCAACTGGTACCAGCCAAACTAGTCCCACCTGTCTGCACCTGATCCATATCCTTCCAAACCTGTCCTATCCATGTACCCGTCTAACTGTTTCTTAAACAGTTACACCTCAGATTCCAATTACATATTTTCCCCTTCACCTTGAACCTATGTCCTCTGGTCTTCGATTCCCCTACTCTGGGCAAGAGTCTCTGTGCATCTAACCGATCTATTCCTCTCATGATTTTATACACCTCTACATGATCAACCATCACACTCATGTGCTCCAAGGAATAATGACCCAGCCTACTCAACCTCTGCCTATAGCTCACACCCTCTAGCCCTGACACAATCCTCATAAATCTTCTCTGAACCCTTTCAAGCTTGACAATATCTTTCCTATAACATGGTACCCAGAACTGAACCCAATATCCTAAATGTGGTCTCTCCAACGTCTCATGCAACTACAACCTCCCAACTTCTGTACTCAATACTCGGACTGATGAAGGCCAAAGTGCCAGAAGGCTTTATGACCACCTTGTTAATCTGCAACTCGATCTTCAAGGAACCATGCACCTGCACGCCTAGATCCCTCTGCTTTGCAACACTCCCCAGAGGCCTACCATTCACAGTGTAGGTCCTGCCCTAGTTAGACGTCCCAAAATGCAGCACCTCACGCATCTCTGTATTAAATCCAGACCCTGCTGCAATCTTTCACAACCATCTCCACTATCTGCAAAACCACCCACTTTTGTATCATTCGCAAACTATTGTTTCCCAATTTGTAAACATTTTCTTTCAGTATCTCAGGCGGCAAAACGGTACAGCGGTAGAGTTGATGCCTTAAGGGCCTGTCCCACTGTACGAGGTAATTCAAGAGTTCTCCCGAGTTTCCCCCAATTCGAACTCGGAGAATTACGGTAATAGCCGCTCGTAGGTACACAGCGCTCTCGTGGACATTTTTCAACATGTTGAAAAATCTTCACGAGTCTTCACGAGCTTACCGTGTTTCCCGAGTATCTGCCGTTTGCGTTACGAGCTGCTAAGAGACGTTCCGAGCTCCGACGTACCTGCTACATGCATTCTACGTGCTTACCACGAGTTTGATTTTTTTTTTAAACTCAGGAGAGCTCTTGAATGAACGTGTACATTGGGACAGTCCCTTTAAAATGCCAGAGACGTGGGTTCGATCCTGACTGCAGGTGGTGTCTGTACGGACGTTGTACGTTCTCTCTGTAACCGCGTGGGTTTTCCTTTGGGGGCTCTGATTTCCTCCCACACTCCAAAGATATACAGGCTTGTAGGTTAATTGGCTACTGTAATGTGTGAATTATCCCTAGTGTGTAGGATAGCGCTTGTGTACGGGATGATTGCAGATCGGCGCGGACTCGTGGGTTGAAGTGCCAGTTCAGTCTATCACCTGATTTATTTATTACGCATCAATGCTCCTTTGACACAGAAAATAATGAGCTTTTTGGAGTTGTTCCTGCCGGTTTTTTTTACCATTTGAGCCAATATCTGTAGGTTTCCAATGTTCCTTTATGCATGTTATCAGTTCTTCAGCTGTTCTCACCAATGTAATGTGATATTGTTGTTAATGTATCTGAACAGCAGAGGGGGGAGTTGGGGTTTTTCTATCAGAAGAGAGAAATTGTGCTGCCTCAAAGTAAAAGTTCAGGAGGAAGAGACATGGCTAATTCTGAGACAGAATGACTCAGCGATGAGCAATCATGTGCATCTGGCTATCTATGATTTGTTTGCAGTTGTGGATAACAATGCCATGTGACTGGACTGCTTTGAATGGCTATATTCCCCGCCTTCCATCCCTTGAAGTTTAGTTTAGTTTAGTTTAGAGATACAATGCGGAAACAGGCCCTTTGGGCCACCGAGTCCGCACCGCCTGGCAATCCCCACACATTAACACTACCACAGTGCTACCACAGAAGGCTGTCGAGGCCAAGTCAGTGGATATTTTTAAGGCAGAGATAGATAGATTCTAGATTATTACAGATGTTATGGGGAGAAGGCAGGAGAATGGGGTTAAGAGAATGGGGTTAGGAGAGAGAGATAGATCCACCATGATTGAATAGCGAGTAGACTTGATGGGCCAAATGGCCTAATTCTGCTCCTATTCCATATGACCTTATGACCTACCCTACACACACTGGGGATAATTTTACAATTATACCAAGTCAATTAACCTACAAACCTGTACTTCTTTGGAGTGTGGGAGGAAACCGAAGATCTCAGAGAAAACCCACGCAGGTCATAGTGCGAATGTACAATCTCTGTACAGACAGCACCTGTAGTCAGAATCGAACCTGGGTCTATGATGCTGTAAGGCAGCAACTCTACCGCTGTGCCATTGTGTTGCCCAGGGGTGGTGAAGAATGCCTTGATAGACATATAGTCCCGGCATGGAGCAGGAAGTACTTTACATCCTCTGAGAATGTACACATGGATGAATGCTACCCATAAGACTAAGGCGCCGGCCATTTTGGATTAAGTTGAGCTAAAACATTTTCACCCACAGAGTTGTGAATCTGTGGAATTCTCTGCCACAGAAGGCAGTGGAGGCCAATTCACTGGATGTTTTCAAGAGAGAGTTAGATTTAGCTCTTAGGGCTAAAGGAATCAAGGGATATAGGGAAAAAGCAGGAACGGGGTACTGATTGTGGATGAACAGCCATGATCATGTTGGATGCTGGTGCTGGCTCGAAGGGCCGAATGGCCTACTCCTGCACCTATTTTTTCTATGTAAAATTGCTGGCTTCAGTGGGATTTAAAAAAATCAGATTTAAGGAAAACTTGTGACTGGCCAGCTAAAACCCACTTTATACCATCACCTGGAGTCAAATCCCACATATTCTGCATGAACTAGAATAAAATAGGATATCCAAAAGATAATTGCGCCAAAGATATAAATAATTAAATGTCAGGAAACAAATGAACATAAAATTCTGTTGCTTCAAATATGTAAGTCCCATTACAAGAGTTAATTGATGCAAGAATTTAGCAGATGTTTTAAAGGCTTAGTCATTCTTTCCGATTCCACACTCAAAAGAAAATTGCCATTACTATCAGGGGTTTTTAGGATGCTTAAGAAAACAAGAACTTTGGTGGGAATATAAATAACACATTGAAGAAATAAATCTAAGGAAGTGTAGGCTTGCGGACTTGTGTACAAGGAGTTATATCATCCCGTAACCCTGTGAAAGACCAAAGAAAACAGAGAAGATTTACGAGGATGTTGCCAGGACTAGAGGGTGTGAGCTATAGGGAGAGGTTGAGTAAGCTGGGTCACTATTCCTTGGAGCGCAGGCGGATGAGGGATGATCTTATAGAGGTGTATAAAATCTTGAGAGGAATAGATCAGGTAGATGCACAGAGTCTCTTGCCCAGAGTAGGGGAATCGAGGACCAGAAGTTCAAGGAGAAGGGGAAAACAAGTAATTGGAATCTGAGGGGTAACTGTTTAAGAAACAGTTAGACAGGTACATGGATAGGACAGGTTTGGAGGGATATAGACCAGGCTCTTGCTCAGAGTACGGCAATTGAGGACCAGAGGAGATAGGTTTAAGGTGAAGGGGAAAAGATTTAATAGGGATCTGAGGGGAAAATTTTTCACACAAAGGGTGGTGGGTGTTTGGAACAAGCTGCCAGAGGAGGTAGTTGAGGCTGGGACTATCCCAATGTGTAAGAAACTGTTAGACAGGTACATGGATGGGAGAGGTTTGGAGGGATATGGGCCAATCGCGGGCATGTGGGACTAGTGTAGCTGATAGACCCAAAATGTTGGAGTAACTGAGCGGGACTGGCAGCATCTCTGGGTGACGTTTCGTATCAAGACAGTTCTTCAGAAGAAGGGTATCAACCCAAAACGAGAATCTGAAGTAGGGTCTCGACCCAAAATGTCACCCATTCCTTCTCTCCAGAGATGTTGACTGTCCCGCTGAGTCACTCCAGCATTTTGTGCCTACTTGGATTTAAACCAGTTCTTTCCTACACACTAGTGCAGATTGGACATGTTGCCCGGTGTGGGCAAGTTGGGCCGAAGGGCCAGTTTCCACACTGTATCACTCTATGACTATAAAACCAATCAAAGGGAGATTCTGTCTGTAAACACTTGGGAATTGTTTCCATGCCATTTACCTCAGGTCCCATGAGAAGACTCCATAACTGAGGAAGGATGTGGTGGCTCTGGAGAGGGTCTAGAGGAGGTTTAGAAAAATGATCCCAGGAATTAGTAGGCTAACATCTGATGGGCATTTGACGGCAATGGGCCTCTACTCGCTGGAGTTTCGAAGAATAAGGGGAGACCTCATTAAAAAGGACAGACTAGTGAAAGGCTTGGATAGAGTGGATGTGGAGGATGTTTCCACTAGTGGGAGAGTCTAGGACTAGAGGTCATAGCCTCAGAATTAAAGGATGTTCTTTGAGGAAGGAGATGAAAAGGAATTACTAGGTCAGAGGGTGGTGAATCTGTGGGATTCTTTGCCACAGAAGGCTGTGGAGGCCATGCCAATGGATCTATTTAAGACAGAAATAGATAGATTCTTGATTAATACGGGTGTCAGAGGTTATGGGGAGAAGGCAGGAGAATGGGGTTAAGAGGGAGAAATCGATCAGCCATGATTGAATGGTGGAGTACACTCAAAGGGCCTAAATGGCCTAATTCTACTCCTATCGCTTATGATCTTATTGATATTACAATTAAAAGGTCCTTTATTTATCTCGATCCTAAAAAAATACTCAAGTACATTATGAAACTGGATGCACCACAGCTTGGTTTTGGAACAGCTCCATCCAAGACCGCAAGACATTGCAACAAATTGTGGACACAGCCCAGACCATCACACAAACCAACCTCCCTTCCTTCCATCAACTTCATTTATACCTCACACTGCCTCGGCAAGGCCAGCAGCATAATCAAGGATGAGTCGCACACTGGTCACTCCCTCTTCTCCTCCCTCCCGTCGGGCAAAAGGTATAGAAGTGTGAAAACGCACACTCCAGATTCAGGGACAGTTTCTTCCCAGCCGTTATCAGGCAACTGAACCATGCTACCACAATTAGAGAGCAGTCTTGAACTACTATCTACCTCATTGGTGACTGGACTTTGCTGGCTTTACCTTGCACTAAACATTATTCCCTTATCATGTATCTTCTTCTTCTTTTGTGTGGCGTGCACAACCTAAAGGACAACTTGTTCTATTTGATCTTCCGTTTGTGCACATCGAGTTGATTGCATTAATCGAAACAGGGCGGACCACGTGAAGGTTGCAATCTTCCCCATCACCCCATCATGTATCTGTACATTGTGAATGGCTTGATTGTAATCATGTATAGTTTTTCCGCTGACTGGATAATATGCAACAAAAGCTTTTCAATGTACCTCGGCACATGTGACAATAAATGAAACTGAACTGAAGTGAAAGTAGTTATATACTGATTCAATCATTGGATTGGATATTCAGAGATATGAGGTCAAATGTCAGGATCGTTGCATGAGAAGTTAAATGCAGTAATTAAATGATCTGACCATTGGCCTAATCTCCTTGTAGGTCAACAACCCTGCTCCTTCATTCGCCCAATGAACTTGCACAACTATAACAAGTGGTGGCGCAGCGGCAAAGTTGCTGCCTTACAGCGCCAGGGACCTGGGTTCGATCCTGACTACGGTTGCTGTCTGTACGGAGTTTGTATGTTCTTCCCTTGATCTTCGTGGGTTTTCTCCGGGATCTCCGGTTTCCTCCCACACTCCAAAGATGTGCAGGCTTGTAGGTTAATTGGCTTGGTATAATTATAAATTGTCCGCAGTGTGTGTGGGATAGTGTAAAGGGCCTGTCCCACTTGCGTGTCCTTAACAGGCGACTGCTGGCACCCATGATAGGTCGCCGAAATTTTCAACATGTTGAAAATTCAGCGGCAACCAGAAAGACGCTACGACTCTTTGGAGACCTCTCACGACCCTAGGAGACCTCTCACGACCATACAGGCTATATAGTTGTGAGAGGTCTCCTATGATCATGAGAGCCTATATGGTCATGAGAGGTCTCCTATGGTCATAAGAGGTCTCCAAAGAGTCGTAGCGTCTTTCTGGTCGCTGCTGAATTTTCAACATGTTGAAAATGTAGGAGTGACCAGAAAGACTCTTTGGAGACCTCTCACGACCATAGGAGACCCCTCACAACCATACAGGTGACCCCTGGCGACATGTCGCGGGTGACCTCTCATGACCATAGGAGACCTCTCACGACATACAGCCTGTATGGTCATGAGAGGTCTCCGAGGGTCATGAGAGGTCTCCAAAGAGTCGTAGCGTCTTTCTGGTCCCTGCTGAATTTTCAACGTTGAAAATGTTGGCGACCTATCACGGGTGCCAGCAGTCGCCTGTAAAGGTCGCGTAAGTGGGAGAGGCCCTTTAGTTATGCAGGGATCGCTGTGCGCTGTGGACTCTGTGACCTGTTTCCGCACTGTATCTCCAACCTAAAGTAAACTAAACTAAAGGCTCCTGGTGCATGTCAGTCTAGAATTAGATACAGAGTGGAAACAAGCCCTTCGGCCCATCGAGTCCACACCGACCAGCAATCCCCGCCCATTAAACTATCCTAGACACACTAGGGACAGTTTGCATTTATACCATGCCAATTGACCTACAAACCTGTGCTGCTTTGGAGTGGGGGAGGAAACCAAAGATCTCGGTGAACACCCATGCAAGTCATGGGGAGAACGTACAAAATCCATACAGACAGCACTGTTGGTCAGGATCAAATTAGGGTCCCTGGCGCTGTAAGGCAGCAACTCTACCGTTGCGCCACTGTGTTGCCTAATCCTGCCCCTTGACTTGATGAGGAGGCTTTTCCTATATCCTAGAGGGCTGTGGATACTCAGAACAAAAATACAGTGTTGGAGTAACTCAGCAGGTCAGGCAGCACCTGAGGAGAACATAGATCGGTGACGTTTAAGGTAGGGACCCTTCCACAGACTGATTGTGGTGAGGAAAGGAGAAAGCTGGAAGAGGGGATGGGGCAGGACAAAACGTGACGAGTGATAGGTGGATATAGTGGGGAGGGGGGGAATGGGGAACACATGGTCGCAGGGGGAACGTAAGAAATCCGTACAGCCAGCAGCCGTTGTCAGACTCGAACCCAGGTCTCAGCAACTCTACCCCTGAGCCACTGTGCTGCCCCGAGGTGTTACCCGAGATCTAGTGAGGTGCAATTAATGTCTGTCCCAAAGGAGGTGGGCGGAAATGCAGGAATATTGCATTGGCTTGGGATGTGGCATTGAAGGAACTGACACAAATACTGTCAGAGGGAAAAATATGGAGAAATCATGGAAGGGTAGAGGTTTTGCATAGGAAGGAATTGTAGATGCTGATTTACAGCAAAGATAGACACAAACAGCTGGAGTAACTCAGTGGGTGAGGCAGTATCTCTGGAGACAAGGAGTAGGTGACCCATTGGGTCGAGACCCTTCTCCAGCGTCAGGGGAAAGGTAAACGTTTTATATGTTGTCTAATGGAGCCTTCCTACTCTTCCTTAAATAAAACCATCAGGAATTGCACTGTGTAAACGAACACTGGTGTTTACTGATCAGCTCTTTCCACTTCCTCTGACAATACCAAGGATGCACAAGCTTTGTTGAGCAGCAGTTAAAATGGCGCATATTTCACACTTAACAACAAGGTGGAACAATGCAAGGTGTAAGGGAGCTCTCCAGGTGTATCAAGATTCAGGATTCAAAATTCAAGAGAGTTTATTGTCATGTGTCTCAGACAGGACAATGAAACATGGTCCATGACAGCACAACAGAATATGGTAGGCATGAATACAGAACAGATCAGTGTGTCCATATACCATTATATACAGTGGCTTGCAAAAGTTTTCATACCCCTTGAACTTTTCCACATTTTGTCACGTTACAACCACAAACGTAAATGTGTTTTATTGGGATTTTATGTAATAGACCAACACAAAGTGGCGCATAATTGTGAAGTGGAAGGGAAATGATACATGGTTTTCAATTTTTTTTACAAATAAAAAAACTGAAAAGTGTGGCGTGCAAAAGTATTCAGCCCCCTTTACTCTGATACCCCTAAATAAAATCCAGTGCAACCAATTGCCTTCAGAAGTCACCTAATTAGTAAATAGGGTCCACTTGTGTGTAATCTAATCTCAGTATAAATACAGCTGTTCTGTGAAGGCCTCAGAGGTTTGTTAGAGAACATTAGTGAACAAACAGCATCATGAAGCCCAAGAAACACACCAGACAGGTCAGGAATAAAGCTGTGGAGAAGTTTAAAGCCGGGTTAGGTTGTAAAAAAATATCCCAAACTTTGAACATCTCACGGAGCACTGTTCAATCCATCATCCGAAAATGGAAAGAGTATGGCACAACTGCAAACCTACCAAGACATGGCCGTCCACCTAAACTGACAGGCCGGGCAAGGAGAGCATTGATCAGAGAAGCAGCCAAGAGGCCCATGGTAACTCTGGAGGAGCTGCAGAGATCCACAGCTCAGGTGGGAGAATCTGTCCACAGGACAACTATTAGTCGTGCACTCCACAAATCGGGCCTTTATGGAAGAGTGGCAAGAAGAAAGCCATTGTTGAAACAAAGCCATAAGAAGTCCCATTTGCAGTTTACCACAAGCCATGTGGGGGACACAGCAAACATGTGGAGGAAGGTGCTCTGGTCTAATGAGACCAAAATTGAAGTTTTTGGCCTAAATGCAAAACGCTATGTGTGGCGGAAAACTAACACTGCACATCACCCTGAACACACCATTCCCACTGTGAAACATGGTGGTGGCAGCATCATGCTGTGGGGATGCTTTTCTTCAGCCGGGACAGGGAAGCTGGTCAGAGTTGATGGGAAGATGGATGGAGCCAAATACAGGGCAATCTTGGAAGAAAATCTGTTAGAGTCTGCAAAAGACTTGAGACTGGGGCGGAGGTTCACCTTCCAGCAGGACAATGACTCTAAACATACAGCCAGAGCTACAATGGAATGGTTTAGATCAAAGCATATTCATGTGTTAGAATGACCCAGTCAAAGTCCAGACCTAAATCAATTGAGAATCTCTGACAAGACTTGAAAATTGCTGTTCACAGACGCTCTCCATCCAATCTGACTGAGCTTGAGCTATTTTGCAAAGCAGAATGGGCAAAAATTCCAGTCTCTAGATGTGCAAAGCTGGTAGAGACATACCCCAAAAGACTTGCAGCTGTAATTGCAGCGAAAGGTGGTTCTACAAATATTGACTCAGGGGGGCTGAATACCTTTGCGCGCCACACTTTTCAGTTTTTTATTTGTAATAAAATTTGGAAACCATGTATCATTTTCCTTCCACTTCACAATTGTGCACCACTTTGTGTTGGTCTATCACATTTATCCCAATAAAATACATTTACGTGACAAAATCTGGAAGAGTTCAAGGGGTATGAAAACTTTTGCAAGCCACTGTAAATATATACACACATGAATAAATAAACAGATAAAGTGCAAATAAACAGATAATGGGCTATTAATGTTCAGAGTTTTGTTTCTTCTTATTCTTCTTCTTCTTCTTTCGTGTGCAGCCTAAGGTTGTAGGACAACTTGTTCTATCTGATCTACCATTTGTGCGCGTCGAGTTGATTGCATTAGTCAAAACAGGGCGGACCACGTGAAGGTTGCAATCTTCCACCCTAGAGTTTTGTTTCAGTTGAGTTTAATAGCCTGATGGCTCTGGGGTAGAGTCCATTCCTGAACCTGGACGTTGCAGTCTTCAGGCTCCTGTACCTACTACCTGAATGTAGCGGGGAGCTACCTGAAGGTAGCGGGGAGGTATCCTGGGAACTTGACCCACTGACATACTGAAATCATTGCCACTTAAATTTGTCATAGTGGAATCTCCAAGAGTTCCATAATTACTCAAACCACCAGAGACCCTGGTTTGATCCCAATGTCCTGTGCTGTCTGCGTGGAGTATGCATGCTCTCCCTGTGGCCGCGTGGGTTTCCTCTGGCTGCCCTGGTTTCCGCCCAAACTCCCCAAGTTTGTGTGTTTGTCGGTTAAATGGCCCTCTGTAAATTGACCCTAGAGTGCAGGGAGTGGATGAGAAAGTGGGATAACCGAGAACAAGTGTGAACGGGTGATCGATGATCAGCATGGTCTTGGTGGGCTGAAGGGCCTGGTTCCATTCTGTATCGCCAAACTCTAAAATAAACTTCTTTTCTACTCTTGACAGTATTTGGAAAAAAAATTATGTGCAGCCCAGTGGGCAGGGGTAGAGTTGCTACCTTACAGCTCCAGACACCTGGGTTCAATCCTGACTACGGGTGCTGTCTGTATGGAGTTTGAACATTCTCCCTGTGACCGCGTGGGTTTTCTCCAGGTCCTCTGATTTCCTCCCACATTTTCTCCCACATTCCAAAGTTTCCTTCCACTCTCCAAACACATACAGGTTTGTAGGTTAATAGGCTTTGGTTAATAATTGTAATTTGTCCCCGTATGTAGGATAGTTCTTATGTATGGGATGACCATTGGTTGGCATTGACCCAGTGGTCCAAAGGGCCTGTTTCTGCACTGTATCTCTAAAGTCCAAAGTCTAAAAAAGAATGCATTGTCTGAAGGCGCATTCAGATTTTCGAGTTTATTTCTCTGAGTATTATGGACCTGCTCAACTTACTATTCAATTATTTTCTCCCACAATCCCCCTGCCACACTTCAATTTAACCTTCCCTCAATTGGTAACATATCCTCTCCAACCTTCCTTCTTTACCCCTGCAGATGGACTCTACCTCAGTTTCTCCCTTGCTCATCCCTGTACGTACCCTCTCCCTGTACAATCATGTCTGTAATGCCAAAGGAATGTCGGATGTACTGACAGAGGGACGGCCAACCCAAAGTCACCTTGCACATTCAGTGCAATTAGTTACTTTGACGTGCCATATTCAGGGCCACCTTGGAGTTGCCTTTGTTTTTCCAGGTGTTGCTCAGCTTTTGCCTGTTTCCTGGTCTGGCATCTTGATTAATGATGAACTGGCCGCACAGCTATCAAAGATCGGCCTTTTCATGAGCTTGGGAGAGACGTGAAGAAGTCAAGAAAATCAATTGTGCTCCATGTATTTGAATGGGAACGGGGCATTATTGAACTGAAATAACACCCTGTTCCCAATGACATGCTCTGTGTTTGGAGCAGCTAAAGCATGAGACTGGCCAAAGATAGACTGGAGTAACTCAGTGGGACAGGCGGCATCTCTAGACAGAGGGAATGGGTGATGTTTTGCATCAAGACCCTTCTTTGGATAGACCTTCAGAAGGTGTAGCAGTAGACCTACTGCCTTACAGCGGCAGAGACCCGGGTTCGATCCTGACTACAGGTACTTGTCTGTAGGGAGTTTGTACGTTCTCCCAGTGACTGTGTGGAATTTCTCCTGGATCTTCGGTTTCCTCCCACACTCCAAAGACGTACAGATTTGGAGGCTTGGTATAAGTGTAAATTGTCCCTAGTGTGTGTAGGATAGTGTTTATGTGTGGGGGTCGCTGGTTGCCACGGACTTGGTGGGCCGAACGGCCTGTTTCCACACAGCATCTATAAAACCATATACTAGGCTTGATACTCTGCTATATGAACAGCATTGCTGAAATCATAGAGCTCCAGTTTCCTCCCAGTTTGGGCAGCCACGGTGGTGGAGCAGTAGAGTTGCTGCCTTACTGCGCTTGCAGCGCCAGAGACCCATGTTCGATCCCGACTATGGGTGCTGTGTGTACGGAGTCTGTACGTTCTCCCCATGACCGCGTGGGGTTTCAATGAGATCTTCGGTTTCCTCGCACACTCCAAAGACGTACAGGTATGTAGGTTAATTGGCTTGGTGTATGGGTAAAAATTATCCCTAGTGTGTGTAGGATTGGGTTAATGTGTGGGTGATCGCTGGTCGGCGCGGACTCAGTGGGCCGAAGGGCCTGTTTCCGTGCTGTAACTCTAAACTAAACTAAACTCAGAGAAAACCCACAAAACTAAACTAAACTGTCCTTGGATGTACCCGTCCCCTGCATCTCCCCATTTACGTCCCACCTCTATCTTGTGCCCACAGCGGGTGAGCTGCCCGCCTGTCTTCATTTGATTCCATTTAGATAGTTGGGCCAAGATCCAGGAAGACAATTCCTCCTCTACATCTTTGAAAATACCTGCATGTCGGCTAACTCCTAGCATTGCGTGCTAATGGTCTAGTTTAGGAAGGAACTGCAGATGCTGGTTTAAACTGAAGATGGACCCAAAATGCTGGAATAACTCAGCGGGACAGAGATGCTATCTATCCAGAGATGCTGTCTGTCTAATGGCTTAGTTTAGTTTAGTTTAGAGATACAGCGTGGAAACAGGACTTTCTGCCCACCGAGTTTGCACCGACCAGCGATCCCCGCACACTAACACTATCCTACCCGGGGAACAATTTACACTTATACCAAACCTTATATTAACCTACAACCCTGTACGTCTTTGGAGTGTGGGAGGAAACCAAAGATCTCTGAGAAAACCCACGCAGGTCACGGGGAGAACGTGCAAACTCCGTACGGACAGCACCCATAGTCGGGATCAAACCCGCGTCTCTGGCGCTGCAAGTGCTGTAAGGCAACAACTCTACCGTTGTGCCACCATGGCTGCCCAAGCTGGGAGGAAACTGGAGGTCTATGATTTCAGCAATGCTGTTCCTACAGCACACTATCAGTACCGTGCTCTAATGTTCTCTGGTTTGTAAAGAATGTGGAGACACACCTCAGGTCCTGTCATCAAGATACGACCCGGAGTGCAACGCATTCCTTCTCTCCAGGGATGTTGCCTGTCTCGCTGAGCTCATCCAGTATTTCGTGACCATCAAGATGGAAATCTGTCTTTACCGCTTGAATCTCTGTGGTTCAATTACCCGCTCCAACTAACTGATCCCCAGAATTATAACACTAATGGAGATTGCTTTAACGCTCTAGCTTGTGAGGTGCGGAGCCTAGAAAACAACTGCGGTATTAATTTTAAATACATTTTGACAAAACACGACAAACTCTTTTTTATATCGATGACAGCTAGATGCCTCATTCGGGAAAATACTTGGCACAGCATTGTGCAGCGCTGACATAAACTGGCATGCTTCTAGGTTTTATACTATATGAAAAGGGACTTTCAAGGAAGTCTGGGGCCAATAAGACTACGCATTAACTTTTTTACAAGATTGAAAGGCCATTTCACTTTCAGTTTAGTTAGAGATACATCATGGAAACCGGCACTTCGTTCCAGCAAGTCCATGCTGACAAATGATCATCTGCTCACACTAGTTTTATGTTATCCTACTTTGGCATCCACTCCTGACACAACAGAGACGATATACAGAAGCTAATTAACCTACAAACAAATGGGTGGCACAGTGGCACGGCAGTAGATTTGCTGCCCTACAACGTCAGAGACCTGGGTTCAAAACTGACTACGGGTGCTGTCTGCATAGGTTCTCCCAGTGACCGCGTGGATTTTCTCTGGGTGCTCCAGTTTCCTCCCACATTCCAAGATGTGCGGGTTTGTAGGTTAATTGGCTTCTGTAAATTGTCCCTTGTGGGTAGGATATAACTAGTTTGTGGGTGAATGTTGGTCGGTGCAGACATAGTAGGCCGAAGGGCCTATTCCCAGGCTGTGTCACTAAACTAAACTACAAAACTGCATGTCTTTGGGATGTGGGGGGAAACCGGAGCACCTGGAGGAAACCCACGCAGTCATGGGGAGAATGAGCAAAATCTCCACAGACAGCACCTGAGGTCAGGATCAAATCCAGTACTCTGCTGGTGTAGGCAGCAGCTCTACCAGATGCACCACTGGGCCACCCAAAATAACTGGGATAACTGTGAAGTAAGGCAAGGAAAAACACCTGGAACAGAAAACAAATGGAAAATAGCTTCTTCAATCTGTTTCACAACTGCAAAATACATTTGAAGCTTCAACTCTAACTAGGATTATTCTAATTTTGCTTCATGATTGATGTTAGGAAGAATAAAATGGTGGGAAAGGAGAAGCTGAGAAAGTGGTTGACATGGTCACATATCTTTGCATTCTTCTTTATCTTAGCTCGATGGTATATGCAAGTAGATTACATTTACACTCTATGTTTGATATTTTAGCAACTGAGGCTCTATCAGGCACTGGTCAGGTCGCATTTGGAGTACTGTGAGCAAATCTGGGCCCATGTCTGAGGAAGGATGTGTTGGCTCCGGAGAGGGTCCAGAGAAGGCTTACAAGAATTATTCCAGGAATGAGTGGGTTAGCATTTGATGAGCGTTTGACAGCACTGGGCCTCCAGTTGCTGGAGTTTAGAAGGTTGAGGGGGACTTCATTGAAACTTACAAAATAATGAAAGGTATAGATAGAGCGGATGTGGAAAGGATGTTTCCACTGATGGGAGAGTCTAGGACCCGAGGTCACAGCCTCAGTCTTTTAGAAAGGAGGTGAGGAGGAACTTCTTTACTAAATTAATCTGTGGAAGTCATTGCCACAGCGGGCTGTGGAGGTCAAGTCAGTGGATATTTTTGAGACAGAGATATATACGTTCTTGATTCGAATGGGTGTCAAGGGTTATGCGGAGAAGGCAGGAAAATGGGATTAGGATGCAGAGGTCAGCCATGATCGAATGGCGGAGTGGACTGGATGGGCCGGATGGCTTAATTCTACTCCTATAACTTGTGAACTTGTGAACTGAAGAATTGAATGACAAATACCCGGGTTCATAAGTTCATAACTTCATATGTTATCGGAGCAGAATTAGGCCATTTGGCCCATCAGGTCTACTCCGCCATCCAATCAAGGTTAATCTATCTTTCCCTCTCAACCCCATTCTCCTGCCTTCTCTCCATAACCCCTGACACTCTTACTATGGCTCCTACCAAGGCACTGGAGTGGAGACATGAGACATTGCAGATGCTGGAAACGTGAGATAAACACAAAGTGTTGAAGGTGTACAGCAGGTCCGGCAGCAGCTGTGAAGGGAATGGACATGCTGCATTTCACATTGGGACTTTTCTTCAGTTTGGCTGCAAGGAGATTGTTGACCTCACACCTAGGAGCATATAATGGATGGAAGATATAAGCTGTTTCAATAAATACAGGATATTGCACTAATACCTCAATATTAGCTTGGTGATAGAACCAGACTGATTCGTGGGATGTCAGGACTGTCTTATGAAGAAAGACTGGATAGACTCGGTTTATACTCTCTAGAATTTAGATAGATTGAGAGGGGATCTTATAGAAACTTACAAAATTCTTAAGGGGTTGGACAGGCTAGATGCAGGAAGATTGTTCCCGATGTTGGGGAGGTCCAGGACAAAGGGTCACAGCTTAAGGATAAGGGTGAAATCCTTTAGGACCGATATGAGAAGGACTTTTTTCACACAGAGAGTGGTGGGTCTCTGGAACTCTCTGCCACAGAGGGTAGTTGAGGCCAGTTCATTGGCTATATTTAAGAGGGAGTTAGATGTGGCCCTTGTGGCTAAGGGGATCAGAGGGTATGGAGAGAAGGCAGGTACGGGATACTGAGTTGGATGATCAGCCATGATCATATTGAATGGCGGTGAAGGCTCGAAGGGCCGAATGGCCTACTCCTGCACCTAATTTCTATGTTTCTATGTTTCTATGTTGGTGCAATATTATGGATATTGGCAGTGCAACACAGTTGGGTATCATTAAAGCCTGCGTTTGCTCCCTGTCATGTGTATGTGTGTGCTTGGGAATGGTCATAAATTTTATTGCTGTTACAGAAACACTCTGGAGATTAATTAGCTTGAACAGCACTTCATGGAGGAAGTAGGTATGCCAATTACTCATTATTTTAGTTTAGTTTAGTTTAGAGATACAGCACAGAAAAGGGCCCTTCGACCCACCGAGTTACCGCACCAAGCAGCGATCCCCTGCACATTAACACTATTCTCCACCAGGGACAATGTTTTCATCAAGTGAATTAACTACAAAGGACAAATATACAGTAGGTCCCTTACAGTCAGAAATAGGTGAATTTATAATGGGAAATAAGGAAATGGTAGACCAGTTAAACAAGTACTTTAGTACTGTTTGCAGAGCAGGTCTGTTCCTTCCTATCTCACCTTAACAATCATGGGCTGCTGTTTGCCACCAAACACCACCCTTCCTGAATGCATCCTTTAAGATTGTTAAGGGCTTGGACACACTAGTGGCAGGAAACAAGTCCTCAATGTTGGGGGAGTCCAGAACCAGGGGCCACAGTTTAAGAATAAGAAGTAAGCCATTTAGAACGGAGACGAGGAAACACTTTTTCTCACAGAGAGTGGTGAGTCTGTGGAATTCTCTGCCCCGGAGGGCGGTGGAGGCAGGTTCTCTGGACGCTTTCAAGAGAGAGCTAGATAGGGCTCTTAAAAATAGCGGAGTCAGGGGATATGGGGAGAAGGCAGGAACAGGGTACTGATTGGGGATGATCCGCCATGATCACATTGAATTGCGGTGCGGGCTCGAAGGGCCAAATGGCTGACTCCTGCACCTATTGTTTATTGTCTGTTGTCTATTGACTATACAACCTCAACCTTCAAACAAAGGAGCCAATGTCCACTCACACCATGTAGCAGTTATCCAAGTCATTTTGTCGCAGGACAGGTGGGTCACACGGCCGGACGCAACAACTCTGGCGGTCTGCGGCCTGCAAGGGGAAGCCACCAAGCCCAGCCCCTGCTCGCCCTCCGAGAACCGGAGAACCGGAGAGGAGGCATATTGAATGCGAGGAGTAGGGGCTGGTAGGGAAGTGAGCCGGGGTCTTAACTGCCACGCCCTCAAGGTGGGCTGTGGATGGCGCCTTCCGAGCAGAAGGCTGAAGATGGCTGGGCGAGGAGAGGGACGACAGTTCGCTGGGCGAACCAGAAGAAGGTGATGGTAGCAGCCCGGCGATCACCTGGATCGGGCACCGCTCCAGGCCACCGAATGCACAGACTGGATTGGAAATGGCATCGAAACCTGGCACCTCATGCATGTGGTCTCAGTAGGCTATTTCGGTACTCTTTGCTAATCGGGGAACATGCTTAGGTAAGCAATACTTTGCTGAACTTACAAACAAATATCACTGTGCATTTGTACATGTGACCAGAAAGCACCATTGACCATTGACTACAATACAATATTAATAAAACAATACAATAATACAGTAATACTTTATTAACCAAGTATGTATTGCAAGCTGGTTACCAAGCTCACGGAACTGGGCATCTGCGCATGCCTCTGCATTTGGATCCTCGACTTCCTCATCCACAGACCATAGTCTGTTCAAATTGGAGGAACCACTTCATCCTCAGTAACAATTAGTATGGGAGCACCTCAAGGCTGCGTGCTCATCCCCCTGCTTTATACTCATGACTGCGTAGCCAGACATAGTGCGAACTTCATCATCAAGTTCGCCGATGACACCACTGTGGTTCGATGAATCACCGATGGGAACGAGTCAGAGTATACATGTGAGATCAACCGACTGACCAAATGGTGCCAGCCCAACAACCTGGCTGTTAACATCAGTAAGACCAAGGAATTGATTGTGGACTTTGGTAGGGGAAGGATGAGGACCCACAATCCTGTTCATATCATTGGGACGATGGTGGAGAGGGTCAATAACTTCAAATTCCTGGGCGTGCATGTTTCCGAAGATCTTTCCTGGACCCAGCACACTGATGCAATTATAAAGAAGGCACATCAGCGACTCTACTTCCTGAGAAGATTACGGATTTTCGGCATGTCGAAGAGGATTCTCCTAAATTTCTACAGGTGCACGGTAGAGAGAATTCTGACTGGTTGCATCATGGCCTGGTTCGGCAACTTGAACGTCCAGGAGCGAAAAAGACTACAAAAAGTTGTGACCATTGCCCAGTCCATCACCAGCTTTGACCTCCCCACCATCAAAGGGATCTATCGTTGTCGCTGCCTTAAAAAGGCAGCCAAAATCATCAAGGACCCACACCATCCTGGCCACACACTCATCTCACCATTGCCATCAGGAAGAAGGTACAGGAGCCTTAAAACTGTAATGTCCAGGTCCAGGAACAGCTTCTTCCCTACAGCCATCAGGCTATTAAACAAATCAATGAATAAGTTCTGAGCTCTGAACTGTAAAATACTATTTTATTATTGCACTATATTTGTTATTTATTGAACTTTTCTTCATTTTTCTCTCTTCCCCCATTATGTACTATGTTTACTTATTCCCATATTCTGTTGTGCTGTAGCAAGTAAGAATTTCATTGTCCCATCCGGGACATATGACAATAAAACACTCTTGACTCTTGACATACGAGGAATTTCATTTGCCAAGTCAGTCATACAAATAAAAAGCAACAGAACACACAACATACGTTTTAACATAAACATCCACCACAGCGACTCCTCCACATTCCCCACTCTGGTGGAAGGCGAAAAAAAGTTCTATCTCTTTCCTTTGTCTTTGTGACCAATCACCCTAGGGGGGCACATGAGTTGCAAGGGTGCCGATTATAATGATATTTGTGAACACTATGATACAACGCAAATGGATGCAAGCATAGCCAACGAGAATGTCGGAGGAATTTTTACACATTTTCTTGCTTTGTACATATTTTTTATTCTGAAGAGTCAAGAGTGTTTTATTGTTATATGTCCCAGATAGAATAAAATTCCCACTTGCAGCAGTACAACAGAATATGTAAACATATGCAAACAAAGGAAACGTTTATTTAGATTTTTTTTTTAATTACCAAGTTCAGAAAAAAAATGTGTGTAGTACACATGTTATAGGAATAGAATTAGGCCATTTGGCCCATCGAGCCCACTCCGCCATTCAATCATGGCTGAGCTCTGCCTCCTAATCCAATTTCCTGCGTTCTACCCATATCCCCTGACACCCATTCTAATCAAAAATGTGTATATCTCTGCCATAAAATTATTCACTGACTTGGCCTCCACAGCCCTCCATGGCAATGAGTTCCACAGATTAACTACCCTCTGACTAAAGAAGTTCCTCCTCACCTCCTTTCTGAAAGAGCGCCCTTTAAATCTGAGGCTATGACCTCTGGTCCTAAACTCTCCCACCAGTGGTAACATCCTTTCCACATCCACTGTATATATGCGTTTGTGCATGTACAGTGTGCATGTCTGTGTGTAAGTTATATTCGCTGGAATTTAGAAGGATGAGAAGGGATCATATAGAAACGTATAAAATTCTTAAAGGATTGGACAGGCTAGATGGAGGAAAAATGTCCAGAATCAGGGGTCACAGTTTAAAAAAAGGGGTAGGCCATTTAGGACTGAGATGAGAAAAAACGTTTTCACCCAGAGAGTTGTGAATCTGTGGAATTCTCTGCCACAGAAAGCAGTGGAGGCCAATTCACTGGATGTTTTCAAGAGAGAGTTAAGGGCCTGTCCTACCAGCATCCGACTCCATGCGGTGAGTGCGATCAAACTAGAAGCGGGTGCCGCGCGGAGGTCGGGTGATCCCTGTACAGGGACGTTTCCAACAGCATGCGCCTGCATGCGGCAAGCGCGACCAAACCGGCAGCGAGGGCCGCGCGGAGGTCGGGTGAGTGGTGCAACGCGGCGCAAAGTGAGGCGAACTTGGAGCAAAGTCTTAAAGGTAAGTTTGCCAGGACAGAGAGGGGCACACAGAGAGGGGCACAGAGGCACACACAGAGAGGGCCATGGAGCCACACACAGAGAGGGTCACGGAGGCACCTACAGAGAGGGTCACGGAGGCACGACGTCGAGGCGGTGTGTAATGCGTCGAGGCAACTGCGAGCCGACAAGCCGTTGCCGCGCGGAATTTTTGAACATGGTCAGTTTTTCGGAGCCCCGCGCGATGTCGGGACGAACTCCACACAATTCCGCACGGCTCCGGCGATCGAAGTGGGACCAGCCCCGCGACGCCAGACGGCTCAAGCGATCACGTTAGGTCGCACTCATCACATAGAGTTGCATGCTTGTGGGACAGGCCCTTTAGATATAGCTCTTGGGGCTAAAGGAATCAAGGGAGAGGAAAAAGCAAGAACTGGGTTCTGATGATCAGCCATGAACATATTAAATGGCGATGCTGGCTTGAAGGGCCGAATGGCCTACCCCTGCACCTATTTTTCTATGTTTCTATGTTTCTCTATGTTTCTATGAATCAACACCTCCAGCCTGAAGCAATGTGTGCAGTGTGAACATAACATCAGTCAGCACTAAAACTGTCAGCTCAGTTAGTTGTGGTTCTCACAGGTCTCTCACCAACCCAGTCAGCTGTCAACACTTACTTAGGTATTACTATAATACAGGTAGATGCAACTAAACCAAACCAAATATTCAAAGCAGACGGCAAAACCACCTGAGTAAATTCTACCTCACATTTTACTAACTGCGTGAAAAAAAATTGTTGAACTTTTTTTTGCACGCTTTTAGGGTAATTTAATTCAAATTTTGTAACATTTCACACACCACGTTGTAAGGTTGGTTTAACACCCCAGCAGTTGGGAATAGTAAAATACAAACGTTCTCCTACCCTGTTCATTGCTCAAGGGGCAGATGCAAAAATGCAGGAAAAGAGACTGGAAAATGAATGGAACGTGTGGGGGTGGGGGTGGGGGTGGGGGAGGGGTATGTGTGTGAAATCCCTTCCTTAATGGAAGCATTTTTTCAACCAGAATTAATGACCTGCCACTGAATTGCATTTACAGGCATGGGTTCCAGTGAATTGCTTCATCCCTGCACCTATCAAAGAGCATCAACAAGGATTTTTCTCTTGTTCATCGATCTCATGCCCCAAGTAGGGCTGTTCGATGGCATCGATTAGCAATGTTAGAGTATGTTACCCAGAAGGCTGTGGAGGCCAAGTCAAAGGATATTTTTAAGGCAGAGATAGATACATTTGTGATTGAATGGCGTAGACTTGATGGGCCGAATGGCCTAATTCTGCTCCTCTCACTTATGACCTTAGTTTGTCATTCCAAAATTAGACTTATTCTATCAAGGAATAATGGAATAACATTATTCCATTCAGTCCATCCTGAATAGCCAGCTGTGAATATAGACACAAAAAGCTGGAGTAACTCAGCGGGTCAGACAGCATCTCTGAAGAAAAAAATGGGGGACTTTTCGGACACCTACTTCAGATGGACTCAAAGTTAAGCCATTTGTGGAACTGGACTATTGAACCAAAGCCAATTTAGTTGCATTGATCATTCAAGCAAGAAAAATGTTGAATAAGAACTGAATATGAATCTCCAATGATGCATTAATAGTAAATTATTCAATTTTTCTTTTTTTTTATCTTGACATTTATGATTTTTTTTCTCTCTCTTTTTTTTTAACTTTCTATCTATATTAAAAAAAACCTATTAGAAGCAGAATGAATCAATTGATAATATTAATAATGTATGATTGATGCACATGAAATGTTTTCACCACAATATGTGTTTGCCTCTAATAAAAATATATTACAATAAAAAGAACTGAATATGAGCCGGGACCTAAACGCAGTAAAACTGATACAGCAGTAAGGCTCTCACAATGTAGCAATGTGAGCTTCAAAAAGAGAATTGCAGTGGAGTTGAGATAAGATTGGCAAAACAATTGAACAGCTAAACTTTATTCACTGAATTTTCTGAAACTCTGCAGGAAAATTGGTTCCTTGATAGAGGTTTGCGAGCCATTCTTTATAAGGGGGGGGAGGGGGGAGCGGGGGGGAGGGGGGGAGGGGGGAGGGGGGAGGAGAATAGCTTAAACTACACAAACAATTTGCTTTTTTTTAAAGACAATTCAAAGAAAAATATAAAACAGAACGGTACTGCATAGGAACAGGCCCCTTATACCACAAAGTCTGAGCCAAACATGATGCCAAATTCAACTCATCCCCTCTGCCTCCACATCATCCATATCTTTCCATTCCCTGCATTTTCCATTGAAACATGCAGAAGGGGAGATTTCCCTTGGTAGTTTTAGTTTTAGTTTAGAGATGCAGCATGGAAACAGGCTGCACTGTACTGTCCAGTCATCACCCATGCACTCGTTCTATTCTACATGCTTGGGACAATTTACAGAAGCCAATGGACCTATAAAACTGCACACCTTTGGAGTGTGGGAAGAATCTGGAGCACCTCGGGCAAAAACCCATGCGGTTACAGGGAGAACGTACAAACTCCATCCAGACAGTCGGGATCGAACCCGGGTCTCCGGCGTTGTAAAGCAGCAACTCTACCATTGCACCACCGTGCCACTCGTAATTATTGCTTGTTTTTCAGTATCATGCAGAATATTAATCAATTGCCCCCCAAATCAGGGATCTGGTTGGTTTTCTTTGTGGGGCCAAGTGTAGGTCAGGTTCTGTCAAGATGGACACCCATATCCTTGATCCCAGATAGACACAAAATGCTGGAGTAACACAGCATCTCTGGAGAGAAGGAATGGGTGACGTTTCTGGGTCGAGACCCTTCTTCAGACTGAGTTCCAGGCTCAGCACCAGGCCCACAGACTCCACGCTGCCGTGATCCCAGAATCCCGTGATCCTAGATCCCAGAAGTGGCTGAGGGGGAGAGTTGCAATTCTCGGGAGCAGCAAAGCGGGAGTCAGTTACTATGGATGTGGGAACAGATCGGGCATTCCAGCCCATTGCAGCGAGAGCTTGATATTATGAAACGTCTTCTAGTGTCGCAATTTAGACATGGAGATGCCCATGTTTATTAAAAGAAAGCTACAGCATCAACAGAAATTAGTATCAAACCAGCAAGGGTTACCTGCTGAAACAGCGGGAACTTGCAATGGCGAAGGTCCCTTTTTAAAAAAAAATCAAAACTATTTATTCAAATATGAAAACATACAATTATACAAAACAGAACCCACCACCATAAGACAAGACAAACAATAAACTATTGTGCAACTGTCTTGCACTCCTTGGCAAGGGTGCATTCAACCCCCCTGCTCAAGTTGTCCTACAACTTTGGGCTGTGCATGCCACACAAAAGAAGAAGAACCCCCCCGCTGTGCCCAGCGGTCCCAGAAACCCCCCAGGGTGCTCGTGGACAGTGTGTAGTCCCTCTCTAACACCACCCGGGCGTGGACGTAACCCCGCAATGGGGTCTGGCAGCCGGCTCGGGGAGAAGGTCCCTTGGGTAGGAGTGAAACCACCGTGCATTTGTGCAGAATGTACAATAAAACAAACAGATTTCATTTTGGCTTCTCTCCCTCCCCTTGCTGCACATCTTAGTAGACAGGGTCGTGTGCCTTTTTCCACGTTCAGTTCTTCATCTAATTTTTACTACGTGGTGCTTTTCCAAATGCAGTTTTGAGGCAAATTTGTACCAGCAATGCTGCCAATAATTGATAATGATGCAAACACTTGCATCATTCACAATAATTTCCATGATTCTCTTACAGAGCCAGAGACCCGGGTTCGATCCTGACAGCGGCCGCTGTCTGTACGGAGTTTGCACGTTCTCCCCGTGACCTGCGTGGGTTTTCTCCAGGATCTCCAATTTCCCCCCACACTCCAAAGACGTACAGGTTTGTAGGCCAATTGGCTTGGTGTAAGTGGAAATGGTCCCTGGTGTGTGTTAGTGTGCGGGGATCGATGGTCGGCGTGGACTCGGTGGGCAATAGACAATAGACAATAGGTGCAAGAGTAAGCCATTTGGCCCTTCGAGCCATTCAATGTGATCATGGCTGATCATCCCCAATCAGTATCCCATTCCTGCCTTCTCCCCATATCCCCTGACTCCGCTATTTTTAAGAGCCCTTTCTAGCTCTCTCTTGAAATCATCCAGAGAACCTGCCTCCACCACCCTCTGAGGCAGAGAATTCCACAGACTCACCACTCTCTGCGAGAAAAAGTGTTTCCTCGTCTCCGTTCTAAATGGCTTACTCCTTATTCTTAAACTGTGGCACCTGGTTCTGGACTCCCCCAACATCGGGAACATGTTTCCTGCCTCTAGCGTGTCCCGGCCCTTAAGAAGGGCAGAAGGGCATTTTTCCGTGCTGCATCTCGAAACTAAAATAAAATAAAATCATCTTATATAGTGCTGCACAAGAGTTACACACCATCTACCCATAGTTGCAACTCTTGCAATCTTTAATTAGCTCCAAATTCAGCTGAGCTCTGGGACAAAAAAGGTTAGGAAAGGACATCATGTTGGGGGAAAAAGATGCAATTGAGAAGAAATAGTGTTAGACGAGCTTATTTGGCGCACTCGTTTTTATTTCAGTCTTGGAGTGTGCTCTGTTCTGATGTAGCGTTGCAGGCCTCGCACATTGCTATTTTTGGAATTAGATTTTATTGCACAGACCAAAGGCAACTTCTGTGAAACTCATTATTTTTGCAGTGAGAAAATGCTGGAGTTACTCACAACAGGCCACCTACTGCGATCCTTCCTGGCGCGGACAACTTTGGAGCTCCAAAATGGAGGAAGTGAGGGGTGGACAGAAATTAAAGAAATATTGAAGGCAAGAAATCTGCCAAATGGAATTTTTTTTGTGTGGGAGTCAGTGGAAGGAAAGAACAATTTTGAACAGGCTTACTCTGTATCTGCAGTAATATGCTGTGTTGAAGCAAATCTGACACGTTTAGGTTAGTTTAGAGATACAGCGCGGAAACAGGCCCTTCGGCCCACCGGATTTCCACCGACCAGCGATCCTTGCACCCTAACACTATCCTACACACACTAAGTAGCAATGTTACAAAATTTTGAGATTTTAAAAATCAAGTCTGCAATTTATCCCATCAGATAAAGCATAAAAAGAAGTTTAATTTGACACCTAATTTACTTTCATATCTTCAGTATTAAGAAAGTTATGGCCATTTTCATACTCGGAAATGAGCATCTTGCTTCCCATTGCCTTTCAATTGACTTAACTCAAAAGCTGTGAAGCTTAATTAAAGCATATAATTAGTTAGTTATCTAATTGTAGCTAATTACAAAATTCAATGAGTAGATCTAAACATCTATCCATTTCTTAAGAAAAGATAAACTTTTTTTAAATTGCCTAAGTGTCCAAATAACATTCACACAATAATCCACAATATAACATAATTTTTAAATCTCATTTTCATGAATTTCTGGGCCAAATGGAAGGAATTTAGTGTTTTATGCCTGTAAATTAATGGCCATTTAAATCATCTAGCGAGTGGGTTTTAGTGGAATGCGGTGGATTAGAACGTTGCGGTTAGCGGTGAAGTCGGGAGGAAAAATACTGGGGGTTCATACATTTTTTGGGGACCCCATTTCGCAACATAAAAATATTATTAATGCCTCCCGAAAAACCAACTTTTAATATAAAAATAAAGTATTTACCTTTTTTTCTCCCCTACGCAAAATGCTTCCGGTTCTCTGCGGTCATGGCTTTTGAAGGTGATTTTTAAATTACTCTAGTTAATAAATAATCTAGAGTAATTTAAAAATACCACCATTCATTAAATGTCGGAGCGATTTTTCTTCAGCAACCAAATCGCCCGACATTCATCGATTATCCAGGCCTGTGGAAAAATGGCACTTTAAGCCCGCCCCCCTCTGCAAGGCGCGAAAGTCACGCCCACGGGGAGCGGCAGAAGTGCAGCGCCGGTAAAGGTAAGTTTTGTAACATACCTACACTAAGGACATTTTTTACATTTATCAAGCCAATATACCTGCAAACCTGTCCTTCTTTGGAGTGTGGGAGGAAACCGAAGATCTTGGAGAAAACCCACACGGTCACAAGGAGAACGTACAAACTCCGCACAGACAGCACCCGTAGTCGGGGTCGAACCCGGGTCTCCGACGCTGCAAGCACTGTAAGGCAGTAAGTCTACCACTGCCCCACCCTGCCGACCCTAGACAGCCCCGTGTCAAGACTTATACCGTGAATATTTATACGGTGTCGATGGTAATTACAATATCAGAGAGATATGAGCTGTTATTTTGA